>CAWUFW010007426.1:202500-738320 GCA_963921515.1 Calotriton arnoldi
GAGAGGCAGGTGTGTACCCGGGCCCCTGGGGGCCCCGGCGGGTGGGCCTGGGTGCTGCCTTGCCCTGTCTCAGCATCGCCGGACCTCACGGAGGTCTGACTGAGCCAACTCGGAGAAAAAGGACCATCGGGAAGGGGCTGAGAGGCAGGTGCGTACCCGGGCCCCTGGGGGCTCCGGCGGGTGGGCCCGGGTGCTGCCTTCCCCTGTGTCAGCATCGCCGGATCTCACGGAGGTCTGACTGAGCAAACTCAGAGAAAAAGGACCATCGGGAAGGGGCTGAGAAGCAGGTGCATACCCGGGCCCCTGGGGGCCCCGGCGGGCAGGCCCGGGTGCTGCCTTCCCCATCTCAGCATCGCCGGACCTCACGGAGGTCTGACTGAGCAAACTCATAGAAAAAGGACCATCGGGGAGGGGCTGAGAGGCAGGTGCGTACCCGGGCCCCTGGAGGCCCCGACGGGCGGGCCCGGGTGCTGCCTTCCCCCGTCTCAGCATCGCCAGACCTCACGGAGGTCTGACTGAGCCAACTCGGAGAAAAAGGACCATCGGGAAGGGGCTGAGAGGCAGGTGCGTACCCGGGCCCCTGGGGGCCCCGGCGGGTGGGCCCGGGTGCTGCCTTGCCCTTTCTCAGCATCGCCGGACCTCACGGAGGTCTGACTGAGCCAGCTCGGAGAAAAAGGACCATCGGGAAGGGGCTGAGAGGCTGGTGTGTACCCGGGCCCCTGGGGGCCCCGGCCGGCGGGCCCGGGTGCTGCCTTCCCCTGTCTCAGCATCGCCGGACCTCACGGAGGTCTGACTGAGCAAATTCGGAGAAAAAGGACCATCGGGAAGGGGCTGAGAGGCAGGTGCGTACCCGGGCCCCGGCGGGCGGGCCCGGGTGCTGCCTTCCCCTGTCTCAGCATCGCCGGACCTCACGGAGGTCTGACTGAGCAAACTTGGAGAAAAAGGACCATCGGGAAGGGGCTAAGAGGCAGCTGCATACCCGGGCCCCTGGGGGCCCCGGCGGGCGGGCCCGGGTGCTGCCTTCCCCTGTTTCAGAATTGCCGGACCGCACGGAGGTCTGATTGACCCTCTCCCTAGTAATCCGGAGGAAAATTACCCCCCTTTCTTGTAATCCGTGCACACGAGGTGACAGAAGGGACCCAAGGCGCAAAAGTACCGGGCACGATGGAACCCCATCCCGGGCCTTTGGCAGGGCAGCAGGCCGGGGGACGGGGCCCAGGGCTGGAACACCCGAGCCGGGGTCCGGCGGGGCTCCCGGGCCCAGAGGTGAAGGGGAAGCCTCCCCGGGCCTGTGGGACCTCGTTCGGGCACCCTGCCACGCAGCAGGACCGAGGACGGAGCCTGGGGTGGGGAGGCCGCCCTCCCCGGGGCCCCTGGACCCAGCCCAGCAGGGAGAGGCTCCCCGGGCCCGCCGGACCCCATCCAGGGCAGCCTGCCACGCGGCAGGCCCAGGGACGGACCCAGGGCTGGGGCGGCATCCTGGCCCATCCAACTGCCGGCTGAGGACCGTTAGGCCGAGAGGGGTCCCAGAGTACCTTGTCCCTAGTAATCCGGAGGAAGGCTACCCCCCTTTCTGGTAACCTGTGCGCACCGCAAGACTGAGGGGACCCTATGCACGGACGCGCCCGTCCTCCTGGAGCCCTCGCTGGGATCGGGGAGGCAAATGAGCCCTCATCGGGACTTCCAGGGCGGCCCGGCCATCTGGTCGCCCCATTGGAAAGCATTGCGTGCGACGAGATGGCCGAGGAGAAAGGTGCGCCCAGATGGCCGGGACCGAAAGGACTCCCATCTGCCCGCCCCGAGCCTTCGCGGTAGGGCTCCCGCCTGCCCACGCAGGGCTCAGGGGCTCCGCTTCCCAGGGGCTCGGAGACCCCGGCTGGGCCTCAGGCACAGAGAGGACCACCGGAGCTCTCGGGCCCGGACGCCCGGGGGAGGACTGCCCGGGACCCATGGAGCCCATCCCGGGCACTTTGCCACGCTGCGGGCCGGAGGAGGGAGCCCCGGACGCCTGGGAGGTGTTGCCCGGGCATAGCCCATCTGGTCCCCGGCAGAGAACTGCCAGCCCGGGAGGGGTGTTCCGGCATACCCTGACCTTAGTAATCCGGAGGAAAGCCACCCCTCTTTCTGGGCACCCGTGCGCACCGAGTGACGGAGGGGACCCAGGGCGCGGAGCCGCCTGACCTCCTGGAGCCCTGGCTGGGATCGGGGAGGCGAATGGGCCCCCATCGGGACTTCCAGGGCGGCCCGGCCATCTGGTCGCCCCATTGGAAAGCATCGCGTGTGACCAGATGGCCGAGGGGAAAGGTGCGACCAGATGGCCGGGACCGAAAGGACTCCCATCTGCCTGCCCCGAGCCGAGCCTTCCCGGTAGGGCTCCCGCCTGCCCTAGCAGGGCTCGGGGGCTCGGAGACCCCGGCTGGGCCTCAGGCACGGGGAGGCCCGCAGGAGCTCTCGGGGCCCGCACGAAGGGGGGAGGACTGCCCGGGACCCATGGAGCCCGTCCCGGGCACTTTGCCACGCCGCGGGCCGCCGGAGGAGGGAGCCCCGGACGCCTGGGAGGTGTTGCCCAGGCATAGCTCATCTGGTCCCCGGCAAAGAATCGCCAGCCCGGGAGGGGTGTCCCGGCATACCCTGCCCCTACTAATCCGGAGAAAAGCTACCCCTCTTTCTGGGAACCCTTGTGCACCGCGAGACTCAGGGGACCCTGGGCGCGAACGTGCCCGAACTCCTGGAGCCCTGGCTGGGATCAGGGAGGCAAATGAGCCCTCATCGGAACTTCCAGGGCAGCCCGGCCATCTGGTCGCCCCATTGGAAAGCATTGTGTGCGACCAGATGGCCGAGGGGAAAGGTGCGACCAGATGGCCGGGACCGAAAGGACTCTCAACTGCCCGCCCCGAGCCTTCGTGGTGGGGCTCCCGCCTGCCCACGCAGGGCTTGGGGGCTCCGCTTCCCGGGGGCTCGGGGACCCCGGCTGGGCCTCAGGCATGGGGAGGACCACCGGAGCTCTCGGGCCCGGACGCCCGGGGGAGGACTGCCCGGGACCCATGGAGCCCGTCCCGGGCATTTTGCCATGCCGCGGGCCGGAGGAGGGAGCCCCCGGACGGAGGGGAGGTGTTGTCCGGGCATAGACCATCTGGTCCCCGGCAAAGAACCGCCAGCCCAGGGGGTGGTGTTCCGGCATACCCTGCCCCTACTAATCCAGAGGAAAGCCACCCCTCTTTCTGGGAACCCGTGCGCACCGAGAGACTCAGGGGACCCTAGGCCCGGACGCACCCGACCTCCTGGAGCCCCGGCTGGGATCGGGGAGGCAAATGAGCCCTGATCGGGACTTCCAGGGCAGCCCGGCCATCTGGTCGCCCCATTGGAAAGCATTGTGTGCGACCAGATGGCCGAGGGGAAAGGTGCGACCAGATGGCCGGGACCGAAAGGGCTCCCATCTGCCCGCCCCGAGCCTTCGCGGTGGGGCTCCCGCCTGCCCAGGCAGGGCTCGGGGGCTCCGCTTCCCGGGGGGCTTGGGGAGCCCGGCTGGGCCTCAGGCACGGGGAGTACCACCGGAGCTCTTGGGCCTGGACGCCCTGGGGAGGACTGCCCGGGACCCATGGAGCCCGTCCCGGGCTCTTTGCCACGCCGCGGGCCGGAGGAGGGAGCCCCCCTGGATGGAGGGGACGTGTTGTCCGCGCATACGGGACCGAAAGGGCTCCCATCTGCCCGCCCCGAGCCTTCACAGTAGGGCTCCCGCCTGCCCACGCAGGGCTCGGGGGCTCCGCGTCCAGGGGGGCTCGGGGACACCCGGCTGGGCCTCAGGCACGGGGAGGACCACCAGAGCTCTCGGGCCTGGACGCCCGGGGTAGGACTGCCCGGACCCATGGAGCCCGTCCCGGGCACTTTGCCACGCCATGGGCCGGAGGAGGGAGCCCTCCGGATGGAGGGGAGGTGTTGTCCGGGCATACCCCATCTGGTCCCCGGCAAAGAACCGCCAGCCCAGGAGGGGTGTTCCGGCATACCCTGCCCCTAGTAATCCGGAGGAAGGCTACCCCTCTTTCTGGGAACCTGTGTGCACCGCCAGACTCAGGGGACCCTAGGCGCGGAGGCCCCCGACCTCCTGGAGCCCTGGCTGGGATCGGGGAGGCGAATGAGCCCTCATCGGGACTTCCAGGCCGGCCCGGCCATCTGGTCGCCCCATTGGAAAGCATTGCGTTCGATCAGATGGCCGAGGGGATTGGTGCGACCAGATGGCTGGGACCAAAATAACGCCAATCTGCCTGCCCCGAGCCTTCGCGGGTGGGCTCCCGCCTGCCCTTGCAGGGCTCGGGGGCTGCAGGGCTCGGGGGCTGCAGGGCTCGGGGACTGCAGGGCTTGGGGGCTGCAGGGCTCGGGGGCTGCAGGGCTCGGGGGCTGCAGGGCTCCGGGGCTGCAGGGCTCCGGGGCTGCAGGGCTCCGGGGCTGAGGGCTCGGAGGGGGGCTCGGAGACCCCACACTGGGCCTCAGGCATGGGGAGGCCCGCAGGCGCTCCTGGGGCCCAGACGCCCGGGGGAGGACTGCCCGGGACCCATGGAGCCCGTACCAGGCACTTTGCCACGCCATGGGCCGGAGGAGGGAGCCCCCGGACGTAGGGGAGGTGTCGTCCGGGCCCAGCCCATCTGGTCCCCGGCTGAGAACCGCCAGCCCGGGAGGGGTGTCCCGGCATACCCTGCCCCTAGTAATCCGGAGGAAGGCTACCCCTCTTTCTGGGAACCTGTGCGCACCGAAAGACTCGGGGGACCCTAGGCCCGGACGTGTCCGACCTCCTGGAGCCCTGGCTGGGATCGAGGAGGCGAATAAGCCCCCATCGGGACTTCCAGGGCGGCCCGGCCATCTGGTCACCCCATTGGAAAGCATTGCGTGCGACCAGATAGCCGAGGGGATTGGTGCGACCAGATGGCCGGGACCGAAAGGACTCCCATCTGCCTGCCCCGAGCCGGGGCTCTGCACCAGGGACCCTTGTCCCGGGCAGATGGACACTTGGCAGGCCGCAGGACGGGGGCTCCCGAACCCCAGGCCCTGACTGAAACCCAGGCCCCGGGGCCGGTCCCTGCTTCTCAACCCAGCCAGGCCGGGGAGATCGGGGAGCCTGCCCAGGCACGAGGGACCCCTGTCCCGGGCACACGGACCCTCAGGACGTGCGCTCGTTTTCCACTCATTTTTTCCAAAATTCTGCGTAGTGGCGCTACGCCAATTCCGCCCAGCCCTAACCAAACTCCTACTATGCAGTGGAAAGGACTTACCCAGCCACCCCCCCACCTGGCCCGGTCCCTGCTTCTGATCCCAGCCAGGTCGGGGGAGCCTCCCTTGGCCCGATGGACCCCGTCACGGGCACCCGGACCCTCGCCAGGCCGGAGGACGGGGGCTCCCGCACCACAGGGTCGTATAGGGGTGGGCAGAAAACTCCGCTCCGCCAGCGTAGCGGATAAAGCCAGCCACCCCTGCTGCCCAGCCCGGTCCCTGCTTCTGAAAGCAGCCAGGCCGGGGAGAGCCTCCCCGGGCCCCGGTGGACCCCCGTCCCCAGCGCCCGGACCCTCAGCTGGCTTGCAGGACGGGGGGCTCCCGCACCCTGTGGCCCGCCGGACGGAGCACGAGCCCCGGGCCCGGTCCCAGCTTCCAAACCCTAGCCAGGCCGGGGAGAGCCTCCCTGGGCCCCGGTGGACCCCCGTCACTAGACCCCGGATCCTCGGCTGGCTTCCAGGACAGGGGGGCTCCCACACCCTGGGACCCTGGGACGCAGCACGAGCCCTGGGCCCGGTCCCAGCTTCTGAACCCTAGCCAGGCCGGGGAGAGCCTCCCCGGGCCCCGGTGGACCCCCGTCACCAGCACCCGGACCCTCGGCTGGCTTCCAAAACGGGTGGCTCCCGCTGCCTGGGACCCTGGGATGCAGCATGAGCCCCGCGCCCGGTCCCAGCTTCCGAACCCTAGCCAGGCTGGGGAGAGCCTCCCTGGGCCCCGGTGGACCCCCCCCCGTCCCCAGCACCCGGACCCTCGGCTGGCTTGCAGGACGGGGGGCTCCCGCACCCTGGGACGGAGCACGAGCCCCGGGTCCGGTCCCAGCTTCCGAACCCTAGCCAGGCCAGGGAGAGCCTCCCTGGGCCCCGGTGGACCCCCGTTCCCAGCACCCGGACCCTCGGCAGGCTTGCAGGATTGGGGGCTCCTGCACCCTGGGACGGAGCACGAGCCCCAGGCCCGGTCCCAGCTTACGAACCCTAGCCAGGCCGGGGAGAGCCTCCCCGGGCCCCTGTGGACCCCCGTCCCCAGCACCCGGACCCTCGGCTGGCTTGCAGGACGGGAGGCTCCCGCACCCCGGGGCCCGCCGGACAGAGCACAAGCCCCTGGCCCGGTCCTAGCTTCCGAACCCTAGCCAGGCCGGGGAGAAGGACCCCCGTCCCCAGCACTCGGACCCTCGGCTGGCTTGCAGGACGGGGGGCTCCCGCAACCTGGGACGGAGCATGAGCCCCGGGTCCGGTCACAGCTTCCGAACCCTAGCCAGGCCGGGGGGAGCCTTCCCGGGCCCCGATGGGACCCAGGGACCATTGGCTGGCTTGCAGGATGCGGGGATCCCGCACCCCGGGGCCTGCCGGATGGAGCTCAAGCCCCAGGCCCGGACCCAGCTTCAGAACCCTAGCCAGGCTGGGGAGAGCCTCCCCGGGCCCTGATGGACCCCCGTAACCAGCGCCCGGACCCTCTGATGGCTTGCAGGACGGGGGCTCCCACACCTCGGGGTCTGCCGGATGGAGCTCAAGCCCCAGGCTTCAGAACCCTAGCCAGGCTGGGGAGAGCCTCCCCAGGCCCTGATGGACCCCCGTAACCAGCGCCCGGACCCTCTGATGGCTTGCAGGATGGGGGCTCCCACACCCCGGGGCCTGCCGGATGGAGCTCAAGCCCCAGGCCCGGACCCAGCTTCAAAACCCTAGCCAGGCTGGGGAGAGCCTCCCCGGGCCCTGATGGACCCCCGTAACCAGCGCCCGGACCCTCTGATGGCTTGCAGGACGGGGGCTCCCACACCCCGGGGCCCACCAGACGGAGCTCGAGCCCCAGGCCCTGTACCAGCTTCAGAACCCTAGCCAGGCTGGAGAGAGCCTCCCCGGGACCCGGTGGATCCCAGTCCCCAGCACCCAGACCCTCGGCTGGCTTGCAGGACAGGGGGGCTCCAGTACCCCGGGGCCCACCAGACGGAGCTCGAGCCCCAGGCCCTGTCCCAGCTTCCGAACCCTAGCCAGGCTGGGGAGAGCCTCCCCGGGCCCCAGTGGACCCCAGTCCCCAGCGCCCGGACCCTCGGCTTGCTTGCAGGATGGGGGCTCCCGCACCCCAGGACCTGCCGGACGGCGCTCAAGCCCCGGGCCCGGTCCCAGCTTCCGAACCTTAGCCAGGCCGGGGAGAGCCGCCCCGGGGGACCCCCCGGTCCCTAGCACCCGGACCCTCGGCTGGAACCAAGGAGGGTTAAGCCCAGGCCACGTCCTCTCCCCAACGGCCTGCTCGGGGAGCCCATTTTTCTCGACTATTAAGCCCCCACATAGTGGGGGCTTACAGAACTTTGGGGAAGGACAAGAGTTGGAGCTAGCCCGGCCGGCCGGCAGGCTGGCCATCTGGTCACCCAGCCCGCAGGGCCATCTGGTCACCCGGCCCGCAGGGCCATCTGGTCAGCCGGCCCGCAGAGCCATCTGGTCAGCGGCCCGCAGGGCCATCTGGTCAGCCGGCCCGCAGGGCCATCTGGTCGCTAAGCCAGGCGACCAGATGGCCTGGGACGACCCAGCGCCCAGATGGCCTGGGAGGGTGCTGTACCCAGTCGCCCTTGCAGTCCGGCGAGGGGTGGCCAGGCACACCGAGGCAGCCGCTCTGGAGGCTCCTTCCCCGGGGCTGCTGCTCGCCTCCCTGCCTGACTGGGGCAGGAGTAGCAGTAAGGAGAGGCCAGGCTGGCCCAGGCCATCTGGTCACCCTGCCGACCTGCAAGGGATGGTGGCCCCCGTCCCCGCACCCCGTGGGGCAGGGACGGGAGGGGGAGGCCCCCGTGCCGGAGGGCACGTGGTGGAGGCAGCCTCCCGCGAACCCGCGTTACCCCCTCCGCGTCCCTCCCGCCGGCCCGGCGGCAGAGGGACCCACCCCTGGGTGTGGTGGAGGAGGGCATCCGCGGGCGCCCACGTACTTAGAGACAAAAGCTTGGCTCAGAGGATGACTTTCAATAGATTGCAGCGAGGTAGCTGCTCTGCTACTTATGAAACCCTGACCCAGAATCAGGGTCTGCCGGAGCGGAGGGCCACCTGCCACCCCGAAGCCTTCCCAGCCGACCCGGAGCCGGTCGCGGCGCACCACCGCGGAGGAAATGCGCCCTGCGGGGGCTGGGTAGGGCCCGGGCGCCGGTCCCATGGAGGGGATCCGGAACTCCCGGGCCACTGACCTTCCCGCCATGTTGAATCCTCCGGGCAGACTGCACGGACCCCACCCGTTTACCTCTCGACGGTTTCACGCCCTCTTGAACTCTCTCTTCAAAGTTCTTTTCAACTTTCCCTTACGGTACTTGTTGGCTATCGGTCTCGCGCCCGTATTTAGCCTTAGATGGAGTTTACCACCCGCTTTGGGCTGCATTCCCAAGCAACCCGACTCCGAGAAGACCCAATCCCGGCGCGCCGGGGCCCGCTACCGGCCTAACACCGTCCGCGGGGTGAGCCTCGATCAGAAGGACTTGGGCCCCCTGAGCGACGCCGGGAAGTCGGTCTTCTGTACGCCACATTTCCTGCGCCCGCCGCCGGGCGGGGATTCGGCGCTGGGCTCTTCCCTCTTCACTCGCCGTTACTGGGGGAATCCTGGTTAGTTTCTTTTCCTCCGCTTAATAATATGCTTAAATTCAGCGGGTCGCCACGTCTGATCTGAGGTCGTAGTCGGAAGAAAACGCCGGAGCGTCGGGGGGAAGCTGCCGGGAGAGGCCAGGCCCCTGCCGGAGCAGGGGCCTGGTGTCCCAGCAGCGCGTGCGCCCTCTTTCCCCGGATCGGATCTGGAGGGGGTTCACCCTCCCCGGGAAGCCGGCCGCGGAGGTGGGCACCCAAGGCGCGTGCGCGCGGGCAGCCGGTGGGACACCACAGACAGCCTCGCACGGCACGTAGCCAGGCACCCCGGGACGGGCCCGGGGCGGACCGGTGTCCAGACCCCTTCTCGGGGCCAGGCGAACCAGCGGCGTACCTCCGTGGCAGGACCCAGCGAGGGACCCTGCCACGGGCGATCGGGGGGTCTGACCTTGTGGGGGGACGAAGGGAAGCGGAGCAAACCCTGCGACGGCCCCAGCCGCGTCCCGGGGCAGCCCCAGGGCGATTGACGATCGAGCGACCCTCAGACAGGCGAAGCCCCAGGAGGAACCCGGGGCCGCAAGGTGCGTTTGAAGTGTCGATGATCAATGTGTCCTGCAATTCACACTAATTCTCGCAGCTAGCTACGTTCTTCATCGACGCGCGAGCTGAGTGATCCACCGCCAAGAGTCACAGGCAACTTTTCAAAAACGTTCACCCACCTGCGGGTGCAGGAGAGGTGGGAGGAAGGCGACGCCGTCCGTACACCGACCGCGCGGCGAGACGGCCCGGGTGCCCCGTTCAAGGCTTTCCCTCTGGGTGTCAGACTGCACCGTTGGGAGAAAAAAACATTACCAGGCGCTCGGCCCGGGAGTCCCCCCCACCCACCCGGCTGTGCCTCAGGCACGGGGAGGACCACCGGAGCTCTCGGGCCCGGACGCCCGGGGTAGGACTGCCTGGGACCCATGGAGCCTGTCCCGGGCACTTTGCCACGCCGTGGGCCGGAGGAGGGAGCCATCCGGATGGAGGGGAGGTGTTGTCCGGGCATAGCCCATCTGGTCCCCGGCAAAGAACGGCCAGCCCAGGAGGGGTGTTCCGGCATACCCTGCCCCTAGTAATCTGGAGGAAGGCTACCCCTCTTTCTGGGAACCTGTGCGCACTGCCAGACTCAGGGGACCCTAGGCGCGGAGGCCCCCGACCTCCTGGAGCCCTGACTGGGATCGGGGAGGCGAATGAGCCCTCATCGGGACTTCCAGGCCGGCCCGGCCATCTGGTCGCCCCATTGGAAAGCATTGCGTGTGATCAGATGGCCGAGGGGATTGGTGCGACCAGATGGCCGGGACCGAAATAACGCCAATCTGCCTGCCCTGAGCCTTTGCGGGAGGGCTCCCGCCTGCCCTTGCAGGGCTCTGGGGCTGCAGGGCTCGGGGGCTGCAGGGCTCAGGGGCTGCAGGGCTCGGGGACTGCAGGGCTCGGGGACTGCAGGGCTCGGGGCTTCAGGGCTCGGGGGCTGCAGGGCTCGGGGGCTGCAGGGCTCCGGGGCTGCAGGGCTCGGGGGGGCTCGGAGACCCCACTTTGGGCCTCAAGCATGGGGAGGCCCGCAGGCGCTCCCGGGGGAGGACTGCCCGGGACCCATGGAGCCCGTACCGGGCACTTTGCCACACCGTGGGCCGGAGGAGGGAGCCCCCGGACGGAGGGGAGGTGTCATCCGGGCCCAGCCCATCTGGTCCCCGGCTGAGAACCGCCAGCCCGGGAGGGGTGTCCCGGCATACCCTGCCCCTAGTAATCCGGAGGAAGGCTACCCCTCTTTCTGGGAACCCGTGCGCACTGAGAGACTCGGGGGACCCTAGGCCCGGACGTGCCCGACCTCCTGGAGCCCTGGCTGGGATCGGGGAGGCGAATGTGCCCCCATCGGGACTTCCAGGGCGGCCCGGCCATCTGGTCGCCCCATTGGAAAGCATTGCGTGCGACCAGATGGCCGAGGGGATTGGTGCGACCAGATGGCCGGGACCGAAAGGACTCCCATCTGCCTGCCCCGAGCCGAGCCATAGCTGTAGGGCTCCCGCCTGCCCTTGCAGGTCTCTGGGGCTCTGCACCAGGGACCCTTGTCCCGGGCAGATGGACACTTGGCAGGCCGCAGGACGGGGGCTCCCAAACCCCAGGCCCTGACTGAAACCCAGGCCCCGGGGCCGGTCCCTGCTTCTCAACCCAGCCAGGCCGGGGAGATCGGGGAGCCTGCCCGGGCACAAGGGACCCCTGTCCCAGGCACACGGACCCTCAGAACATGCGCTCGTTTTCCACACATTTTTTCCAAAATTCTGCGTAGTGGCGCTACGCCAATTCCGCCCAGCCCTAATATATACCCAGCTTGTTCAGAAACTGACTGCCCATGAATCAAACTTACCCAACGACAGACCGATGTCCCTCTACCACCTAGCGCTAAAATACTCAGAACTGCTGTTATCTCACAATTATCAAATTATTTGGAAACAAATAACCTCCTCAGTGACTTTCAGTCAAGGTTCAGACTGTGCAGCTGCACCGAGAATACCTTACTAAGCATCAAATAACCCCTGCTTCCACCAATGACCAGAGTAAGGATCCTCGGAGACATGCTTTATGTATTCGATACAGTAGATTAAAAAAATTCATCTAATGTGCCAGTGAACACTTTTGGCACAGACAAAATTGTACTCTAGTGGTTACGTTATTCCTCTTAAACTTTACCTACCAAGTAAAGCTTGGTCCCCTCCTCCCTAAAATATCACAAGTGACACGAGGGCTTCCAAGAGTTTTCCAATAAGTCCTTGTAGACAACTACACCACTGAAGGCCTTCCACAGCAGCCATATCACTGGTTATTTGTTGGGGTGAAGCAGAAATGTCTGCACTGCATTAGGAGGAAGCCCGAAGAATAAGAAAACGTCTTATAGCAGCAGCCTGGGACAGTGTGCTAATACAATTCAAAGAGCATAGAGCAGAGCCGCATCAGCCTCTCCCCTCGTGCCCTCTCCTGATGACGAATAATAAGACACGTGATAGATCTGGGTCATCACTAGGGTCTAGTCTCACACTAATTACTCATGCCCCCCTAACTAAGGCCCTTCTATTTCATTCTTTGCCTAATCAGGTTTTCTGCTCGTAGACTCCTCTTTCCAAGTTAGACCTCCCTAAGATGAACCCAATTACTTCATACTAAATGTTTTTTCTTATATAAGGAATGTAGTGAAAAAAAGCTTGTATTGTATTACTACATTGTATAATTTAAAAGCCTGATAAAAATAATTGAACAATCATATGTATGTCAACCACACCGAGATCCACATCGGCACTTCTATAAACCTAGAAAAACAAGGACCGCCTCTCCCAAATGACAGCAAGGGATGGCTAGCAGACCCTTCTTCATCACTGAGATCTTAGGAATCTTACTTCATTTGGCCGCTTGCCCGGGACACTCCCATAGACCCTCGGGTATAATCAGAAAACGTGTGGCATTATCACTCCAATTTATCATTCACCACCCAAGGAAATATTGTGACCAGGAATGTGTTCTTTCATCTTCTTCACCTCCATGGGATCTTTCCTCAACCGCAGACTCGTGACTCCATTGGTAATGCTCTCACTCTCATCCTGGCAGGGATCAGCTACTGTAGGGAATGCCTCGCCATAGAATGTCAAGCTTCATTGATCATATCACGGAGTGATCTCTGTGCCTAATTGTATGTAAATGTATGTGCGTAAACCCCACTTGATGTACACGATCTTGTAGATCATCTGCCGACCCCTCATGAGATGTAAGCGCTCCATTGCTTCACAGCTAACTTTGTGATACATACATACATATATATACATACATATATACCTACTCGATGCAGATTTAAAAGTGGCCATCACTGAAAGGGGTAGCATACAGGTGGCAGGCGCACATCTCCGCCTATGCCATGCCTGGAGACATTTCACGGAAGTAAACACAGTTCTTTACCAAAAAGCTTTTTAGAAGGCAAGTTCACAGTTAAATTGAAAGAAAACTCTAATAACAATGAAGCCAGTCAGGGTATTGGCTCTTGCCTATTGAAATGCAATGTACATGCATACATACATATAGAGGGTGAAGCGCTGTTTGCACGCTGGGGTGCACAGTGGAAGCCATGTTAATGAACACATTTAAATAAGGGGAGTAGAAATTAGAAAATTAAAATGCTAATTTCATCATTGGCGAGAAAACCAAGGAAATCACTAGGGAAGTATTAATATTGCATCCAATTGAATTTAGGAACAATCTCAGACAAAGAGATTGAACTGTTACACCTACTGCTCGTCAAAGATTAAGAAACTATGTCAGGCTTTTTTCCCAGTTCCGAAGGAGTTCACGAACAGTCAGTAGTCCATCAGTGAGCTGCTGTGATTTTACACTAGTGTTCCATGGCCCATGATATAGGTGTGTTAGCCAGGACTCCCTCTGGCACCCACAGCAATAAGTAATTACTACTAGGTGGTTAATTACTACAAGGTGGTAAAGCCGGGCCATTACAGAAAATACCGCCCATTATCACGGAGATGGCAGGCAGCTTCTGCAGGAGGGCCAGTGTGAGAGGAAAGGAGCGAGTGAACAGCAAGGGGAGGGGAGTCGTAATCTTCGGACAGCTGCAGGAACGTGGGAGGAAGAAGAGAGTGTGAAAAGGGAGATGTGAGGCCACAATGAAAGAAACTTTTAAAAAATCAATGATAATACGAACTCCTGAAACAACAAAACTCGCCTGCTCATTACAGCCTATGAGACAAGGCCTGGGTCCGACCACGAGTTGGTTTCTGGCTGCTCTGAAATGAACCCACGTGTGACACTCTGGAGCATCAAAGGGGGAAGCAGCCATCTCGAGTCTGCGCAGACTCGATTTCTCGGCTTCCAGTCTGTTTGCAGCCTCTACCCCACCCTTTCCCAACTCGTCACAGTGACGAGTTGGGAAAGGGCGGGGTGACCAATTCTCCACTCCCTGATTGACGTGAAGCCCCGGCGCTACAGGGCTTCACTGTAAAACGCCCAAGGCTGATTTTATCTCCACGGCATCAGGGGTGGAGACTGGTCCGCAAGTCTATGCTTTTGCCGAGCTGATGACATCACAAGCCCCAGGGCAGGGAGATCGTCAGCCCGGCAAATGCTGTAGACTTTGCCACTCAGCGTCAGCCTCGCTGCAGACTGCGTCATCGCACAGTGAGTAGCAGGCAGTGTGTGCTGCAACCCTGGCCCTGAAAAAAAGTCAGAAACTAATGATGCATGTTTGGGCTGTGTGTGTTCACTGTGTCTGTAACACAAAACAGTAAAACACAACACTTTGCTTTTTTGACCAGTGCCAGCTAAAGTAAAGGGGGCAGAGCCCCGACGCCCTCAACGTGAAACCGCCCCTGCAGTCCATATTCCAGTTGCCAGCCTTCACTCCAGCCCCACCAGGAGCAGCCTCCCTGCTGCTCAGCCCATCTCCAACTGTCACCACTCATCCACACAGGTACCCAGGCATTCCATTAATCACAGTCACACCAACATTCCGATACCATCTCTCACTCTGGCTGAGCAGCTAGGAGAAAGCTAGGCTGGGTAACATGCATAAACATTACGAGGATATAACATTATCCCCTTCCTTTTAAATGGAAAATGAAAGTTTGGGAAAACATGGGCATAACTATAAACAAGACAAGAAAATATACAGCCAGAGAAAAGGTTCAAACTCAGGGAAGCAAAACTAAATACAACTTCAGAAGAGTAGCAACACTGCGTAACCTGAAGGAAAGGAAAAATATTGACAAGCAAGAATAAATCAATAGCGAGCAATATCCCCATCCTTCCCAATAAACTATTTAAAAAAATGTAGTGAAGGGTGGGGTGGGCCCCACCCGAAGACAAACACCCAAACCAGTCTCTCTCTCTGTGACATTTCATTCTGTTAACATTATAAGATTTTAAATAACGATGGTACACGCAGAGAATCATAAGTCGTAGTACCATGTTTGTGGGTCTCTGCAGTGTTCTCACTGTTACATTTCATTTGGAGATCTTTGCTGGTTAACTGTGTTTATCATCGACATGATCTGCGGGTGTGGTTATGACTGTAAGCTTACACCCTGTCTTATCGTTCTGCAGCGCTATCTTGGTCCATGGCTGACACCGTGGTGGGGGTGTTGTCTTTGTCCTTATTTCTGTTGCGTCTGCTAGGGGCGTCCTGCAGCTTTCGTTTACCAGCGGCAGTATTGGCAGCAGTGGCGGCTCCTCGAGGGATTGCTGCAGGGCTGTGGGGCGGCGGGGGAGGGGCAGGGTTGGGGGGTAGTAAACTCCGGCATATAAAACTAATTACATTGCGTGCGCTGCATTGCAATGTAATTTGTTTTATTTATTTACTTAACTTACTTACCTCGTTTCGGCCGTATTCTGGAGTTTACTCGATGCACCGCCCCGTCCGACACCGCAGACTTGGCCCACCAATGCCAGCAACATCGACTCCAGATCGTCAACCGACGCTGCTGCCTGCACCGTTAACTGTGGGCCCCGCACAACGCATTGCCCCGTCATGCACCACAGCCTTGGGTCTACCGACGACAGCACTTCAGCAACGACGACGCAGCTGCCTGCACAGTGACCTGCCAGCACCGCGACGAGCACCGCATCACATCACACCGTAGCCCTGGTCTCACCTACGCCGCTGGACGACCGTCACCAAGCTGCTGCCTGCACCGCGACCTGAGGGCCGCGCATGCCACACTGCTGCACTTCGCACCGCAACCCCGACGCCTACCGACACCGGCGCACCTGACTTCAACCGCAAGGAGTTTGATCTGCAACGCATGTGACTTCAAGGGCCAGTCGACTCCTGCACCGATCTTTGGAACCTACGCCTGCCGATGCAGGCTTTTTGAAGCTCAACGAGAGGTCGCCGATGCCCTGCATTTCTAAAGGTACTGTTTTGTGGGTCTTCCCGACACCGTAGCTGGCCAGCGACGCCGCGGTCAGCCAGAACTGTTTGGATTTGTTGTGCACGATGCTGTGATAGCCCCGGACGGTGATATCGATTTCAAGAAACTGTATTTTAAGTCTGTATTTATTAGTAAGATTCTTGAGAACTGTATTGTGGATTTTTATCTTTTTTGGTCTTGTTTAACAATATAAACATATTTGATATTTTACTAAACTGGTGTGGTGTCAATTTATAGTGTTTTCACTGTATTACTGTTGGTTATGTGCAAATGCTTTACACACTGCCTCTGAGATAAGCCTGACTGCTTGTGCCAAGCTACCAAGGGGGTGAGCAGGGGTTATTTCAGTAGTGTATCCCGCTTATCCTGACTAAGAAGAAGGATCCCTACTTGGACAGGGTAACAACCTGCCAACTAGAGACCCCCATTTCTAACAAGCCTCCTCGGGCCAGCTGAGCCTATCCGCTTCTGAAGTGTTCAGCCTCCTTGGACTTGTTGAGCCTATACGCTTCTGACATGTTCAGCCTCTTCGGACCTGCTCAGCCTATCCGCTTCTGACGTGTTTAGCCTCCTCAGACCTGTTGAGCCTATCTGCTTCTGACCTGTTCATCCTCCATGGGCCTGCTCATCCTATCCGCTACTGACGTGTTCAGCCTCTTTGGGCCTCCTCAGCCTATCCGCTTCGGACATGTTCGGCCTCCTTGGGCCTGCTCAGCCTATCCGCTTCTGATTTGTTCAGCCACCTAGGGCCTGCTCAGCCTATCCACGTCTGAGATGTTTAGCCTCCTAGGGCAAGTTGAGCCTATCCGCTTCTGAGGTTTTCAGCCTCCTCACCCCTGCTGAGCCTATCCGCTTCTGAGGTATTAAGCCTCTTCGGGCCTGCTCAGCCTATCCGCTTCTGACGTGTTCAGCCACCTAGGGCCTGATCAGCCTATCCGCTTCTGATGTGTTCAGCCTCCTCGGGCATGCTCAGCCTATCCGCTTCTGAGGTGTTAAGCCTCCTCGGGTCTGCTCAGCCTATCCGCTTCTGACGTGTTCAGCCTCCTTGGGCCTGCTCAGCCTATCCGCTTCTGAGGTATTAAGCCTCTTCGGGCCTGCTCAGCCTATCCGCTTCTGACGTGTTCAGCCACCTAGGGCCTGCTCAGCCGATCCGCTTCTGACTTGTTCAGCCACCTAAGGCCTGCTCAGCCTATCCACTTCTGAGGTGTTAAGCTTCCTCGGGCCTGCTCAGCCTATCCGCTTCTGACCTGTTCAGCCTCCTCGGGCCTGCTCAGCCTATCCGCTTCTAATGTGTTCAGCCTCCTCTGGCCTGCTCAGCCTATCCGCTTCTGAGGTGTTACGCCTCCTCGGGCCTGCTCAGCCTATCCGCTTCTGATGTGTTCAGCCTCCTCTGGCCTGCTCAGCCTATCCGCTTCTGAGGTGTTAAGCCTCCTCGGGCCTGCTCAGCCTATCCGCTTCTGATGTGTTCAGCCTCCTCTGGCCTGCTCAGCCTATACGCTTCTGATGTGTTCAGCCTCCTCTGGCCTGCTCAGCCTATCCGCTTCTAATGTGTTCAGCCTCCTTTTCATTCTGGCGCTTCCATGCGAGGATTTTCAAAACGATTAGCTCAGTGTCTAGGATTGTGTATTTTCTGTATTTCAGCAGCCCTTTTCGTCTTTTTCATGAGAAACATCAGTACACCTGCAAACTGCCATTATATATAGTTTGGTTTCTGTCATGTTTCTTCTTTCCATCGAAGCTTATATGTATAAGCGGATACAATGAGGCAAAGCTCAGCACTGCATGCTCAAGATCTTGGAGGGGCAAAGTGCTGTCTGCTGAGGGCTTGTATTTGCTCAATACATATGTTTTACACTTCAAGTAGGCATGGAGATTGTATTTTCCTTCACAGAATGTGGTACCTTGTACTGGGAAATGCATATTCTCAGCCTAAGGTGGGAAGAGGGCTGGACTGTACCCCAAACGATGATCCCAGGCACTAAGGGAAGGGAGAGATTTATTCAGGGGTACAGGGGTGGAGCACAGCAGTAGGATAATATGATATCTTCTATCAAACTAAAAGTGACAGTTATCCCACCTCGCAAGAGACATCACTTTCGTGGCTGGGATTTCTGGGCCCCTGGCGCCCTGCTCTGGATATGACATCAAATGCGGGTCACATGGTTGTGTGGGTCATCTGACCTGTGGTGTGGTCATGCAGGATGTGACATCACCTTAGTCAGGTGACCAGTGACGCGGCTGCTGGAGTGTCACATCCCTATAGTCTGGCGACCGATCACGTGACGGCAGTGATGTCACGAGTGAACCATGAGCCGGAAGAGGATGTGACCCTGGTTGTGACATCATCTTAGCTGACTGGTCACGTGGCACCAAAGGGGGGTAGCAACCGCGGGCTGGAATGCAACCTTTGCAATGTACAACGCTGTAGGGGTGCATCTTATGCAATTTTATAGCAGCCCTATATAAACTAGTGTGGCATAATGTTGGTGTAGACACCTGTAGGCAGAAAACCCACCTTGATGCCTCGGGCAACATGCAGCACTTCATCACTGTGAGTGTCCTTACAGGGTACATCTCAGTGGTCTTCATTGCAACCCTCTTGCAACAAGCTCAGGCCTGTTCTGATCATGCTAAACCCTGTTATTATGCAGGGTCTTGGTAGGAAAAAACTGGTGCCTGATACTTGTGTAATGTATGCACACTTGGGTGCCTCAGCTTGCTTGGGGCTGAGAGAGAGGGAGAAAGAGAGAGAGAGGGGGAGAGATAGAGAGAGAAAGAGAGAGAGAGAGAGAGAGAGAGAGAGGCAGAGAGAAAGAGAGAGAGAGGCAGAGAGAAAGAGATTGAAGGAGAGTGAGAGAAAGAAGCAAAGAGAGACAGACAGAGGGAGAGTGAGAGAAAGAAGCAAAGAGAGACAGACAGAGGGAGAGTGAGAGAGAGAAAGAAAGAGAGAGAGAGAGAGAGGGAGAAAGAGAGAGAGAGGGAGAAAGAGAGAGAGAGAGGGAGAGAGAGAGATAGAGAGAGAAAGAGAGAGAGGGAGAGAGATAGAGAGAGAGAGAAAGAGGGAGAGGCAGAGAGAAAGAGATTGAAGGAGAGTGAGATAAAGAAGCAAAGAGAGACAGACAGAGGGAGAGTGAGAGAGAAAGAAAGAGAGAGGGAGGCAGACAGAGAGGCAGAGAGAAAGACCTCGCCTAAGCAGAACATATCCATTGTTCAGCAGCTATACCACGCCTCAGTGGTACACAACCGTTGTTCAGTAGCTGTACCACGCCTCAGCGATACACATCCATTGTTCAGTAGCTATGCCTCACCTCCGAGGTACACATCCATTGTTCAGCAGCTATACCACGCCTCAGTGGTACACATCCATTGTTCAGTAGCTATACCACGCCTCAGTGGTACACATCCATTGTTCAGTAGCTATACCACGCCTCAGTGGTACACATCCATTGTTCAGTAGCTATACCACGCCTCAGCGATACACATCCATTGTTCAGCAGCTATACCACACCTCAGCAGTATACATCCATTGTTCAGTAGCTATACCACACCTCAGTGGGACACATCCTTTGTTCAGCAGCTGTACCACGAATCACTGGTACACATCCATTGTTCAGTGGCTATACCACGCCTCAGTGATACACATCCATCGTTCAGTAGCAATACCACACCTCAGCAGTACACATCAGTTGTTCAGTAACTATACATCGTCTCAGCGGTACACATCCGTTGTTCAGTAGCTATACCACGCCTCAGCGATACACATCCATTGTTCAGTAGCTATCCTTCACCTCATCAGAACACATCCATCGTTCAGTAGCTATACCACACCTCCGAGGTAGACATCTGTTGTTCCGAAGCTATACCACACCTCAGCAGTACACATCAGTTGTTCAGCAGCTATACCACACCTCAGCAGTACACATCCGTTGTTCAGTAGCTATACCACGCCTCAGTGATACACATCCATTGTTCAGTAGCTATCCTTCACCTCATCAGAACACATCCATTTTTCAGTAGTTATACCACACCTCTGAGGTACACATCCGTTGTTCCGTAGCTATACCATTCCTCAGTGGTACACAACCGTTGTTCAGTAGCTATACCATGCCTCATTGGGACACATCTGTTGTTCAATAGCTATACCACGCATCAGCGGTACACATCCATTGTTCAGTAGCTATACCACGCCTCAGTGGCACACATCCTTTGTTCAGGAGCTATACCACACCTCAGAGGTACACAGCCGTTGTTCAGTAGCTATACCATGCCTCATTGGGACACATCTGTTGTTCAGTAGCTATACCATGCCTCAGCTGTACACATCAGTTGTTCAGTAGCTATACCACACCTCAGCGGTACACATCCATTGTTCAGTAACTATACATCGTCTCAGCGGTACACATCCATTGTTCAGTAGCTATACCACACCTCAGCTGTACACATCCATTGTTCAGTAGCTATCCTTCACCTCATCAGAACACATCCATTGTTCAGTAGCTATACCACGCCTCAGTGGTACACATCTGTTATTCAGTAGCTATACCATGCCTCAGTGGTACACATCTGTTATTAAGTAGCTATACCATGCCTCAGTGGTACACATCTGTTATTCAGTAGCTATACCACACCTCAGCGGTACACATCCTTTGTTCAGTAGCTATACAGCTCTTCAGCAGAACACATCCTTTGTTCAGTAGCTATACCACACCTCCGAGGTACACATCCGTTGTTCCGTAGCTATACCGTTCCTCAGTGGTACACATCTGTTATTCAGTAGCTATACCACACCTCAGTGGTGCACATCCATTGTTCAGTAGCTATACCATGCCTCGGTGGTACACATCCATTGTTCAGTAGCTATACCACACCTCTGAGGTACACATCCGTTGTTCCGTAGCTATACCACGCCTCAGTAGTACACATCCATTGTTCAGTAGCTATACCATTCCTCAGTGGTACACATCCGTTGTTCAGTAGCTATACCACACTTCAGCGGTACACATCTGTTATTCAGTAGCTATTAGTAAGCAAAATGGGTACGAAGTTCCTCTGTGTTGAAAAAGTTGGAGACCGGGTGGAGGACAGATTGTGGTGTGTCAGGGGAGACCACTACGTGTATGCCATAAAAAGGGGGGGGGAAAGAGGGGGGAAAATCCCCTTTTCAGAACTAGGGCTCTCACACACCCAGCGAGCTAGGTGTCATGCTTCATCATATGAGCCTGCCCCTCGTCAGGTCGGCGCTGCAATACCTGACGGGCACCCAAACCGGGGCTCTTTGTCAGGGATCTTTTGTTCCTGCCGGTAGGTGCAGTGGGGGTGAGGGGCCTAGTGTGTAGATGTGAGGTATAGTGAATGTAAAATAGGTCAGTTAGTCCTAAAAACCTTTATTGGGAAGGTAAACTGCCTAGTATAAAAGAGTGAGAGGGGTACAGGACTAGTACTGATGCATCTAGTGGTATATGCCCAGCTCTCAAGAATTCAGTAGCTATACCATTCCTCAGTGGTACACATCTGTTATTCAGTAGCTATACCACACCTCAGCGGTACACATCCATTGTTCAGTAGCTATACAACGCTTTAGCTGGACACATCCTTTGTTCAGTAGCTATACCACACCTCCGAGGTACACATCCGTTGTTCCATAGCTATACCATTCCTCAGTGTTACACAACCGTTGTTCAGTAGCTATACCATGCCTCAGTGGTTCACATCTGTTATTCAGTAGCTATACCACGCCTCAGTGGTACACATCTGTTATTTAGTAGCTATACCATTCCTCAGTGGTACACATCTGTTATTCAGTAGCTATACCATGCCTCAGTGGTACACATCTGTTATTCAGTAGCTATACCACACCTCAGCGGTACACATCCATTGTTCAGTAGCTATACAACACTTCAGCAGACCACATCCTTTGTTAAGTAGCTGTACCACTCCTCCAAGGTACACATCCGTTGTTCCGTAGCTATACCATTCCTCAGTGGTACACAATTGTTGTTCAGTAGCTATAACACGCATCAGTGGTACACATCCATTGTTCAGTAGTTATACAACGCTTCAGCAGAACACATCCTGTGTTCAGTAGCTATACCACACCTCCGAGGTACACATCCGTTGTTCCATAGCTATACCATTTCTCAGTGGTACACATCTGTTATTCAGTAGCTAGACCACGCCTCAGTGGTACACATCTGTTATTCAGTAGCTATACCACGCCTCAGCGGTACACAGCTGTTATTCAGTAGCTATACCATGCCTCAGTGGTACACATCTGTTATTCAGTAGCTATACCATGCCTCAGTGGTACACATCTATTATTCAGTAGCTATACCATGCCTCAGTGGTACACATCTGTTATTCAGTAGCTATACCACACCTCAGCGGTACACATCCATTGTTCAGTAGCTATACAATGCTTCAGCAGAACACATCCTTTGTTCAGTAGCTATACCACACCTCAGAGGTACACATCTGTTTTTCCGTAGCTATACCATTCATCAGTGGTACACAACCGTTGTTCAGTAGCTATACCATGCCTCATTGGGACACATCTGCTGTTCAGTAGCTATACCATGCCTCAGCGGTACACATCCAATGTTCAGTAGCTATACCTCGTCTTAGCGGTACACATCCATTGTTCAGTAGCTATACCACGCCTCAGAGGTACACATCCGTTGTTGAGTATCTAAACCACGCCTCAGTGGTACACACCATTGTTCAGTAGCTATACCACGCCTCAGAGGTACACATCCATTGTTCAATAGCTATACCAAGCTTCAGTGCTACACATCCGTTGTTCCCTAGCTGTACCTTGTCTCAGTGATAAACATCCGTTTTGCAGTAGGTATACCATGCCTCAGCTGTACACATCCCTTGTACAGTAGCTATACCATGCCTCAGCGGAACACATCCCTTGTTCAGTAGCTATAGCATTCCTCAGTGGTACACAACCGTTGTTCAGTAGCTATACCTCGTCTCAGCGGTACACATCCGTTGTTCAGTAGATATACCATGCCTCAGTGGTTCACATCCGTTTGTCAGTAGCTATACCTTGTCTCAGCGGTACACATCTGTTGTTCAGTAGCTATACCTCGTCTAAGCGGTACACATCCATTGTTCAGTAGCTATACCACGCCTCAGCGGTTCACATCCGTTTGTCATTAGCTATACCTCATCTCAGTGATTCACATCCGTTGTTCAGTAGCTATACCTCGTCTCAGCGGTACACATCCGTTGTTCAGTAGCTATACCTCATCTTAGCGGTACACATCCGTTGTTCAGTAGCTATGCCATGCCTCAGCGATTCACATCTGTTTGTCAGTAGCTATACCTCATCTCAGTGGTTCACATCCGTTGTTCAGTAGCTATACCTTGTCTCAGCGGTACACATCCGTTGTTCAGTAGCTATACAACGCCTCAGCAGTTCACATCCGTTTGTCAGTAGCTATACCTTGTCTCTGCGGTACACATCCGTTGTTCAGTAGCCATACCACGCCTCAGCGGTTCACATCCGTTGTTCAGTAGCTATACCTTGTCTCAGCGGTACACATCCGTTGTTCAGTAGCCATGTGATACCAACATGTATGCAATTTAAAGCCGCACTGAGATTTGTTACAATTTGCTTAAGATGGGATATCTACAGCTTACGGTTATGCAAGAAGTGACAGTCCACATGTTCCTGGCGAGGGTATAGCCATCAGGGGTCTCATCCACCCCTGCTTAAAGCAGAGAACTCAAGTGTCAATCATTAGGAGTGAGTTGCACACATTAGATGCTGGATTGGTCTCTCACTCTCAGCAGCTGAATATCACAGCTGCTTAGAAGGGTTAGAACCCGACCTTAAGAGCACCTGCTAGCAGAAGGCAGGCACGTGGCAGATCTCTTTTGACTACACGACGGCCTGGTACACCTCCGAACTACGCAGAGAGAAAACCCAGTGTAAACAAGCATTTGCAATGCAACAGGTCTCGCATTGTTTTAGAGTTAGAGCTATTGGTGTTGTGATGCAAATGTTTTTTACTTATGTGAGAGTGTGTGCGAGTGTGAAAGTGATAGAAAGCGAGAGAGATGTATATAGAGATAGAGTTATATGCGAGTAGAGTGAAGAGAGAGAATGAGGTAGAGAGTGAAAGAGTTAGAAAAAGGCAGAGTTGGAGAGAGAGAGAGAGAGAGTGTTTAGAGGTAGGTTGTTACAGCTGGTGAGATAACTGTGTGGTAGAGGGAAGAGAGAGAAATACATCCTGTGATTGTGGACAAATCACTTAATCTCCCTGTGCCTACCAAAAATGAAAGTTTACTTGTGCAATGTAACTGTGCTCATTTAAAGAGCTCCAAAACCTTTGGGTCGAGTTCGCGCTACATAATACTGAAAATGAAAAATGTATTCTGATTGGTTTTACTTTCAGGTGGACAGAAGTAACTTTGTCCCTCTAATTACACCGTGATCGGCCTTCTCTTACACCCGTCTTACAATGCTTTTCGATTACGAAAGGTCTTTGCAAGGTAAAGTTATTACCCACGTCAGGGGCACTTGACGAAAAGATTGAAATCGGTCCAATAAAAAGTCTATCACCGTCTACGCCTACATTTACAATTTTGAGAGTAATGGTAATAGGTTGGATCTTTAATAAAAAGGTCTTGTCATCCTAACTAGCAGAGTTCAAAGTCAAAATGTGCCTATTGCACGTTAAATGAATGTTAGGGGTCGTAGTAATAAGCACTGGTTAGAGGATGATAAATGTTCTGATATAATATTGTGAGGGGGTCAATGCTGTGCATGTTGTGCCTCGCCTAGTGAAAACACATTCGACCCTCACTGCCTGGCAGTGGTTCTCACCTTTGAAAACCCGATGAAGGTTTGACTGTCTACAGCCTGGGCTTGTAAGAGCACGAGCCAGGGACTGAGAAAGGGCAATTTGTGATGTTTATTTGCAGACAGACTGTCTAGGTTTTCCTACAAAAACAGCGAGGAGACGCGAAGGAGGGCAGAGGACCATCGTGGTTGTCAATAGTTATGAGTGGGAGGTTTAAAAAAGCATTTGCAATGCAATAGGTCTCGCATTTGTGCGAGTTTAAGCTATTGGCATTGTAAATGACAATGCCTTTTATTTATGTTTTACAAACGAAAACAAAAATAAAAGGCATTGTTATTTTCAATGTCAATAGCTCAAACTCGCGTAAATGCGAGACCTATTTGATTGCAAATGCTTATTAGATTAGTGAGTAGAAACGCTCCTTTTTGGCCCGCATGGCAAATTAATTAAATAAACAAGCGCATCAGCTTAAGTGAAAGCGGATCGCGCCGCAAATAAAAAAAAAATAGTGCTTACCGACTTATGAAGGAGACCGTGTAATGCCACAAGTAGAAGTTCCAGTCCTCATGGGAGGTAACAAATGGCGACAGGCGGTAACAAGGAGGGACTAACAAGCCTCATTATCAATCGGAAGCCAGCATTTACCAAGGACAATGACACCAGCCAATCAAAAATATGGGCAGAGAGAAGGCGAGGCTTCCACAGCATACTGGACTACTGCATGGCTCGCAGAGCGAGCAGCGCATGCGCGCTGCCGCTAGGCTCGACCTAAAAACTAGCAGCTGTACTGGTGGTGTATTGCAAGCAGCCAACTTCTGATAACGATGTGGATCTCCTTAGTGTAAGGTAACACTCCACACGCAAAGGCTACTACAATTAAAGTTTATTAGCAGCCCTGAATACAGCGAGTTTCTTCTTCACCATGGCTTACATGTCTTACATGGAGAATACCAGGGCTTTAAGTGGGCTGGGTCCTGCCGGTGTTGGAGCACCGGCAGTTCTTAAAAGCAGGTGCCGAGACGGGTCCCTATCGGGCTCTCCATTTTTACCTTCAGGGTGGGAAAAAAAAGCTTAACTCTGCGATAGTACCATCCGTCACTGCTTTTGATGTAGCTTCAAAAAGACTAATTTTTCAGTATTATATAGTGAAAACCTGAGCAGCAGTTACATAACACAAAGCACATATTCATATTCTAAATCACATGATACTGAGCCGATGTCAGGCTCGTACCTGCTCTCTCAGCTCGTAAGTCGGCAGCACCAACCTTACGCCACAACCTCGCCCACAAGAACGGCTGCATTTTCAATATTATATAGAATAAAGTCATAGTTGTTGTTTATTTATCTTATGCAATTTACAACCATTGACAATAGTCCTGGCTTGCAGTAGGTATAATATCACTTGTTTTATAGATCTGGAGGCAATGGCCGAAGAAGAAGCACAATACCAGTGGGGTGGCACACTCTGCTAAGTACAGATTTTTAGCTTGTGTTTTAATCCACGCCCTTCATTACACAGGCCACGTACCTAGAAGAGACCTTCCAGTTTTTTCATACCACTTGAAGCCCTGGGAATACTAAGCAGTGGGACAGCGCCTATTAGAGGAAAGCTGTAATCAAAACCGCGATCGCAGCACCAGGAGACGTGAAATCTAAAGTAAAGACAACTGAGGTTAATTACAGTGCAGGACAATCACAATGTAATCCAGCAATCTAGCCACTTGGGAAGATGCCGGTACCTGGGAACTATAATATTCAGCACAAGCCCAGTCAACGACCAGGTGCGAGAATTGCGGGCACGATTCAAGGTGGGAGGTAAGGAGAATGCATCCACACCCAGTGTGCAACAATGAAAGGTAGGGTATGTGCAGGTTGGGCAAGTTAAATTAATGCAACACTCACACCAATTGGGGAGAGTTGCTGTACCCGTTACCTGAGTGTGTCCTCAGTAAAGAGCCGGTTGCCAGGGGTGTGCAAACGAATATTATCCCACCAAAAATCGCAGCTGGAAACTGAAGGACACAATGGGGCCGTCCGTGCCTTTAAATGCTTTAGAGTTTTGCAAGCGCCGACTGGCTAATACTTCAGGTGCCAAGGAATGGTAATACATATGAAGGGAAGACTATTACAAGTGAGAGCTACTAAAGGCAAGGTGCGGCTGAAGAGGCAGGCATCTAAAACATCTCTTCTAAATTAAAGCAAAACGTTAACCATCCTAGTACGGTGGTCCAGGGAGTACAATTAACACCCATGTAATGTCGAAGAATAAGGCAACCATAGCTCTCCGACCAGGCGGCGGCACGCCTGACCCAGAGACACCGGGGCCATTTTGTCCATCATCCGTGTTGATGCCTACGGACAGGGCTAGCTGCTGAATATCCGTGTGCTTTGCCGAAAGAATGCCACCCCGTCCTGATGGACAGCAGGGAAAACGTGGAGTGTGCGCGCCTTCTTTTACTCACTTGTGCCGCGTTTAAAACACATTAAAAGAAATAGCCATGGGTGCCAAATTAGTAATGGGCAAGTAGCGACCTGGGAGAGGTACCGAGAGCACGATCGGAACTGAAAGTAATACTAATGTGCCAGACTGCACTCGCGTTTCAGTTTCAGTTTGTTAGATTTCCATGTGTGTCACTGCGTGCGCTTCCCTGCTCGTTCCCGCGGCAATACTCCATGGGAGTTAACATTTGAAACAAGCAGCGTGGGCGTCCCTGCTCGTTCCCGCAGCAATACTCCATGGGAGTTAACATTTGAAATAAGCAGCGTGCGAGTCCCTGCTCGTTCCCGCGGCAATTGTCCATGGGAGTTAACATTTGAAACAAGATGCGTGCGAGTCCCTGCTCGTTCCTGCTGCAATACTCCATGGGAGTTAACATTTGAAACAAGCAGCGTGCGCATCCCTGCTCGTTCCCGCGGCAATACTCCATGGGAGTTAACATTTGAAACAAGCAGCATGCGCGTCCCTGCATGTTCATACAGCAATACTCCATGGGAGTTAACTTTGAAACAAGCAGCGTGCGCGTCCCTGCTCGCTCTTGCGGCAATACTCCATGGGAGTTAACATTTGAAATAAGCAGCGTGCGCGTCCCTGCTCATTCTAGCAGCAATACTCCATGGGAGTTAACATTTGAAACAAGCAGCGTGCGCGCCGCTGCTCACTCATGTGGCAATACTCCATGGGAGTTAACATTTGAAACAAGCAGCATGCGCGTCCCTGCTCGTTCCCGCGGCAATACTCCATGGGAGTTAACATTTTAAACAAGCAGCGTGCGCGTCCCTGCGGCAATACTCCATGGGAGTTAACATTTGAAACAAGCAGCGTGCGCGTCCCTGCTCGTTCCCACGGCAATACTCCATGGGAGTTAACATTTGAAACAAGCAGCATGCGCGTCCCTGCATGTTCATACAGCAATACTCCATGGGAGTTAACTTTGAAACAAGCAGTGTGCGCGTCCCTGCTCGCTCCCGCAGCAATACTCCATGGGAGTTAACATTTGAAACAAGCAGCGTGCGCGTCCCTGCTCACTCCCGCAGCAATACTCCATGGGAGTTAACATTTGAAACAAGCAGCGTGCGCGCCGCTGCTCACTCATGTGGCAATACTCCATGGGAGTTAACATTTGAAACAAGCAGCCTGCGCGTCCCTGCTCGTTCCCGCGGCAATACTCCATGGGAGTTAACATTTGAAACAAGCAGCGTGCGCGTCCCTACTTGTTCCCGCGGCAATTCTCTATGGGAGTTAACATTTGAAACAAGCAGCGTGCACGTCCCTGCTCGTTCCCGCAGCAATACTTAATGGGAGTTAACATTTTAAACAAGCAGCGTGCGCGCTGCTGCTCAATCATGTGGCAATACTCCATGGGAGTTAAAATTTGAAACAAGCAGCGTGCGTGTCCCAGCTCGTTCCCGCAGCAATAATCCATGGGAGTTAACATTAGAAACAAGCAGTGTGCGGGTCCCTGCTAGTTCTCGCGGCAATACTCCATGGGAGTTAACATTAGAAACAAGCAGCGTGCGTGTCCCTGCTAGTTCCTGTGGCAATACTCCATGGGAGTTAACATTTGAAACAAGCAGCGTGCGCATCCCTGCTCGTTCCCGCTGCAGTACTCCATGGGAGTTAACATTTGAAACAAGCAGCGTGCGTTTCCCTGCTCGTTCCCGCGGCAATACTCCATTGGAGTTAACATTTGAAACAAGCAGCGTGCGCGTCCCTGCTCGTTCACGCGGCAATACTCCATGGGAGTTAACATTTAAAACAAGCAGCGTGCACGTCCCGGCTTGTTCCCGCGGCAATACTCCATGGGAATTAACATTTGAAACAAGCAGCTAGCACTTCCATGCTCGTTCCTGCGGCTATACTCCATGGGAGTGAACTTGCAGGGAAAGGTGGGACATGCACCAAGCGTCAGCTATTAGCACACTTTCAGTTTTTAAATGACACACACGGAAGCCAATAAAAGCCAATCCTAAGGAAAGGAGGAGTCAGACTCCACAAAGTAGATACAACAGATCGCCACAGCACAAGCGCTGTGTAGGCTCGACCTAAAAACTGGAGAGAGGCTGGTGATCAGCCCACAACCCTGGCGACAGAGAAGTCTATAAAAAATCCTTAGCACACTATCATGGAAATATCAGGAAAGCACGCAAAACATATTTCACAGCAACTTGATAAGGCTGGAAACTCTTCTGAGGAACTATATAAAATCCTTAAATCCTTTATCAATCCTCACAGCTGTATCACAGATGCGCCACCCTCACAAGTGCTTAGTGATGCCAAAGCAGACTATCTGGAAGAGAAAGTAAATCAGGTCTACAGCAATCTGCCGAGCCCGTCGTACTGCGTAAGCTCGGACTTTAAATGCGCTCCAGTAAAGGCCTCCAACATCTGTATCTTAGAGGAGTTGACTTCTCTTAGTCTGGAGTCTGTTTATATAGCGTTGAAGGCGGCAGAATCCGGATCCCCTTTAGATTCCATCCCAGCCAAGATAGCAGCTACTTTATCTAATCAGCTGGCTCTGGCTATATGCTCACTACTAAATCTTTCATTAAGCACAGAGAAAATTCCAGCAGAATGGAAAGCTGCACAGGTCATCATGATTTGGAAGAAGACAAACCTTTCTGCTTCAGATATATCTAATTATTGTCCCATTTCGCTTCTCCCCTTGTTAAGTAAAATAATGGAAAGTATTAGCAACTAACAACTGGTGAAGAACCTCGAGTCCAATAGGATCTCAGACTCATCCCAGTCTGGTTTTAGACCAATGCACAGCACCAAAACTGCACTCCTAGCACTTACGGACCATATTAGATGCTGCCTGGATAAAAGCCAACCATCTATGCTAGTAGTGCTAGACTTATCAACCACTTTTGATACGATATCTCACTCAAGACTGATACAGAGACTGGCGGATATAGGCATTCAGGGCACAGCTCTGCAAAGGTTTACAAATTTCCTGTCTCATCGATCCCATACCATCAATCTGGGACGTTTCAGATCACGTACCATGGAGATTTAACAAGGGGGTGCCTCAGGGCTCTTGTCCCAGCCCCACACTATTTAATATATATGTAGCCTCCCTGGCAAAAAGTATAAGAGCCTATGGGCTTACACCGCTCTCATACGCGGATGATACTCAACTTTTGATCTCATTTGACAAAGACCTTTCCGCAACAAGAGATTGCTTTACTAATGGGATGAAAACCATCTCGGCCGGGATGGCAGAGAATTTCCTTCAATTAAACAGCGGCAAAATGGAAATGATGCTTTTCGGCATTGCACCACAGCTATGGTCTCCTGACTGGTGGCCTTCAGAATTAGGAGCAGCACCTGCTCCCAAACCTTCAGTGAAAAACCTGGGCTTTCGCCTGGGCAACTCTTACTGTGAAAGATCAAAGAGTGGCTACCACTGGCACCTGCTTTCACGCAATGATTGTTTCCATTGCTCCCACTTTCAGTGCACAAGACCTTAGTTCAGGCTTTGGTAATCAGTCGCCCGGGCTATGGCAATGCTCTTCTTGCTGCGGTCAATGAATACCTTTTGGATAAACTCCAAGTAGTCCAAAATACAGCGACTCACTTAATGCTAAATTTACCGGCTAGATGTGCCTCCGTTCCCGTTGAGCTCGCTCCATTGGCTGCTGGTGCGTAATAGAATTATTTTCAAAATCTGCTGCCTAGTGCACAAAGCGCTAAACAGCAAGGGACCCAGATACCTCATGGAGAAATTCATTCCTTATCGGCCAGGAAGGCCTTTAAGATCAATGAGCAAGTCACTACTTACGTTTCCACGAATCAAGCTAATCTTGCTCAGGATGCATAGCTTTTTAATTTCTGGCCCCTCATTATTGGAATAACCTTCCTATTCACATAAGAGAGTGTACTGTTTACCGTAGCTTCAGGAAATTGCTTAAAACTGAACTATTTTAATACTGAAGCCACCTCCCTGTATTTTCCCTTCTGCACCGAGATACCCCTCATAACATAACATAATACCTGCAGGAATCCCTGGAGGGATCTCAATGGCAGTCAGTATCCACAACATTCAGTTAATGGGGAGAGATGCTCTGGACAAATATAGAGACGGCTGTTCGGCCACCTGGTTCAGTGCAGTTTCCACGAGGTTTTTCTCTTTTCTTGCTCATGTTTAATTGATTTTGAAGTTACATGAATGTGAATTCCAATTTTACCGTTTGATGGATGACTTCAGGTGGTGGCATCACATGTGCTATATGGTTCTACTAAGAATCTGAGTCCTTGTGAGTGCCTTGCAATCCCAGCCAGAATGGAGTCACTGGCCACTTACCATATCACATATTAAATCACATCTACCAAGTGCACACCTGTAGCTTCTTTTGGTGAGCAGCACATTTTGGGCATACAGATGAGGGCCACTTACCACCAACACACCCAGCAAAAAGGCTGCTCTCCCTTGACATGTCCATGTTATGGAATCTGACAGTCACTCTAGGAGGCTTGTTGGGATGGGTAAATACAATGTCAATGAATGCCATGCTATGTGCCGGTCCGACAACGGCAATGTCAGTAAATGCAATGAAAATGTATGCCACCGCTTGTACCCGCACAATGCCCATCATTGCAATGTCAAAGTATACCTTAATTGTGCCCGCATAGCAGTGCCGACATTAGCAACAATAATACCAATGTATTCAGTGATCCATGCTCATACGATAATATTATTGTTTCAAATAAGAAGAATGACAACTGTATCGTTAATACCTGTGCAAACGATTTCAATGAACAAAATGACAACTGTATGCGTAGTGATGATAATGTCGGTAAACATGTTCCCAGCTATATTACTTTTAGGAGTTCCAATGAACTCACGTCATTGCTGTCGGATTCATCCAAGGTGACCTCCCCATCAACTGCGAGTCAGAGATACGTGGTCAGGCAGGTCCTGGGACCCATGCCTACGTTTATCGAGTAACAGTTCACAGGTGGGGTCCCCCATAAATTACAGGCAAACATGCACCCAGGGAAAACCCTGATCAATTTCGCAGATAGATAGTTGCACCACAAGCAAGTCTGAGATAATTGGCCCTAATATAACCCGTTTGGCTAAAGGCTTGCATTCCCCAGAAATACCACAAGGCTAGATACCATAAGTAGATAGGTAGACTCAACCAATCAAGACACGACATGCACACCACACGCAGAGATCAAGCGCTCCTCACACCGGACATCTGGACACATACACACTGGCCCACAATAGCTCTCCCCGAGGTCGAGAGCCATCTGTATCCTTATCAGATGAGCACATGTGATTGATTTACAAATAAGATGCTCTTTTGGAATGTAGAGAACATTTTATTGTACCTCATGAACTGTATAAATTGATGGCCAAAACGTTGTAAATCGAGAGATTTTGAGCATACTCTGTCCACGCTCTCCCGGCTGCAGCGCCTAATTAAACCAACTTGTTCCTGTTTTGCCAAACTCCTCTTGTCTTTTCATTTATTTAAGGTGAATTCATATCCGAGCAACATCATCACTCCGGCTGCCACATTACAGGATGTCTGCTGAATGGCTGCACAGACCTACAGCTCACAGCCAATCAGTGACTGGCTTCACAGACCTACAGCTCATAGCCAATCAGTGACCTGCTGCACAGACCTACAGCTCATAGCCAATCAGTGACCTGCTGCACAGACCTACAGCTCATAGCCAATCATTGACCTGCTGCACAGATCTACAGCTCACAGCCAATCAGTGACTGGCTGCACAGACCTACAGCTCACAGCCAATCAGTGACTGGCTGCACAGACCTACAGTTCATAGCCAATCAGTGACTGGCTGCACAGACCTACAGCTCACAGCCAATCATTGACCTGCTGCACAGATCTACAGCTCACAGCCAATCAGTGACAGGCTGCACAGACCTACGGCTCACAGCCAATCAGTGACCTGCTGCACAGACCTACAGCTCACAGCCAATCATCGACCTGCTGCACAGATCTACAGCTCACAGCCAATCAGTGACTGGCTGCATAGACCTACGGCTCACAGCCAATCAGTGACCTGTTGCACAGACATACAGCTTACAGCCAATCAGTGACTGGCTCCACACACCTACAGCTCACAGCCAATCAGTGACCTGCTGCACAGATCTACAGCTCACAGCCAATCAGTGACTGGCTCCACAGACCTACAGCTCACAGCCAATCAGTGACCACCTGCACAGAGCTACAGCTCACAGCCAATCTGTGACCTGCTGCACAGACCTACAGCTCACAGCCAATCAGTGACCTGCTGCACAGACCTTCAGCTCACAGTCAATCAGTGACTGGCTCCACAGACCTACAGCTCACATACAATCAGTGACTGGCTCAGTACTCACGTGGGCGGAAGTGCTCATTCCTCCGGCTGATTCTCCAAATATGGTGACACTTTTGGGGTCTCCCCCAAAGTCTTTGATGTTCTCTTTCACCCACTCCATGCTTCTGACTTGATCCAAGAAGCCGAAGTTTCCAGGCACTTCCTCATCGGCAGTGCTAAAAGTGGAAGAGATAGGATCTCTGGTCAGCAATATTAAGAGTACATGACATTGACTGGTAGACCTCGAACATCAAGACCGTCTGATGTACACTCACATGACCTACAAAAACAAGCCCATCTGATGCACACTCACATGACCTACAACAACAAGCCCTTCTGATGCACACTCACATGACCTACAACAATCCCGTCTGATGTACACTCACAGGACCTACAACATCAAGCCTGTGAGGAGTCCGACGATCCGATGGACCGGAAGTGGGGAGAAACTGAGCGGGACACGCATCCATCCCCGGGAGCACTCAGCGGTCTAGCGGCACTGGGGAGAACCACGGAGGCGCACCTGACGTCATCAACAGCGGACCGACAAAAGATGAGGAATCCAGAAGGAAGGACGTCGGATGGTGGAAGGAGTGGAGCGGAGACGTCCGACACGGGAGCAGCGACGGCGAAGCGAGGAGGAGCCACAGAAGAGCCCGAGGGAGAGAGAGACGGACAGCGCGAGGTCGAGGAAGCAGCAGATACTGCGAACAAACCCGGCGGCCCAGAAAGGAGGGAGGACGCCCCGGGTCCCTACGCCGCGGTCCCGATAACGGGTCATGGCACAAGGCGAGTACCGTTAGGGGGGACGTTCTGGTGGGGTGGTGCGGGACAGTAGGGCACGGTGGTGTGGTTGATCTCACCAAAATCCTCACTGCGCACCTTGTCCCTTCCCCCACACGGCGACTGGTGGTGGTGGCACATAGTGCACACAAAAAGAAGGCCCTGATAATAAGACCAGTTCTATTTTGTTTTATTTTCCTCCTATCACCTCTGAGAGCCCTGGGAAGACGTGACGGCAACGACCAGACCAGGAGTGAGCCCCGAGAAGCCCCGGGTGGACGGCCAAGAGGAACTCTTTGTTTTTCCAAACCCCTCTGTTCCCCCCCCTTGTTTACTGTTATACACCTGACTTAAGGGCCACCGTTTTGTTTTGGCTGGCTGTACGGACCTCATGGGACTAATATACAAGAGAGCCCGAAAACCTCTGTTACATAAGAGAATAAAGACACTAAACAACCCGTACTATACGCGTGTAGTGTTCCCTTCCGCTCCCCGTGCCCCCTTGTCGCCTACAAAGTGGTGTCAGAAGTGGGATCTCCCACCCGTACCTGTGTGTCGAACCATGACACAACCCATGCCTGTTGAGGATGTTATAGCCCAACTAGCCGAGGGACAGCGGCACCTACAGCTCGTCTTGGAGCAACAAATCCAGACAGCCCAGATGGACCGAGAAGCCCTGCAAGAAGCCCTTAGAAACCAGGCCAACCTGATCACTACCAATCAGCAAGTGCAGAACACAGCAATATTGCGCCTCACGGATGCCCTTGTAAGCACCAGAGTTCGCCCTAACGTCCCCAATACTGTCCTTCAAAAATTCCAGGACGGGGACGATCCAGACTATTTTTTTTTTAACTTCGAAAGGGTGGCAACCACAGCAGCCTGGCCCCAAGAAAGGTGGGGCCAGTACGTTGCCCCACTCCTCTCCGGCGAGTTACAAGCTGCTTACCAAGCAGCCAATCCTGCGGGTACCACAGCCTATGAGGACGTGAAAAAGGCCATCCTAGAGAGGGTAGGATGCGACCAAGAACACTACAGAAGCCGGTTTTGAAGGGAGAAATGGGGAGCAGGAGACAACCCCCGTGCCCTGTATTTCCGGATCAGAGACCTAGGCAACAGGTGGCTGACCCCCCATACCTCCACGGTGGATGAAGTGGTGGAAAAAGTCTATTTGGAACAATTCTTGGATGCCCTACCCCCCAGTACACGGTCATGGGTGAAACAACACCCCAACCTCTCCTCCACATCAGCTGTTGAGATCGCCTGTGCCTATCATAGGTCGCCTGAATTCAAGGCTGGAATAGCACGGCCCCAGTGCAACCCTGTCCCGAAAGGCACTCCTAAGCCCGAGTATAACCCCTTCACAATAAGATAGGGGGAGGACATTACGGCAAGGATAATACATTAAAATATCTCCTAGAGAAGTTTTATTGGCCAGGGGTGTACAGGGACGTGGCAAAGCATTGCGCGGCTTGTGTTCGCTGCCAGAATGCCAATCCAGGGGGGGGGGTGAAGGCCCCATTGCAGCCGTTACCCATCATAGACGTCCCGTTCAAGAGGGTGGGGATGGACCTGGTAGGGCCCCTGACACCCTCGGCCAGAGGGCACCGCTACATCCTGGTTATGGTAGACTACACCAGTAGATATCCGGAGGCCTTCCCGCTATCGAGCATGACCACTCCTGCGATAGCCCAAGCCATGATATCGTTTTTCTCGAGGGTGGGGTTTCCAGCAGAGATACTAACCGATCAAGGGACCCCTTTCATGTCTCGTCTTATGACACAAATCTGTGCAGTGCTGGGTATCGATAAAATCAGAACTTCTGTTTATCATCCCCAAACAGACGGCCTTGTGGAGCGCTATAATAAGACGATCAAGAGCATGCTCCGCAAGGTCGTCTCGGACTCCGGGAGGGATTGGGACCAGAAACTACCCTTGGTCCTCTTTGCAATGAGAACCCATGAACAGCGTTCCACGGGATATTCCCCCTTCGAATTGGTGTTTGGGCGGAGACCCAGGACTTTGCTTGACATGGCAGCAGAACAATGGGAGGAGGAAGACGAAGAGGGGAAACCCCTGTTACGCTATGTCACCGACCTACAGTCGTCCCTAACTCAGTTATGGGGCTTTGTACACGATCACATGGAAGAGGCCCAAGGGGCCCAGAAACGATATTACGATCGAAACAGTCGCCTACGCGAATTCTCCCCTGGTGACAAGGTCCTCCTGTTGCTTCCTTCTACGGAGGACAAACTACTGACGAAATGGCAACGGCCATTCATCATAGAAAGAAAGATAACCCCAGTCACCTATAGCGTGTTGCTGCCCCATCGGGTAGGGGGGAAACAGATATATCACGTCAATCTGTTGAAAAAGTGGGAAGAACCCTTGCCCTCCCACACCGCAGGAATCCCCGCTCACCTCGCCTGTACCAATAAACCCTTGGAGATACCCCTACTGTCGGTCCAAGAACCGACGGTCGAACCAGTACCCACTGGGGAGTGCCTAACATCCTTACAGACCGACCACCTTACGGCACTGCTAGGGACCTTCCCAGGTCTCTTCTCCTCCAAACTGGGAAGAACTACCATGGTTCACCACCACATTGTGTACCTAGACAGAAAGATCGTCCAACAAAAACCCTATCGTATTCCGGCAGCCCGTAGAGAAGCGGTAGAGAGGGAGGTTTCGGACATGCTTAACTCCAACATCATCGAACCCTCCCAGAGCAACTGGTGTTCCCCGGTAGTGCTTGTACCAAAACCTGACGGGAGTCTGCGTTTCTGCATAGACTTCAGGCAAGTAAACGCCGTCACCAAGTTAGATACATACCCCATGCCAAGAATAGATGAGATGGTCGAACGCCTGGGGAAGGCCAGGTACATGTCAACCCTTGATCTCACAAAAGGGTACTGGCAAATCCCTTTGTCCCCCGAGTCCAAAGAGAAGACAGCGTTCGCGACTCCCTCCGGTTTATACCAATTCAAGGTGCTCCCCTTTGGGTTGCATGGGGCCCCGGCGGTGTTCCAAAGATTGATGGACCGCATTCTCCAATCGCATAAGGGATATGCCGCAGCATATCTTGATGATATTGTCATATTCAGCCCAACGTGGGGGGAACATCTGCAACACCTAACAGCTGTATTCCGAGCGATCCAAGGGGTTGGCCTTACTATTAACCCAAAGAAATCTCTCTTAGGAACCAACACGATCCAGTATTTAGGCTACGCAATCAAGGAAGGACACATATTTCCCCAGTTAAACAAGGTAGAGGCTATCAAAGCGCTCCCCAGACCCACAACCAAACGAGACGTCCGTTCATTTCTGGGGTTTATAGGCTACTACCGCAGGTTCATACCCAACTTCTCTTCCATAGCCAGTCCCCTAACTGACCTCCTGAAGAAAACTCAGTCATCCCGCATACACACTTGGACACCAGAACATGAGACTAGCTTCCACTCCCTTAAACGTGCCATCTGTACAGCACCAGTGTTACACTGTCCTGATTTCAGTCACACGTTTGTTCTCCAAACCGACGCCTCTGGCCTCGGTCTGGGGCTGTGCTATACCAACCTGACCACAGCGATGAACTAAGACCAGTGCTATATATCAGCAGGAAACTCTTTACACGTGAGGCGAACTATTCAACGATTGAGAAAGAATGCTTAGCCATAAAATGGGCCATAGAGGCCCTACAATATTACCTACTAGGACGGAGGTTCATAGTCCTCACCGATCACGCCCCCCTCACCTGGCTCGCAAATAACAAGGACACCAATCCCCGTGTCCTAAGATGGTTCCTTGCTTTACAACCCTTCTCTTTCCAGACCATACACAACCCGGGGACGAGGCAAGTCGGCGCAGACTACCTGTCCCGACACCCGTCTGCTGAATGGCCCCGACGTCCATTCCTAAGGGGGGAGATGTGTGAGGAGTCCGACGATCCGATGGACCGGAAGTGGGGAGAAACTGAGCGGGACACGCATCCATCCCTGGGAGCACTCAGCGGTCTAGCGGCACTGGGGAGAACCACGGAGGCGCACCTGACGTCATCAACGGCGGACCGACAAAAGATGAGGAATCCAGAAGGAAGGACGTCGGATGGTGGAAGGAGTGGAGCGGAGACGTCCGACACGGGAGCAGCGACGGCGAAGCGAGGAGGAGCCACAGAAGAGCCCGAGGGAGAGAGAGACAGACAGCGCGAGGTCGAGGAAGCAGCAGATACTGCGAACAAACCCGGCGGCCCAGAAAGGAGGGAGGACGCCCCGGGTCCCTACGCCGCAGCCCCGATAACGGGTCGTGGCACAAGGCGAGTACCGTTAGGGGGATGTTCTGGTGGGGGTGGGGGGTGGTGCGGGACAGTAGGGCATGGTGGTGTGGTTGATCTTGCCAAAATCCTCACTGCGCACCTTGTCCCTTCCCCCACACGGCGACTGGTGGTGGTGGCACATAGTGCACACAAAAAGAAGGCCCAGATAATAAGACCAGTTCTATTTTGTTTTATTTTCCTCCTATCACCTCTGAGAGCCCTGGGAAGACGTGACGGCAACGACCAGACCAGGAGTGAGCCCCGAGAAGCCCCGGGTGGACGGCCAAGAGGAACTCTTTGTTTTTCCAAACCCCTCTGTTCCCCCCCCCCTTGTTTACTGTTATACACCTGACTTAAGGGCCACCGTTTTGTTTTGGCTGGGTGTACGGACCTCATGGGACTAAAATACAAGAGAGCCCGAAAACCTCTGTTACATAAGAGAATAAAGACACTAAACAATCCGTACTATACGCGTGTAGTGTTCCCTTCCGCTCCCCGTGCCCGCTTGTCGCCTACAAAGCCCTTCTGATGTTCACTCACATGACCTACAACAACAAGCCCTTCTGACGTACACTCACATGACCTACAACAACAAGCCCGTCTGATGCAAGCTCACATGACCTACAACAACAAGCCCTTCTGATGCGCACTCACATGACCTACAACAAGCCCGTCTGATGCACACTCACATGACCTACAAAAACAAGCACTTCTGATGCACACTCACATGACCTAAAACAACAAGCCCTTCTGATGCACACTCACATGACCTACAACAACAAGCCCTTCTGAAGCACATTCACATGACCTACAACAACACGTCCGTCTGATGTATACTCCCATGACCTACAACAAGCCCTTCTGATGTATACTCACATGCCCTATAACAACAAGCCCGTCTGATGCACACTCACATGACCTACAGCAACACGTCCATCTGATGTACACTCAAATGACCTACAACAACAAGCCTGTCTGATGCACACTCATATGAACTACAACAACAAGCCTGACTGATGTACACTCACATGACCTACAACAACAAGCACATCTGATGTACACTCACATGACCTAAAATAACAAGCCCATCTGATGTACACTCACATGACCAACAACAACACGTCCGTCTGATGTACACTCACATGACCTAAAACAACAAGCCCTTCTGATGCACACTCACCTGACCTACAACAAAAAGCCTGTCTAATGTACACTCACATGACCTACAACAACAAGCCCATCTGATATTCACTCACATGAACTACAACAACAAGCCCTTCTGATGTACACTCACATGACCTACAACAACAAGACCTTCTAATGTTCACTCACATGACCTACAACAAGCCCTTCTGATGCACACTCACTTGACCTACAACAACAAGCCCGTCTGATGCACACTCACATGACCTACAACAAGCCCGTCTGATGATCACCCACATGACCTACAACAAGCCCGTCTGATGTACACTCACATGACATAGAACAACAAGCCCTTCGAATGCACACTCACATGATCTACAACAACACAGCCCTTTGATGTACACTAACAAGACCTACAACAACACGTCCGTTTGATGCACACACGCATGACCTACAACAAGCCCATCTGATGCACACTCACATGACCTACAACAAGCCCTTCTGATGCACACTCACATGAACTACAACAACAAGCCTGTCTGATGTACACTCACATGACCCTCAGCAACACATCCGTCTGATGCACACTCACATGACCTACAACAACAAGCCCTTCTGATGTACACTCACATGACCTATAACAACAAGCCCTTCTGATGTACACTCACTTGACCTACAACAACAAGCCCTTCTAATGTACACTCACATGACCTACAACAACAAGCCCTTCTGATGCACACTCACATGACCTACAACAACAAGCCCTTCTGATGCACACTCACATGACCTAGAACAGCAAGCCCGTCTGATGCACATTCACATGACCTACAACAACAAGCCCTTCTGATGCACACTCACATCACCTACAACAACAAGCCCTTCTGATGCACACTCACATGACCTACAACAACAAGCCCGTCTGATGCACACTCACATGACCTACAACAACAAGCCCTTCTGATGTACACTCACATGACCTACAACAACAAGCCCATCTGATGCACACTCACATGACCTACAACAACAAGCCCTTTTGATGCACACTCACATGACCTACAAAAATAAGCTCTTCTGATGCACACTCAAATTACCTACAACAACACGTCCGTCTGATGTACACTCACATGACCTACAACAATAAGCCCTTCTGATGTACACTCACATGCCCTATAACAACAAGCCCATCTGAAGCACACTCACATGACCTACAACAACACGTCCGTCTGATGTACACTCACATGACCTACAACAACGAGCCCTTCTGATGCACACTCACATGACCTACAACAACAAGACTGACTGATGTACACTCACATGACCTACAACAACAAGCCTGTCTGATGTACACTCACATGACCTACAACAACAAGACCATCTGATGTACACTCACATGACCTACAAGAACACATCTGTCTGATATACACTCACATGACCTACAACAAGCACTTCTGATGCACACTCACATGACCTACAACAACAAGCCCGTCTGATGCACACTCATATGATCTACAACAACAAGTCCGTCTGATGTACACTCACATAACCTACAACTAGCCCTTCTGATGTACACTCACATGACCTACAACAACAAGCCCTTCTGATGCACACTCATATGACCAACAAAATCAAGCCTGTCTGATGCACACTAACATGACCTACAACAACAAGCCCAACTGATGCACACTCCCATGACCTAGAACAAGCCCTTCTGATGCACACTCACATGACCTACAACATGTCTGTCTGATGCACACTCACGTGACCTACAAAAACAAGCCCGTCTGATGCACACTCACATGACCTACAACAACAAGCCCTTCTGATGCACACTCACATGACCTACAACAAGCCCGTCTGATGTACACTCACATGACCTACAACAACAAGCCCTTCTGATGTTCACTCACATGACCTACAACCACAAGCCCTTCTGATGTTCACTCACATGAGCTACAACAACAAGCTCTTCTGATGTTCACTCACATGACCTACAACAACAAGCCCTTCTGATGCAAACTCACATGACCTACAACAACATGTCTGTCTGATGCACACTCACGTGACCTACAAAAACAAGCCCGTCTGATGCACACTCACATGACCTACAACAACAAGCCCTTCTGATGCACACTCACATGACCTACAACAAGCCCGTCTGATGTACACTCACATGACCTACAACAACAAGCCCTTCTGATGTTCACTCACATGACCTACAACCACAAGCCCTTCTGATGTTCACTCACATGAGCTACAACAACAAGCTCTTCTGATGTTCACTCACATGACCTACAACAACAAGCCCTTCTGATGCAAACTCACATGACCTACAACAACAAGCCCTTCTGATGCACACTCACATGACCTACAACAAGCCCTTCTGATGTACACTCACATGATCTATAACAACAAGCCCTTTTGATGTACACTCACATGACCTACAACAACAAGCCCTTCTGATGCACACTCACATGACCTAGAACAACAAGCCTGTCTGATGCACACTCACATGACCTACAACAACAAGCCCTTCTGATGCACACTCACATCACCTACAACAACAAGCCCTTCTGATGCACACTCACATCACCTACAACAAGCCCTTCTGATGCACACTTGCATCACCTACAACAACAAGCCCTTATGATGCACACTCACATGACCTACAACAACAAGCCCGTCTGATGCACACTCACATGACCTACAACAACAAGCCCTTCTGATGTACACTCACATGACCTACAACAACAAGCCCGTCTGATGCACACTCACATGACCTAGAACAACAAGCCCTTCTGATGCACACTCACATGACCTACAACAACAAGCTCTTCTGATGCACACTCAAATTACCTACAACAACACGTCCGTCTGATGTACACTCACATGACCTACAACAACAAGCCCTTCTGATGCACACTCACATGACCTACAACAAGCCAGTCTGATGTACACTCATATGACCTACAACAACAAGCCCTTCTGATGTTCACTCACATGACCTACAACCACAAGCCCTTCTGATGTTCACTCACATGAGCTACAACAACAAGCTCTTCTGATGTTCACTCACATGACCTACAACAACAAGCCCTTCTGATGCAAACTCACATGACCTACAACAACAAGCCCTTCTGATGCACACTCACATGACCTACAACAAGCCCTTCTGATGTACACTCACATGATCTATAACAACAAGCGCTTCTGATGTACACTCACATGACCTACAACAACAAGCCCTTCTGATGCACACTCACATGACCTAGAACAACAAGCCTGTCTGATGCACACTCATTTGACCTACAACAACAAGCTCTTCTGATGCACACTCACATGACCTACAGCAAGCCCTTCTGATGTACACTCACATGACCTACAACAACAAGCCCTTCTGATGCACACTCATATGACCAACAACAAGAAGCCTGTCTGATGCACACTAACATGACCTACAACAACAAGCCCAACTGATGCACACTCCCATGACTTACAACAAGCCCTTCTGATACACACTCACATGACCTACAACAACAAGCTCTTCTAATGTACACTCACATGACCTACAACAAGCACGTCTGATGTACACTCACATGACCTACAACAAGCCCTTCTGATGTTCACTCACATGACCTACAACCACAAGCCCTTCTGATGTTCACTCACATGAGCTACAACAACAAGCTCTTCTGATGTTCACTCACATGACCTACAACAACAAGCCCTTCTGATGCAAACTCACATGACCTACAACAACAAGCCCTTCTGATGCACATTCACATGACCTACAACAATCCCTTCTGATGTACACTCACATGATCTATAACAACAAGCCCTTTTGATGTACACTCACATGACCTACAACAACAAGCCCTTCTGATGCACACTCACATGACCTAGAACAACAAGCCTGTCTGATGCACACTCACATGACCTACAACAAAAAGCCCTTCTGATGCACACTCACATCACCTACAACAACATGCCCTTCTGATGCACACTCACATCACCTACAACAACAAGCCCTTCTGATGCACACTCGCATCACCTACAACAACAAGCCCTTATGATGCACACTCACATGACCTACAACAACAAGCCCGTCTGATGCACACTCAGATGACCTACAACAACAAGCCCTTCTGATGTACACTCACATGACCTACAACAACAAGCCCGTCTGATGCACACTCACATGACCTAGAACAACAAGCCCTTCTGCTGCACACTCACATGACCTACAACAACAAGCTCTTCTGATGCACACTCAAATTACCTACAACAACACGTCCGTCTGATGTACACTCACATGACCTACAACAACAAGCCCTTCTGATGCACACTCACATGACCTACAACAAGCCAGTCTGATGTACACTCATATGACCTACAACAACAAGCCCTTCTGATGTTCACTCACATGACCTACAACCACAAGCCCTTCTGATGTTCACTCACATGAGCTAAAACAACAAGCTCTTCTGATGTTCACTCACATGACCTACAACAACAAGCCCTTCTGATGCAAACTCACATGACCTACAACAACAAGCCCTTCTGATGCACACTCACATGACCTACAACAAGCCCTTCTGATGTACACTCACATGATCTATAACAACAAGCCCTTCTGATGTACACTCACATGACCTACAACAACAAGCCCTTCTGATGCACACTCACATGACCTAGAACAACAAGCCTGTCTGATGCACACTCACATGACCTACAAGAAGCCCTTCTGATGCACACTCACATCACCTACAACGACAAGCCCTTCTGATGCACACTCACATGACCTACAACAACAAGCCCTTCTGATGCACACTCACATGACCTACAACAACAAGCCCTTCTGATGCACACTCACATGACATACAACAACAAGCCCGTCTGATGCACACTCACATGACCTACAACAACAAGCCCTTCTGATGTACACTCACATGACCTACAACAACATGCCCATCTGATGCACACTCACATGACCTACAACAACAAGCCCTTCTGATGCACACTCACATGACCTACAACAACAAGCTCTTCTGATGCACACTCAAATTACCTACAACAACACGTCCGTCTGATGTACACTCACATGACCTACAACAATAAGCCCTTCTGATGTACACTCACATGCCCTACAACAACAAGCCCATCTGAAGCACACTCACATGACCTACAACAACACGTCCGTCTGAAGTACACTCACATGACCTACAACAACAAGCCCTTCTGATGCTCACTCACATGACCTACAACAACAACACTGACTGATGTACACTCACATGACCTACAACAAGCCTGTCTGATGTACACTCACATGACCTACAACAACAAGACCGTCTGATGTACACTCACATGACCTACAAGAACACATCTGTCTGATATACACTCACATGACCTACAACAAGCACTTCTGATGCACACTCACATGACCTACAACAACAAGCCCGTCGAATGCACACTCACATGATGTACAACAAGTCCGTCTGATGTACACTCACATGACCTACAACAACACGTCCGTCTGATGCACACTCACATGACCTAGAACAACAAGCCTGTCTGATGCACACTCATTTGACCTACAACAACAAGCTCTTCTGATGCACACTCACATGACCTACAGCAAGCCCTTCTGATGTACACTCACATGACCTACAACAACAAGCCCTTCTGATGCACACTCATATGACCAACAACAAGAAGCCTGTCTGATGCACACTAACATGACCTACAACAACAAGCCCAACTGATGCACACTCCCATGACTTACAACAAGCCCTTCTGATGCACACTCACATGACCTACAACAACAAGCTCTTCTAATGTTCACTCACATGACCTACAACAACAAGCCCTTCTGATGTTCACTCACATGAGCTACAACAACAAGCTCTTCTGATGTTCACTCACATGACTTACAACAAGCCCTTCTGATGCAAACTCACATGACCTACAACAACAAGCCCTTCTGATGCACACTCACATGACCTACAACAAGTCCTTCTGCATGGGGTGGTGCTTTGGAACCCTTCATGGGACACTGTTCATCATACCAACGGTGGCCCACTTGACCACACGTAAAGCATTTGTAGGGGCCCCTCTGAACAGGTTTACCTGTCGGGGCCTCTTGCTTCTTCTCAGGCGGAGGCTGGGAACCCTTCCCTTGGTTCCCTTGGGAATTACTTTGGGGTCCTTTCTGGAACTCCCTCTGTTTACCCTTGTCCCCCCACTCTTCTGCTGGGGACCCTGCCCACCCTTGGCGGAGTCTCCCACATGACCCTTGTGGACCCTGGTACTGACCCAGCGGTCCGCCTCCTCAGCAAGCTTCCTAGGGTTAGTTAACTTGCTATCAATAAGGTGCTGGCGTAGCTCTGGAAAACAATTAGCAGACAAGTGCTCCCATGCAAACAAATCATAGAGCGCTTCAAAAGTATCCACTTTGCTACCCTTCACCCAACCATCCATAGCTCTGCAAAAGAAAGATACATATTCTACCCAAGTGGTTCCCTTCAGCTTCTTGCAACTCCTGAACCTCTGTCTATAGAGTTCTGGGGTCAAATCATACCTTGTCATCAGAGCTTCCTTCATGTGGGCATAAGACATCCTATTCTCACTGGGCAGGTCTAACAAAGTATCCCTCCCCTCACTCACAAAGCGGCCCCACAACCCAGCTCCCCAATCCTTCTCAGGGACCCGGTGGGCCAACATTGCTATCTCATAGGCTGCAAACCACTGCCCAATATCTTCATGCTTATGGAAATCTTTGATGACATCCTTGGGGATATATACCCTGCCTTCTGAAGGCACAGATGGTGTGCTGCCACCAGAGGGATTGATCTCTAGACCCTTTGCCTTTGATCTCTAACTCCCTCAACATTCTCTCATGCTCTAATCTCATTCTCTCTCTCTCCAAGGACTAACTTGTATTCTCCATTTCTCTGACCCTCCATCTTGAGCCTAGCCATCTCCAGCTTGTGCGCCCTATTTCTCTCCCTGTCTTCCAACTCTGTAGGAGGACAGGTCTTTGGAAGAGATGCTACTGCCAGGTGGGGAAGGTACCCCTCCCCTGGCTGGAAATTCTGGCCTATCCAGTTGCCCATCTGCATCCCCAGCTGGTTCCACCACCAACTCAGGGGCATTTCTTGCTTCCACCCAGGCCCTCAGCGCCTTGTGGAACTCATCCTTTTAGTGAGTGCCTGGAATAGCAACTTTCAATTTTCTGCAGAGATGCTTGCAGCTGTTTGGCATAGTGTAGGTATCCAACCTCTCTTCCTCAAACTCTAGATCCATAGAGGCAACAGATGCTGGTGGACTCATGGCAATAAGAATGGGCAGTTCTCAGAAAAATAACAGTCCCAGGAGAAAAAAAATTTCTACCAAAACGTATGTGGTCGCGTTTTCGTCTGCACTCACTAATAGTGTACACCAATCACTGTATATGAGTCACAAATGCAGGTCCAAATCCCACCGCTGCCACCAATGTTAGAACTGGGGGTCTCTAGTTGGCAATGGTATACACCTTTGACCAAATAGGGACCCTTGCTTCTAGTCAGGGTAAGGGGGATACACTACTAAAATAACCCCTGCTCACCCCCTTGGTAGCTCGGCACGAGCAGACAGGCTTATCTCAGAGGCAATGTGTTAAGCATTTGTGAACACATACAGTAATACAGTGAAAACACTACAGATGGACACCACACAGGTTTTATAAAAATAAGTATACTTTATATAGATTTATCACAAGACCACAAACGACAAAAATCCACAATACTGTAATCAATAATACTTCAAGATGGTAGAAATGGTTTAAAAATAGGTTCTTCACTTAAAAGCAGTCTTTAGCAACAAATAACCCCAACTGGAGTTATCACGACGTCGAGGTCAAAGAAATCCCAAAGTACGGCGCCGACCGCGAGGTGCGCGGCGTGGGGCCCGGAGTCAAAACAGACCCACAAAGAACAGTACCTTGGAGAAGCGAAAACAAAGACAGCTCACGGCGTCGGGGAGGTGCGGCGTCATTGGCGCGTTGCGGTGTCGGTTCCTTGCTTCGGGGGAGATGATGCGTCGGGACCTGGATGCTGGCGCAGGCAGGGGAGGCATCGGTTCCTGACCGGAGAGGAGGTGACGTCACGATGGCGCCGAAGCCACGGTTCCATACGATGTCACGATGTCGATGGATTCTTGACCACCCACGTCGACGATCGGCTCTGCGATGATGTCGGCTTCGGAGTCGATGCGGCACAGCAGCAGGCTTCCGGCCGGCGTCGTAAGTCGGAGCAGCGCTCACGGCTATGGCAGGCTTACTATGTCGCTCGCTGGCGTCGATGTGGCACGGTGGTCGGGTCTTCGTTGCAAGTCGGAGCAGCGCTCACGGCTTCGATGCAGGAGACGGCGTCGCTCGCCGGCTTCGGTGTTGCAAATTCCTTCTGTAGCACCAGAACAGCAAGTTCCAGATGCAGGCAAACAGAAAGGGGTGAAGTCTGGTATCCCTGAGACTTCGGTCAGGAGGCAAGCTCAAATCAAGCCCTTGGAGTAATATTCTGCAAGATGAGGAAAGTACACACAAAGTTCCTTTCTCCTCTCCTTGGCACTGAAGACACCACTGTAGGCCAACCCAGAAACACAGCACACTGGCAGGGGGGCAGTCCAACTCCTACAGCTTCCTTTGGTTCTTCTCCTTGGCAGAGGTTCGTCTTGTTGTTCCAGAAGTGATCTAAAGTTCTGGGGTCAGGGCCCCAATATTTATACCCCTAAATCCTTTGTCCTCTGAAGGCAGAGGGGCCTGTACCTAGTCCAAACCAGTTCTTGTCAGTCCTGGAGCACTTTGTTGACAAGACTCCTTCTTTCCTTTGCACAGTGTAGGCCAGGGACATCAGACGCACCACAGGAGGTGGAGCCAGCATTGTGGAGGGAAGGCACAGCCCTATTCAGGTCCCAGGTGCAACTCCTCCCACCCATCTACATGCAGATCTCTCTATTCAGCCCTGTGCTGACTCACCCTGTCTCCTGGAATCCCCCAGCCCCTGTCACTCACAAAACCAGACACACAATACACAACCTAGCAGAGGCAGGCTTGGACAGTTAGGCAAGAAAATACCTACTTTCTAAAAGTGGTATTTTCAAACACAGAATGTTAAACCCAACTTTACTAAAAGATGTATTTTATCATTCTGAGTTCAGGCATACTAAACTCGAATTTCTTCCATGTTCCCTGGGTCAGTTAGGATTATAAGATGTAATAATCAAACTGCCCATTCTGGCCTATGGGGAACAGGTAGCCTTGCAATAGTGAATAACGAAAATGGCTGTAATTCACTATTAGGACATGCCACACACACCAGGGCATGTCCTACCTTATACTTACAATGCACCCTGCTCTTGGGCCTACCTTAGGGGTGTCTGATATGAAGATAAGGGAAGGTTTAGGGACTGGCAAGTGGGTGCACTTGCCAAGTCGACATGGCAGTCACAGACTGCACACAGGCTCTGCAATGGCAGGCCTGAGGCACACTTTACAAGCTGCTTCTGTGGGTGGCACAACCAGTGCTGTAAGCCCACCAGCAGCATTTGATTTACAAGCCCTGGGCACACATGGTGCACTGTACTAGGGACTGACAAGTAAATCAAATAACCCAATCATGGAGTCACTAATCAATACATCAATTTAACATAGGGAGCACTTGCACTGTGGCACTGAATAGCAGTGGCACAGTGCCCAAAGCATCTAAACCAGCAGACAGATCAAAAACAGAGGAGGCAATCAGAAAAAAGTTGAAGGGAGACTCACGCCAATGGTACCAGGTCTAACAGTCAGTGTTTTATTTTCCCAGCTTAGGGCTCCGCCTTTTCTTTCTTTGCTTTAAACATCATAGAATATTCACCATCGTTGACTCTCCAGTCCTGACTCTGAGGGGCCGATTCTGATGCGGGTTGGAAAAGCTTCCCGACCGAATCGGTTGGGAAATGGTGTCCGAACCACTCGGATCGGGAAAGTCCGACCGGCGGAGTAGGATGCATCCGGATGCTTCCAGATACGATTTGGTTGAACTCCCATTGACTTCAATGGGAACATTTGTTCCTAACCGCATAAGAATTGGGCCCTCGGTCAGGAAGACACGTTCCCGATCCGATTTGGAAGGAGCAAATGCCGTTAGGAGGCCTTCCTAACCGCATCAGAATCAGGCCCTCGGTCGGGAAGCTTTTCCAACCCGCATCAGAATCGGGCCCAGAGTGTGGGCACCTGCTTGGCACCAGGGAGTTTTCTCACAGGAGGTAAGTTACAAGCTCGCCACCAAACCACTCCTGGCGCTAAATTATGTGAAAATGGCTGCTTTATTGGAAGCAAGCAGAGCTCACAACTGCTTGAACTTTCGATTCAATAATGTTTTTTTTTTTAAAAGTGTGAATCAATCACACACTATAAAATGCCTTTACTGCAAGATAACTCTGGTAGAGACAGGTCGGAGTTTTATCTAGTAGCACTTTTGACCCATCTAAGGTAACACTGAGGGTTAATAGGCCTGCTGCAAAGGACATGTACCATGCAGATCACAGAACAGTATTTTTTGTGCATAGCTCAGTGGGTTACTGCTTTTGTCAGAGAGACCCTTATCTTACTGCGCAGTTCATAAGTTACAATCGTAATCTAGCACAGTGAGCTATGAAGTGTCATCAAAGAGCGGCATGCAAGCTGCATGGTACAGGTTAGAAAGTTATGTTTTTTCCCAATCTTTCATTATTCTGATGTTGCTAAAAAGAGTTTGTTTGGGTAGAAAGACAATTTTATTAGTAAAGGCAACACTAGCCACTGTGCTACGTTATGAATCTTGAATTTGTGCTTCTCCACACCAAGCACTCTGAACAAATGCCTACCAGTGTGTGGCTGACATGAATCCTACACCTTTAGTCCCCTGTGCCTTATGTAACATTTTTATGCAATGATTTGCACATGTATGATTCATTGCCTCTGTATAATGTGTGTGTGATGTATAGTCCTCGGACACCCTACATGTATGAGAGGTGTTATAAAACAACTGAAATACATGTGAGAGAGGGGCTATGATCAGATGGGGGGCACTGTTGGAAGGTGATAGTGAGGGAATCGTTGAAGGGCCGCAACGAAGATTGTCCTGTCCTGGTGCACTGTGAGGTCATTGTTTACTATGCTTTAAAAGCTAATACAATTGAATATATAATGAAATATGTGTTGTAGTGTACGCCATTTTTGCCTAAATTTTCTGGGGGGACAACCCCCCCGAAACCCTCCGTATAGTGGTCAGGCTCACTCACTGCACTCACTATGTACCGTACAGGGGCTGGTCGGACAACATTTGCCAGGGCTTGTTTGAGTTCCCAGTCCAGCCCTGCTCCTCCATCCCCTTCGTTAGGTGAATCCGGTTTCCTAGCAGGGACAAACGCACCCCGTCCTGCCTGAATAACACAGGCCACTCAGATGCAATGTGCATGTGTCTAACTGTACCTGTACCTCGAGCCTTTCAAAATTAAGATATCTCTTTCTTCAACTCTTTCCCTGTTTTATTAATGGCTGACGCCTTTCTTGCCCCCTCCATACGTTCCTGGGTAACAGCTGAGTCCACATGACCCCCTTACAGTACCACCTGTCCTACACTCAGATCAAGTCTTTTATAATCGTTTTTAGTAACTCTAAGCGACTTAGCTGCACCAGGTCATTTTCCTCAGGTGGGACAATCAGATTAGGTCTCGGCCTGATCTTCCCAATTTCCCACAATGTGCGGTGGGTAGCAGCTATCCATCTAACCCTCCCTACTCCATGCCAAACCACCGACACCTTACTTCTTGTCCCACTTGCTGACCATAGCAGAGCTGCTGTGTGTGCTCCCCTGCCCACTTCACTATAAAGGGCCTGCTTCTTACTTCCCACCAGCTGCCCGTCAGCTGGAGCAGGGGGGGCCTGCTTCTTACTTCCCACCAGCTGCCCGTCAGCTGGAGCAGGGGGGGCCTGCTTCTTACTTCCCACCAGCTGCCCGTCAGCTGGAGCGGGGGAGCCTGCTTCTTACTTCCCACCAGCTGCCCGTCAGCTGGAGCAGGGGGCCTGCTTCTTACTTCCCACCAGCTGCCCGTCAGCTGGAGCAGGGGGCCTGCTTCTTACTTCCCACCAGCTGCCCGTCAGCTGGAGCAGGGGGGGCCTGCTTCTTACTTCCCACCAGCTGCCCGTCAGCTGGAGCAGGGGGGGCCTGCTTCTTACTTCCCACCAGCTGCCTGTCAGCTGGAGCAGGGGGGGCCTCTTCTTACTTCCCACCAGCTGCCCGTCAGCTGGAGCAGGGGGGGCCTCTTCTTACTTCCCACCAGCTGCCCGTCAGCTGGAGAAGGGGTGGGGACATCCCCCGCATTACCGTTTCTTCTTCTTTTCTCCTCCCAGCCTTACACAGCCCTGCATCCTTGCAGACTTCCATCTACCCAAGCTTTCTTCCCCCAACCCAACTTATAAGGTTCTGCCAACGGGTAAACAGTCTAAATATCGAATTTTAAATATCGAGTTGACAAAATATCGACTTACAAAAATATAGTGGCGCAGAATATCGAAATGCAGGTAAGAAATATCTTCGATATTTTTTATAATATCGAAGTTAGTAATATCGACAGTCATAATATAGTTGTAAAAATATCGATTTTTTTTTTAGTGTTTTAAGTGTTAGTATATGTGTTAAAAGTATATATTATGTTTGTAATGTATGTTGGAATTTTTTAAAAGTAATGATTTTTATGTTAAATTATTTTTGCGTATTTTAGTTCCGTAGCGGGTTGTGGGTTTATAGGGGAATAGGGTGGAAAGTAATTTAATTATAATATATTAATTAAGAATTTTTTTGAAATAATTACTTATATGTTAATTAATTTTTGTGTAATTTTATTCCGTAGCGGGTTGTGGGTTTATAGGGGAATAGGGTGGGAAGTAATTTAATTTAAATCCATTAATTAATAATGTTGTATTTAATAATTTATATTGTTAATTGTGTTAATTAATTAATTAATTATTAATTAATTATAAATTGATTAATAATAATTAATAGATTATTGATAATTATGTTTAATGTATTTTTTTATTAATTAGTTATTAATTTGATATTAATTATTAATAATTAATTTGTTAATATGTTAATTGTTTATTTTTTTAGGAGTGGGTTGTGGGTTTATAGGAGAATAGGGTGGGAAGTAATTTACTTGTAATGAAGTAATTATTCGTTTTTATTTATTGGTATTGATAATTAATTTATTGTTAATTAATTATTAATTGGTAAATAATGATTATTAATTGATTAATTGATAATTACATTAATTGTATTAATTATTATTGGAGCACGTTGTGGGTTTATAGGAGAATAGGGTGGGAAGTAATTTAATTGTAATGAAGTAATTATTAATTTTTATTTTTGGGTATTGATAATTAATTTATTGTTAATGAATTATTATCTGGTAATTTTTTTATATTAATTATTATTTATTGGTATTGATAATTAATGTATTGCTAATTAATTATTAATTGGTAATTAATTTATATTAATTGATTAATTGATAATTATATCAATTATGAGAAATTTTATGTGGAGTGGGTTGTGTGCTTTTTGGGGAATAGGGTGGGAAGTAATTTAATGTTATTAAAGTAATTATTAATTTTTATTTATTGGTATTTTCAATTAATGTATTGTTAATTTATTAATAATTCATTATTTAATTACAAAAATTATTTAATTTATAAGTATGTTATTTTTAACCCCTACGCTATCCAACGCTTTCCCTACTGTTGCACTCTCTGGAGTGCGAATAGTAATTTTATCCCCTACGCTATGCAACGTCTTTAGTATTGTTATATTTTATGTAGTGTCAAATATTATTATTTTTTTAATATTTATTTCAATGTTTTAACTTATTATATATAATTTATGTTTATATTTATATTATAGGTTTATTTATATATATATGTAATTATATTTTAAATTATGTTTTTAACATTTTATCATTAAAAATATTAATTATTTTTTATTATTAAGTTAATATATATAAAAAAATAAAAAATGCATGTTTATTTTGATTTTTACATTACATTTATTATTTATTAATTTTAACCTTTTTTAATTATTTTTAACTGTTTTACTTAATTATATTTATTATTTCATTAATTTTATATTACTTTTAAGACATTTTATAAAGTCGATATTTTAGCAAACTATGGGGCCCATTACGATACCCGGCGTAAATAAATCCGCCAGGCATGAAAGCGGCAAAAATCCGCCCGCACACACCGTCTGAACACCGACCACGCCATTACGATTACACAAACCGAAAACCGCCATCGGCGGAAAAATCACACAAAATACCGCCCGCCATCGTCCGAGTCTGAGTCAAACCGCCCGCCACGGACGGAAACACGCACGACAACACAAAACCGCCCGCCCACACGGCCGACACACCGCACGTGAAATTACGATCGCACCGCCATGAGCGCGGAAAAACCACAAATATACCGCCCGCCAGCGCAAACAACGCCGATGAGAATCGACACGGCAGAAGCCATGGCGCCAACGTACCTGCACAGAAACCATCCGCACACAAAACCAATAGCACACAACATGGCCAACAAGTCCACACAGCAAGGCACGCACAAATACACAAGCACAGTACACATCCCGAAAACACCCCCGGACAAACAAAAAATACAAAGGCCAGAACCCCAGACACAACACACCTGAAAACAACAGACCATGAGGACACACCCACATAGGTGAGTACAAAAGCAGCACTCCCACAGACCACAACCCCTTGCTACATTGCAAACCAGAGAGGAGAGGACACAGTGACACAGCAAGGACAGCAGCACACCACAGAAACGCACACATCACAACCACCACCACCACCACCAAACACCGGCACCACAAACCCCCTGCACATTACACAACACACACCGCACCAGCACCACAAACACCATGGCACCACAAAGGATGCCCAAGTTCACGCCCATGGAGCGGACGGTCATGGTCGACGAGATCATCAAGGTGTACCCACAAATCTATGGGAACATGGTCCAGCACACACCACTAGCCACCAGAAACAGAATGTGGAACCGGATCGTAGACCAGGTCAATGCAGTCGGGACCCTGCCCAGAAACAGAGTCGAGATTAACAAACGTTGGAATGACGTAAAGAGCCTGGTCAAGAAGAAGGAGGGCAAAAACAGAGAGCTGGCTGCCGTCACTGGCGGAGGGAATCCCGCGCTCTTTAAGACCTTCAAAGCGTGGGAGGAGAAGGTGCGAGTCGTAATCCATCCGGAGATCCTCGCCGGATTAGCAGGGGGAGTGGAGGCTGGTAAGTACAAACTAATGTATACCAGCACACCGCTATGTACTCACATGCGCAACTACCATGCCACAGCTCCCAGGGACAAACACCCCCATGTCCAGCACACAATACACAACACATCACACACACATGCAACAGACACTACCACACACAGCCCAAACCGAACAACTGTAAGATGCGTGGGGACATGTGTACACTCAGCCAGCCACGTAACCACCAACAGGTCCCCAAATATGCCAGAAGCGCCACAACGAGCACCCACCACACCCATGTGTCCGCCACAGCTGCACTAACCGACAAGTAACAGGTAAGTGGCAGGAACACAAAGTGCAGTGTGTGGGACGGTGGACAGCCCAAGTACAACACACACCAGGCCCCAGTCCCACAGCACAGCAAGGAGGAGCATCCCCCACAGCCACGTGTCAGCCCCCGCAGTGCACAACGACAGCCGAAAGGCAGACATCACGGTCCACAGCAATCGGTGTCAGTGGGTGTCCAGCCACCCCACGACCCACAACACCCCCCACCCCCACAGACCTGCAACATGGAGCACCCCCGCTTAGAGCCATGTGGCATCCAGTACAGTGCACGCACGAACAACTTGCAGGTGGGAAACTGGACAGGGCTGGATTACTGGAGGCATGAGGACCATAACACGACCAACACATGGGACATGTCACGTAGCAGACGAACACGCAGCACCGCCCACCGTCACGAACAAGTGAACAATGTGCACACGGACATGAACAACAGACTCACACCCCACATGACCCATCACAGACATAGCAACACCCAAGGAGCCACGTCTGCATGCACAAGCCACACTGAATATAGTCCCACACGGCAGCCACTGTGCAACTCATCACACACAACCGAAACACCATTGAAGTCCTGTCCATGTAGCCCCTACTGCCTGTCAACCACACACCCCACAACTACGCCTATGTAAGACAAACAACACTAGACGCAACAGAGCGGAACAACATAAATGCACACGAACACCACTGAACCCATCAAACACACAGACACACCATGCACAAACAACATACCATCCATCCCATCCGTCAGCCCCAGTCTCATGAAAGGCATGTCATCCGCACAGCTGCCACACATACAGCAGTCACGCTGAGATACATGCCCATGACCAACCATGTGCCAGAAGTCAATGAAGCGCACGACACACTGTGAGCAACAACACACAACATGGGCCACACTCCCCGAGCACTGCAGTGATGCACATGGCACAGGGCAGCACGCACACCAAGGAGATGGGACAACTGCAATACGTCGGGTGGCACACAACCATCACTCACTCATAACGATGCGTCCAATGCCATGTCCAGTAATCACAACAGACAGCAAATATGCAGGCCATGTCAAGCATGCACACACCTCAAACCATGCACTGTCATGCTGCCACAACACATGTCACGTTCGGCACCCATGGCTCACAGCATGTACCCCAAAAGCATATACCCTCCCAAATGCGAATCTGGGGCATGGCCCCCATGTTGCCATATGCGTTCCTAAGCGTTCCATTTGAACCCCAAAAGCATATTCCCTCCCAAATGCGAATCTGGGGCATGGCCCCCATGTTGCCATATGCGTTCCTAAGCGTTCCATTTGAACCCCAAAAGCATATTCCCTCCCAAATGCGAATCTGGGGCATGGCCCCCATGTTGCCATATGCGTTCCTAAGCGTTCCATTTGAACCCCAAAAGCATATTCCCTCCCAAATGCGAATCTGGGGCATGGCCCCCATGTTGCCATATGCGTTCCTAAGCGTTCCATTTGAACCCCAAAGGCATATTCCCTCCCAAATGCGAATCTGGGGCATGGCCCCCATGTTGCCATATGCGTTCCTAAGCGTTCCATTTGAACCCCAAAAGCATATTCCCTCCCAAATGCGAATCTGGGGCATGGCCCCCATGTTGCCATATGCGTTCCTAAGCGTTCCATATGAACTCCAAAAGCAAAGTACAAACCAGACCCAGGATGGGCCAGGAGCCCGCATACACCAGAGTCACAATGAGTAGGGGCACAGCAACACACCCATCGGCATGGCCAATCCGTCCCATGCCACATGTGCACAGCACACAGTCCCATTGCCTAGCACACACAACTACAGATGCCACAGCCACACACTCGCCTCCGGGAAACCCATGTACGAGATTGCACGAACTGCCAATGTCAGACGACTAATACATACTTCGCCAGGTGCAACACAAAAACAAATCTCATTCTCTCCACAGGTGACGAACTGCTGGATGCTGGGGATGGAGACAGCAGCCAGCACAGCCAGCCCACAAGCCCCCAACGAGGACACACGGATCTGGAGGATCTGTCCTCCTCTTCGGACACGGACCACCAAGCTGGCCCATCTGGCGTGGCAGGGCCCAGCCGCTCCCCAGGACCCCTCCTACCCACCAACCCATCATCCAGGGATGCTGAACAGTCCCAGTCCCCTGCTGCCACTGTCGTTGCGGCCACACCCGCGGTCATTGCGGCCACTACCACTGCCGCAACCGCCACCATCGCCGCACCGACCACCACCGCCTCCACCACCACCACGTCTTCGCTGGCACCAGCCCCAGCGCAGGTGGTGGCCCGGCCGACTGGATCCACCCTGGGAGCCACAGCGAGGACCGTGGTGTGCAATGTGGCTAGTGGGCAGGCCGGTGGCAGCAGGACTGGTAGGAGGAGCAGGGTCAGGGAAACGCCAGCCTCCCCTGGGAGCCATGCCCTGCCTCAAATGGCCAGAGTCCTTGGGGCCTATGAAGAGGCCCAAGGACAATGGGCCAGGTCTGCTACTGACACGCGGGAGGTGCTGGGGGTGCTGAGGTCCATGGACGCCCATATGGGCCAATTCGTGTCCCGTATGGACCAACTCGTGGACCTCATGGGCCAGCTGGTGGTGGCGGTGGGGTCACAGGCAAGGCCAGCAACACCACCTCCGCCACCACCTGCTAGGGCGCAGGGTCGGCCAGCAGTGTCCACTTCCCCTGCGTCCACAGCCAGTGAGCACACCTCACCCACCACCAGCAGGTCGCCACCACACACCCCCCTCCCAAACGTGGAAGGGGCCGTCCGAAGAGGAAACAGATCTCCCGGGAGGACTTCGCACGCTCCAGTCGCAAGTGAGGCAGCCAGCCAGCCTACCGCCAGCCTTCCTTGACCAGCCACTGCATTGACTTGCTCTACGATCCCACTCCACACAGCCATCTGGATGGCATGTGTGTGTTGGACTATGGACATAGAACCAGTGGGTACACCCTGATCATCACGCAGCCATGACCGACAGCTCATTGTCACTGCACGCACCACTTTTGTCATCACCTTACACACAATCACATGTCACAGTTTGTAATAAATGCACCTTTTTCACTAACTGCTGTTTGTGCCCTGTGTTTTATTTGTACGGAATACAACGGCCACCTTGGGCGGAAAGGCACCTGATGCGTGGCATGGCAATGGAATCCGGAGGGCCTGTAGGGCCCTAGGGGTGGGAGACAGAACAGGAGCACATTCAATGAGTGTGTCACACACCCATCACACAGTACATGTCAACAACTACAAGCAATGTACACACATCGCACAGAGCAATAGGGCACAATGCCACAGTCACCAACAGTGGCATACTACCCTGGCCATGGAGCGTTGACACACTGCACGCAGTGAACATACGGCCACCCTGACACAGCACACACACACCTGCACAGATACAGACACATCATCCGTCGTACATGGACACTCACCGTCAAGTGAAGTAGCGGGCGATGAGCTGCTGGCGCACATTCCCAGCTTCCTCCTCTCCGCTGTCCACCTCACTCGAGCTGTCCTGGTCTGCGGGCTGGGGCCCTGGTTGATCTCCGTCATCCACAATGAGGGGGATCTGCTTCCGAATGGCTAGATTGTGCAGCATGCAGCACGCCACCACTATCTGGCACACCTTCTGTGGGGAGTACGCCAGTGCACCCCCGGTGCGGTCCAGGCACCTGAACCTGGACTTGAGGAGGCCAAAGGTACGCTCGACCACACGTCTGGTCCTCCCATGTGCCTCATTGTATCGATCGTCTGCTGGGGTGCGAGGATTCCTCAATGGACTGAGCAGCCATGCCCCATTCGGATACGCAGAGTCACCTGGGTGTGAGGGACACAGAGAACCATTGCTATTCCAACTGGACAGGGGACAGCATCGCACAACCAGCACGCTACACCACTCCACATACTCACCGACAATACAGCCACGATCCTGTTGCAGATTGGCCATCAGTCGTGGCAAGATGCTGTTGCGCATTATGTGTGCGTCATGTGCCGAGCCTGGAAACTTGGCACACACGTGGGTGATCACCATGTCCGCAAGGCACACCACTTGCACATTCAGGGAGTGCGTGTGCTTCCTGTTGCGGTACAGGTGCTCAGTGGCCTGTGGTGGAACAAGGCCAACATGTGTGCAGTCAATGGCTCCCACGACGTGTGGGATTCTGCCAAGGGCATAGAATGCACCCTTCACTGCCGCCAATTCACGAGCCCTGGGGAATCTGATGTACCTGTTTCGGTACAGCATCATGGCTGCCAGTACATCCCTCAGCACCTTGCTGAACATGGGCTGGGACATCCCTCCTCCACTGCCCACTGTGTGCTGGAATGACCCAGTGGCGAAGAAATGCATGGCGGCCATCACCTTAGCCGTGGGGGTGACAGCAGTCGGATACACCCTGCGGGGACGAAGATGGGGCTCTAACATGGCACACAGTCGATGCAGAGTTGGCCTGTCCAGCCGAAACTTCCTGATTACCTCTGTATCGTCCATGTCCGCCAGCAATTGGTATGGGCGGTCAATGTTCGGTCTCCGCCTGGGTTAAATGGCAGAGGACACATGTCAAAGCAACACGGCACATAGCAATTTCGCATACACATCACTGACATGACTGAGCAAGCACATGAGCCACAGCCCAGCTGTCAAGCTGGGACGGCACGGCCACAATACACTTACACAGGTCTCCCAACAATGGCAATGGCAAGTGAGACATACCACTGCCATGTGCATGCACATGGGGATCTAGGCCCCAATGACTTGCGGGGCGTGCTGATGGGGACTGACTGCATATTCGTCAAGCGGCAACGCCACGGCAACATGAGTGTCTGCTGAGCATGGAACTGCTTCCGAGGCTGGATGAGTATGGCACACGACGACGACGATGTGGGCACGGGCTGAGCGGCCAATACAAGTGGGACCTGTGGCACGAGGGGATATGAGACAGTAGTAGGTGTCAGCACTGCACCCTATGTACAGCACTGTACGGATCACAGCTCCCGAAACATTGACTGGTGTCCACATTGACAGCCCCATGCCAAGACGGCTGTGTGCTTGCAGTCACACATCACAGGTGAGAGGTTACATTGCACGTGCCAGGTGGCAGACGTACATAGTGGGAGCTGGCATGTGTGTGCATGTGTCTCCTGTTCAGGATCCACCAGATGGGCGCTGACTCTGTACTGACCATTGGACACAGCATGTTCCGTGGAAGGCTTGTGTGTGTGGGATGGTGGCACTGGATGTGCCTCCGTTGGGTGGGGGGCCATGCACAGGGCGGGTACGTCGATGATTGCGCATTGTTGGTCACGGTGGGTGCACCAACTAAGATGTGTTGCCCTGTGTTCAATTCCTATGTCCGCATGATGATGGACTGTGGATGTGAGCAGACTACACATTGGTCGATGTGCTGTCTATATGCATGTGCCTTCACACCAGGCACAGCTGCCCCTGCACATGTGACCCCTGCTGGACTCGCTGCTGGGTCTGTGGAGCTGATGCACCTTCTGCACGTGGGGCGGACAGCTCTCCTCACTTCCCTCATTGCGCATGTCATGTCTTTGCCGCAGGTGACATGGATCATGGAGGGCCCACATGTACGCGTGGGTAGGCTACACATGATTGTTCACTGGTCGCCACCCCCAGTCAGTGTTTCGAATGGGAAGGTTGTCGTGCTGGTGGTATGTTCGATGTGGCGGATGGGCGGGCCTAGGTGCGGGCTTACATTCCGGACATGGGGGGGTAGTTGGATTGGCGACTAGTTGCAGTACACACGGGACACGTCTCTTCCTTTCCACATCTGGGTCATCCCTTGTACTAACTGACAGTGATACAGTCATCTTCGCCCCAGCCCTCATGTCCTCCCCTCGCCCCCCCAATATGCATGCTCACCTGCGAGGCTAGCGCTTGCACAGGAAGCACCATGCTCGCACCAGAGAGGGCAAGGAGTGTATGTGTGGGTCCAGTTGCACGAGTGGGCTGTCTCAGGGTATGATGTGTGGCGGGACGCCGTCCACCTGCGTGGTGCCCCAAATGGAGACCCGGCCTGCATGGACTATGCATCACAGTCTTCGCCTTCCGGATCCGCCACCTGCGACACCCAGTGGCTGTGGCTGCCCTTGCGGCCAGGCCGCGTCCGTCTGTGGCTGTTGGCCCACACATTCACTCTTTGGCCTCTCTGGGGAGGGCTCGGGGGTGGTGGCGCACGCGCTTGCACTTAGTCGCAATGGCATGTGTCGTGGTTGGTATGATGGGCAATGGATGGGATGGTGCGAGCCACCTCCCGTGCCTCAGTGCTGCTCGTGCTGTGGTGCGTCCCCCCTACACTTCCATCTGACTTGTGCCATGCTAGACGTTGAGGTTCTATTGCCTGCGTGATATGACCAGGAGGAGCGCGAGGAGACCTCACACACACCATGCTCCACTGCCATCCCGTGCCCTGTATCGCCTGTGCGGATTGACTATGTTGGGGTTACACCTGGTCGACTGGGGCTGTGTGTGCCTTGTCAAGGGGCATGGCGGGCGCACAACAGGATCCAGCTTGTCCACAGAGGGTGGGCTGAGGTGCGCCTGGTACCGCTTTGTACGTGTGCCCGGCTGCTGTGCACACACGTGTTCACTCCCCCCCGACAGGTGTCCTCTCACAATGCCCAGGGAAGCGGTGGTGTACTGTTCATGACCCCTCCCAACACGGCGTGCTCCAACTTGGCATGTGCGCATCTACCCGTCGCACCCACCCACCTGAGCACTACGTCCATACGACTTCACACGACACATGTGTGTCTTCCACAGTAGTGCTACTCATTTGCGTTGACATCCAATACCAGTGGACTACATGGTCATGTCACGACTGCCGTGTACTTCACATACTCTGATCCTCTCTCATTCGTACTAGTGAAATGAGTCAGCGGAGACAGTTTTGGTTTCAAACATTATATTGAGTCTTCTGTCCTCTGTGATGCAGTATAGTGGACACTACTGGCAGCGGGATACATGTTGAGGATATACTGAGCATGATTACAAATGGGATAGGGTGTGGGGTTACATCTGCTTGGCCAAGGTTGTGCTAATGTACATTTACGTATAGCTGCGGAGCTGCGGACTTTGACACAGACGGTATACATGTAGCCTACCAGACCGCTCGGCATCATGGGCACAGTCCATCTCAGTTCCATGTGACAGGTTTGCTGCGGTTGTTCCTCATGCACGCGTGCATGTGAGATGACATCAGGGCATGTGCTTGCGTGCATGCAGCGGCGTGCCACTTGTTGTTGCACTGTGGTGGTTACTGGACATGTCACAGTCACTGGGGTCGTGTTGTTGTTGTATGCACTTGTCGTCCATGCAAAGGTCCTGGTATGGGATTCCCGGGGCGGGGGTGGGAGGGGTGCAGCACCCACAGACTCCAGGCGACCTATTCATGTCCACTGAGCGGTGTGTGTGTCCATGTGCGCTGGATCCATGTCGTGTCCTGGTTGTTCGTGCAGTTCCGTCCATGTGGGTGCGATACACAGAGCCCATGCCACTGCCTCCCACGATGCATGCGGTGTTCCTGGATGTGATGGGGAACAGTGTGCATGTCCCGGTCATATCCGATGTCATGGCGATGTCGTTGATGGTGTGGTTACAGTTGCCGGTCGTTTGGTATGGCTGTTGTGGTGGTGACTGGCCAGTCCGTGCGGAAGCTGAGCATGGGTGCGGGGTTGGACTTCATAGGTCACTCGGGGAACCTGCGTTGTGGTCCGACGTATTTACAGGTTGTCAGGTATGCGATGCCGTCCAGCAGGGCTTCCATGTCATTGGTGGTGTACATGTTTGCCAGCCAATGAAGCGGATGGTGGCTGTCAAGGTGTTGTTCGTAGGTTGTCCCTTGGAGGACCATGATGGGGCATGCTGGGTGACATTCGATGTAGCTGTTCTCGATGATCCGTCGTGTGGAGGCACAGTGGTCCCATTTCAGTGCGGGTGCGATGTTGGCCACATACGCCATGCCCCCATAGGCAGAGCAGGCCCTGTCGTGTGCGTCCAGAGGGAGGAGTAGTGGTAGCAGGTCCGCCTTCAGACATGCCGGGTTGGAGAGGCATATCTCGACGGGATGCTGGTAGGGACACCTCCGACAGTAGAAGACGGGCATGACGCAGCTGAATAATGTGATGCGGTAAGTCAGTCGGTAACTTACGTTCAGCAGGGACAGGAGATCGCATCCCAATGTATGTATCGTGTTGGTTTTGTACAGCTTGAGCTGTTCGGCGTAGTTTGGTAGGTGTGTTGCGGTTGCCATTTCGCAGCGGTTCGTTGAGGTGGCGTGCTCCGGCTGTGTGTGCAGTCTGCAATGTGCACGCTCCGGGGTTGCTGTGAGCTCTGTGTAGTCGTAGGGAGACAGGACTTGTGTTCTGTTGGCTTGTTTGGAGGACACGGGCCCTCTTCCCACATGCTTCTCAGACAGTTCAAGGTCAGTGCTGTGTGACTCCTTCCAATTAACTTGCATGTGGCCGACATGGGGGAGTGTTTTCTTCTTTCTTCCCCGTCCGTTGTGTGCTTCTGTGATATGCGCTATCTGCCCTGTGGTCGGTCTCCTCGGCATGCCTGTGTTGGTCTATTCTTGGACAATGGCTGTATTCACCGGCTTCTGTCGTAGGGCTGTGGTTTCGGTGTTGGAATGGAAGGTCATTCAGTGCTGTCTGCTCTCCCTTGTGTGGGCGGCAGCCTGCCTTTCCGCTCTGCGTTGGGCCTTGTGTGTGGATGTTATTCTTGGGCCACCTGTTGTCGGTCCCCGGGCTCTTTGGTGTTCCGTTTCATGTGTCTTGTTCATATGTGCAGGGTGGTATGGGTTTTTCAGTGTGGTACTGGCGTTCCTCTTCCCGAAGGGGCCCTGCTTCTCCTAGTTGGTGTTGCCGCCGCTGTGTGCTACGCCATGTTTGTTACACTGGGGTGTGTCCTGCTGTTGCGTGACTTCACTGACATGTGTGCGTCGGTTGTGTGGCGTTGGGTGTTGTCCGTGAATTGGGCGTTGGGGACATGTCTGTGGCAGGCCTGTCACGTGTCATGTGCGTTCGGGGTGGGGCTGATGTGTGTGCTGCTTGGTTGTGTCCCTGTGTCTGTGTGCGACGCATGCATGGCGCTGCGGTTGGCCTCTGCGTTGTGCGCATGTGTGGCGGCGTCATCGGCGCTTTGGGGCCGTGACGGGGTGGTTGGTTCCTAGTCCCAGGTGGTGTGTACACATGTGTTCCGCGATGTTAGGATTTGGCCTGTGTGTCATATGTGGATGCAATGGTGGATGTGTAGTGTGCACGCGCTGGTGGGGGGTTGTCCGCTTTTTCCGCCCTTGCACTGTGTGCGCTGTTTGCGTGCACTTGTTGTGTGTGTGCCTACCTGCGTCTCCGCGGTACGTTGCGTCCTTGGTGGTGCATCAGCAGAAGCATGGGAAGGGCCTGCAGTGCTGGATTCATGCCCGGGGTGCCGCTTCTTCGTTGTCCGTGCTCTGCGTCCGTGTTTCCGCCTCTCTTTCACGTGCGGTGTCTCTTTGCCGTGGGAGCCGTTTGTTTGCGGCATCGTAATTTATGCGCCGGGCGGGACGTGTTTCGTCGGACGGTGTGTGTCAGTTGTGCTGCGCCGCTACGTGTGCGGGCGCACTTTGATGGCGGACGGTGTTGCTGGCTTGCCGGCGGTGTTTGGCCTGCTTTTCGCATCGTAATTGGGCGGGCGTGTGGACTGCTGCGTGCCGGCGGTAACTGGTGGTTTTTGCATCCGCCAGCACGGCGGTTGTGCTTCCGCCCGCCATCGTAATGGGCCCCTATATTATTAATAGGGCTCCCGGTTTTCCGTTTCTACGGATTTTTACATATAAATACAGACGGAAAACAAGTTTTCCTTTGTCTGTATTTATATTTAGAAACGGCAAAATACGAGTAAATTTTGCCGCGCTGCCGAGTTGCTGTGCCGCGCCACGCCCCTGTTCTGATAGTGGGAATTCCTTTCAGTGACGTTGACGTGTTGTGGACCTATTGGCTCAGGGTCTTTTAGTGACGGCCGTGACCCTAAGCCAATCCTGGTCGTATCAAGCGTCACTGGGTGGGCGTGGTAACACCCCCAGCCCGGCCTGGTAACTTTTGCCCTTTATTTTGGGGGCTCCCTGCCTGCTTTTCCTTTATGTCTGCACTACGGAACAGTGACGTGTGAAGACGCCTTCCTGTTCCGCATCTCCAGGGATCCAGGACTCCTGCCGCTCCGCCGAGCTCGGCGCCAGCCCACCGCCCGAGTCAGGTCTACGCCAGCCCGCCGCCATTTGAAACTTTCGAAGTACGTGTACAAGGCTCAGGGTTTTATGTAATGTTATGTAAACCACACATATCGCTTCTATACGAAGCCATTTGAAAGTCGTCAGGACTGGAGTGTTGTTTTCACCTGCCTCTCTCAGTCCCTCTGCAGCCTCGGCCTCCTGCCCTCCCCCCACCCCACGTATGAAGCGGCAGCACCAGGTGTTCACCCCCCCCACCCCCCCATCTTGTAGTCTCGTTTGAATTTCGTTTCGGTGTGCCCTTCTTGATTTTGTTGGGGATTAGCTGTTTTTTTGCCATGTTGGTCACTGTGCACCATTTTAATTTAAATGCGATTTTATATAGCGCAAACATTACCCGAAGGTGTCAAAGCGCTTTACATGCTCTCCTAAAGGTGAGACTTGCTGCCAGCCCCGGGCTTCTCTATGCCTAAACTCTGCGCCTCCCATCCTGTTTAGACTGTGGACTGTAAGAGAAGTCACCATCAGTGGGTGAGTCATATGGGGCAGCATGCAGCAGTGCAAAATGATAAGCTGTCTCAAGGTGAGGAACATACAATGTGTAAGGAACTACAGTAGATGCACTCTACGCACCATAGCTGGATCACCTATAACTTAGCAAGGGTTTGGAGTCATCACTAGTGGGAGCGGAAGGTCCTCGCCCAGACAGGAGAAGATACAACAAGTGGTTTTGAGGCAAAAAATGTGTGAGGGAGGCGGGGTAAGGCAAGGATAAGCAATCTTGCCATCAGAGCGGTCTCTGAGTGGCAAGCGGGGAGAGGGAGGTGGGGAATGTGGGGTGCAAATAACAAAATTAAAGTCCATATTATCCATGAACCAACAGGTGAACTTGGGAGCTAGGAAACAAATAACTGAACATCAAAATTTGCAAACCGGGTATGGAGAACAGTCTTCTTTTTTTAATCTTTTTGTTAAACTTGCAGACACATAACACACATCACTGGTCGATGGCAGCAACCATAGCATGTACAGTTTTGAAAGCATTCTCATCCTCCAAATCCCCACATTTCTTCTTTCTCCCTCTCAATATTATTTGATTAAACAGTTCAATTTATCTTGAAATGCACATGTGCTTGTACTACAATGGCAAAGCTTTCAGATGAATGTATTGTGTTGACCAATAACAACCGAGCGCATGTGTGCATTGTCAATTTAAATAAATGTGGAAAAATACTAGCTGTAGCGTTGTCTTTTGCTTGTGGCAAAAATAAATGTGGATAAATACAGAAAAGATGGCCCAAAAATAAATATGGATAAATACAGACGGAAATGGCCGAAAAATAAATACCATAAAACCGGGAGCCCTAATTATTAACAACGATATTTAGGATTCGATATTTTTGTACTTACCTGTTTGTAGATAGGAAGTCGATATTCTGTCACTCGATATTTTTACCTCGATATTGTGGCAGGTCGATATTCTTCTCCTCGATATTCTGTCAGTGATCCCTGCCAACGCTCCTATCCTAAATAAATACGAAAAGCTCACATCCCTGCCACCCCCTCGCTACAAGCATCCGTGAAGCACCAGTGGCGCCTGTCGCTCCCCTCCAGCCATCCTAGTGAATGAACACGCTGTCACCCCATCTCGTATCCAAGCTCTTTAAGCCTGCACCTTGCAAATCTCACATTTTCCAGACCTTCTCGAAACACTCCAGCAGCCTTTCCTTTTCTGGTCTGTCTTGCTTCTCCTGGTCAAACTGTAAACCTACATAATCTTTACCTTCAGTGACTCCGGCACCACGAAGACTCCAAAACACATGATTGCAAATATGGCCCGAAAGATCCCAGTTTCCGAGGCAGACATGTACTCTTGTCTGGGTCATCACTTCTTCCAGCATGGCCTCTTAATGGCCTAGCTTCTGTCCTTCATCCCCGCCCAGCCTTGTATCACTCTCTTAATGAGTCCCCAAAACCCATTCACCTCATAACCTGAGGAGCATTTCCCAAAGAATGCTGTCCCCACCCGACTTCCTTCATATTGTCACCAGAGACACCTGCCTGTCCAGCAGCTCCATAACAATGTTAATCATGTCCCACTCCTGCCCTGCATCCCCTGTTGATCACTCCATTCCCGCATCCCCTGCCAATCAATCCTGTCCTGCATCCTCTGTCAATCACTCCTTTCCTGCATCCCCTGCCGATCACTCCTGTCGTGCACCCCCTTCCAATCACTCCTGTCCTGCATCCCCTGTCGATCACTCCTTTCCTGCATCCCCTGTCGATCACTCCTTTCCTGCATCCCCTGCAGATCACTCCTGTCCTGCATCCCCTGTTGATCACTCCATTCCCGCATCCTCTGTCAATCACTCCTTTCCTGCATCCCCTGCCGATCACTCCTGTCCTGCATCCTTTGCCGATCACTCCTGTCCTGCATCCTTTGCCGATCACTCCTGTCCTGTATCCCCTGCCGATCACTCCTGTCCTGTATCCCCTGCTGATCACTCCTGTCCTGAATCCCCTGCCGATCACTTCTGTCCTGCACCCCCTCACCATCACTCATGTCCTGCATCCCCTGCTGATCACTTCTGTCCTGTATACCCTGTCAATCATTCCTGTTCTGCATCCCCTGCCGATCACTCCTGTCCTGAACCCCCTTCCAAACACTCCTGTCCTGCATCCTCTGTCGATCACTCCTTTCCTGCATCCCCTGCTGATCACTCCTGTCCTGTATTCTCTGTCTATCACTCCTTTCCTGCATCCCCTGCCAATCACTCCTGTCCTGCATCCCCTGCCGATCACTCCTGTCCTGCATTCTTTGCTGAACACTCCTGCCCTGCATCCCCTGCTGATCACTCCTGTCCTGCATCCCCTGTCGATCACTCCAATGATAAATTCCCCTGCCGATCACTTCTGTCCTGCATCCTTTGCTGATCGCTCTTGTCCTGCATCCCCTGCCGATCACTCCTGTTCTGCATCCCCTGCCGATCACTCCTGTCCTGGATCCCCTGCAGATCACTTCTGTCCTGCATACCCTGTTGATCACTCCTGTCCTGCGTCCCCTGCCGATCACTCCTGTCCTGCATCCTCTGTCCATCACTCCTGTCCTGCATCCCCTGCCGATCACTCCTGTCCTGCATACCCTGTCCATCACTCCTGTCCTGGATCCCCTGCCGATCACTTCCGTCCTGCATCCCCTGTCAATCACTCCTGGCCTGCATCCCCAGCCGATCACTCTTGTACTGCATCCCCTGCTTATAACTCCTGTCCTGCATCCCCTGTCGATCACTCCTGTCCTGCATCCCCTGCTGATCACTTCCGTACTGCATCATCTGTCGATCACTCCTTTCCTGCATCGCCTGCCAATCACTCCTGTCCTGCATCCCCTGCTGAACACTCCTGCCCTGCATCCTCTGCCAATCACTCCTGTCCTGCATCCCCTGTCGATCACTCCAATGATGAATCCCCTGTCGATCATTCCTGTCCTGCATCCTTTGCTGATCACTCTTGTCCTGCTTCCACTGCTGATCACTCCTGTCCTGGATCCCCTGCAGATCACTTCTGTCCTGCATACCCTGTTGATTACTCCTGTCCTGCGTCACCTGCTGATCACTCCTGTCCTGCATTCCCTGCCGATCGCTCCTGTCCTGCATCCCCTGCCGATCACTTCCTTCCTACATCCCCTGTCAATCACTCCTATCCTGCATCCTCTGTTGATCAGTCCTGTCCTGCATCCCCTACCAATCACTGCTGTTCTGCAGCCCCTGTTGATCAGTCATGTCCTGCATCCCCTGCCGATCATTCCTGTCCTGCACCTCCTGCAGATCACTCCTGTCCTGCATACCCTGTCGATCATTCCTGTCCTGCACCTCCTGCAGATCACTCCTGTCCTGCATACCCTGTCGATCAATCCTGTCCTGCATCACCTGCCGATCACTCCTGTCCTGCATCCCCTGCCGATCACGTCCCTCCTGCATCTCCTGTCGATCACTCCTGTCCTGCATCCCCTGCAGATCACTACTGTCCTGCATCCCCCGCCAATCACTCCTGGCCTGCATCCCCTGTCCTTCACTCCTGTCCTGCATCCCCTGCTGATCACTCCTGTCCTGCATCCCCTGTAGATCATTCCTTTCCTGCATCCCCTGCCGATGACTCCTGTCCTGCATCCCCTGTCCATCACTCCTGTTCTGCATCCCCTGCAGATCACTCCTGTCCTGCATCCCCTGTCCTTCACTCCTGTCCTGCATCCCCTGCTGATCACTCCTGTCCTGCATCCCCTGTAGATCATTCCTTTCCTGCATCCCCTGCCGATGACTCCTGTCCTGCATCCCCTGCCAATCACTCCTGTCCTGCATCCCCTGTAGATCAATCCTCTCCTGCATCCCCTGCTGATCACTTCTGTCCTGCATCCCCCGTCCATCACTCCTGTCCGGCATACCCTGCTGATCACTTCCGTCCTGCATCCCCTGTTGATCACTCCTGTCCTGCATTCCCTGTCAATCAATCCTGTCCTGCATCCTTTGCCAATCACTCTTGTCCTGCATCCCCTGCCGATAACTCCTGTCCTGCATCTCCTGTCCATCACTCCTGTCCTGCATCTCCTGTCCATCACTCCTGTCCTGCATCCCCTGCCTATCACTCCTGTCCTGCATCCCCTGCCGATCACTTCCGTCCTGCATCTCCTGTCGATCACTCCTATACTGCATCCTCTGTCGATAACTCCAGTTCTGCATCCTCTATTGATCACTCCTGTCCTGCATCCCCTAACAATCACTCCTGCTCTGCATCCCCTGTTGATCAGTCATGTCCTGCATCCCCTGTCCATCACTTCTGTCCTGCATCCCTTGTTGATCAATCCTGACCTGCATTCCAGGCAGATCACTTCTGTCCTGCATACCCTGTCGATCACTTCTGTCCTGCGTCCCCTGCCAATCACTCCTGTCCTGCATCCCCTGTAGATCAATCCTCTCCTGCATCCCCTGCTGATCACTTCCGTCCTGCATCCCCTGTTGATCACTCCTGTCCTGCATTCCCTGTCAATCACTCCTGTCCTGCATCCTTTGCCAATCACTCCTGTCCTGCATCCCCTGCTGATCACTCCTGTCCTGCATCCCCTGCCGATCACAGCTCTCCTGCATTCCCTGTCAATCACTCCTGTCCTGCATCTCCTGTCCATCACTCCTGTCCTGCATCTCCTGTCCATCACTCCTGTCCTGCATCCCCTGCCTATCACTCCTGTCCTGCATCTCCTGTCGATCACTCCTATACTGCATCCTCTGTCGATAACTCCTGTCCTGCATCCTCTATTGATCACTCCTGTCCTGCATCCCCTGCCGATCACTCCTGCCCTGCATCCCCTGTTCATCACTCCTGTCCTGCATCCCCTGCCGATAACTCCTGTCCTGCGTCCCCTGTCAATCAATCCTGTCCTGCATCTCCTGCCGATCACTCAGGTCCTGCATCCTTTGCTGATAACTCCTGTCCTGCATCCACTTATGATCATTGCTATCCTGCACCTCCTGCAGATCACTCCTGTCCCGCTCCCCATGTTGATCACTCCTGTCCTGCATCCCCTGCCGATCACTTCTATCCTTCATCCCCTGCCGATCACTTCTGTCCTGCATACTCTGTCTATCACTCCTGTACTGCATCCCCTGCCGATCACTCCTGTCCTGCATCCTCAGCTGATCACTCCTGTCCTGCATCCCCTGTCAATCACTCCTTTCCTGTATCCCCTGCTGATCACTCCTGTCCTGCATCTCCTGTCCATCACTCCTGTCCTGAATCCCCTGCCGATCACTCCTGTCCTGCATCCCCTGTCCATCACTCCTGTCCTGCATCCCCTGTCGATCAATCCTGTCCTGCATCCCCTGCCGATCACTCCTGTCCTGCATCCCCTGTCGATCAATCCTGTCCTTCATCTCCTGCCAATCACTCATGTCCTGCATCCCCTGTTGATCACTCCTGTCCTGCATCAGCTGCTGATCACTCCTGTCCTGCATCCCCTGCAGATCATTACTGTCCTGCATCCCCTGCTAATCACTCCTGTCCTGCATCCCCTGCAGATCACTCCTGTCCTGCTCCCCCTGTTGATCACTCCTGTCCTGCATCCCCTGCCGGTCACTCAGGTCCTGCATCCTTTGCCGATCACTCCTGTCCTGCATCAGCTGCTGATCACTCCTGTCCTGCATCCCCTGCAGATCATTACTGTCCTGCATCCCCTGCTAATCACTCCTGTCCTGCGTCCCCTGTCCATCACTCCTGTCCTGCATCTTCTGCTGATCACTCCTGTCCTGCCTCCCCTGTCGATCACTCCTTTCCTGCATCCCCTGCCGATCACTCCTGTCCTGCATCTCCTGTCCATCACTCCTGTCCTGAATCCCCTGCCGATCACTCCTGTCCTGCATCCCCTGTCTATCATTCCTGTTCTGCATCCCCTGCCGATCACTCCTGTCCTGAACCCCCTTCCAAACACTCCTGTCCTGCAGCCTCTGTCGATCACTCCTTTCCTGCATCCCCTGCTGATCACTCCTGTCCTGTATTCTCTGTCTATCACTCCTTTCCTGCATCCCCTGCCAATCACTCCTGTCCTGCATCCCCTGCCGATCACTCCTGTCCTGCATTCTTTGCTGAACACTCCTGCCCTGCATCCCCTGCTGATCACTCCTGTCCTGCATCCCCTGTCGATCACTCCAATGATAAATTCCCCTGCCGATCACTTCTGTCCTGCATCCTTTGCTGATCGCTCTTGTCCTGCATCCCCTGCCGATCACTCCTGTTCTGCATCCCCTGCCGATCACTCCTGTCCTGGATCCCCTGCAGATCACTTCTGTCCTGCATACCCTGTTGATCACTCCTGTCCTGCGTCCCCTGCCGATCACTCCTGTCCTGCATCCCCTGCCTATCACTCCTGTCCTGCATACCCTGTCCATCACTCCTGTCCTGGATCCCCTGCCGATCACTTCCGTCCTGCATCCCCTGTCAATCACTCCTGGCCTGCATCCCCAGCCGATCACTCTTGTACTGCATCCCCTGCTTATAACTCCTGTCCTGCATCCCCTGTCGATCACTCCTGTCCTGCATCCCCTGCTGATCACTTCCGTACTGCATCATCTGTCGATCACTCCTTTCCTGCATCGCCTGCCAATCACTCCTGTCCTGCATCCCCTGCTGAACACTCCTGCCCTGCATCCTCTGCCAATCACTCCTGTCCTGCATCCCCTGTCGATCACTCCAATGATGAATCCCCTGTCGATCACTCCTGTCCTGCAACCTTTGCTGATCACTCTTGTCCTGCTTCCACTGCTGATCACTCCTGTCCTGGATCCCCTGCAGATCACTTCTGTCCTGCATACCCTGTCGATTACTCCTGTCCTGCGTCACCTGCTGATCACTCCTGTCCTGCATCCTCAGCTGATCACTCCTGTCCTGCATCCCCTGTCAATCACTTCTTTCCTGTATCCCCTGCTGATCACTCCTGTCCTGCATTCCCTGCCGATCGCTCTTGTCCTGCATCCCCTGCCTATCACTCCTGTCCTGCATCCCCTGCCGATCACTTCCTTCCTACATCCCCTGTCAATCACTCCTGTCCTGCATCCCCTGCTGAACACTCCTGCCCTGCATCCTCTGCCAATCACTTCTGTCCTGCATCCCCTGTCGATCACTCCAATGATGAATCCCCTGTCGATCACTCCTGTCCTGCAACCTTTGCTGATCACTCTTGTCCTGCTTCCACTGCTGATCACTCCTGTCCTGGATCCCCTGCAGATCACTTCTGTCCTGCATACCCTGTCGATTACTCCTGTCCTGCGTCACCTGCTGATCACTCCTGTCCTGCATCCTCAGCTGATCACTCCTGTCCTGCATCCCCTGTCAATCACTTCTTTCCTGTATCCCCTGCTGATCACTCCTGTCCTGCATTCCCTGCCGATCGCTCTTGTCCTGCATCCCCTGCCTATCACTCCTGTCCTGCATCCCCTGCCGATCACTTCCTTCCTACATCCCCTGTCAATCACTCCTATCCTGCATCCTCTGTTGATCAGTCCTGTCCTGCATCCCCTACCAATCACTGCTGTTCTGCAGCCCCTGTTGATCAGTCATGTCCTGCATCCCCTGCCGATCATTCCTGTCCTGCACCTCCTGCAGATCACTCCTGTCCTGCATACCCTGTCGATCATTCCTGTCCTGCACCTCCTGCAGATCACTCCTGTCCTGCATACCCTGTCGATCAATCCTGTCCTGCATCACCTGCCGATCACTCCTGTCCTGCATCCCCTGCCGATCACGTCCCTCCTGCATCTCCTGTCGATCACTCCTGTCCTGCATCCCCTGCAGATCACTACTGTCCTGCATCCCCGCCAATCACTCCTGGCCTGCATCCCCTGTCCTTCACTCCTGTCCTGCATCCCCTGCTGATCACTCCTGTCCTGCATCCCCTGTAGATCATTCCTTTCCTGCATCCCCTGCCGATGACTCCTGTCCTGCATCCCCTGTCCATCACTCCTGTTCTGCATCCCCTGCCGATCACTCCTGTCCTGCATCCCCTGTCCATCACTCCTGTTCTGCATCCCCTGCCGATCACTTCTGTCCTGCATCCCCCGTCCATCACTCCTGTCCGGCATACCCTGCTGATCACTTCCGTCCTGCATCCCCTGTTGATCACTCCTGTCCTGCATTCCCTGTCAATCACTCCTGTCCTGCATCCTTTGCCAATCCCTCTTGTCCTGCATCCCCTGCCGATAACTCCTGTCCTGCATCCCCTGCCGATCACAGCTCTCCTGCATTCCCTGTCAATCACTCCTGTCCTGCATCTCCTGTCCATCACTCCTGTCCTGCATCCCCTGCCGATCACTTCTGTCCTGCATTCCCTGTCAATCACTCCTGTCCTGCATCTCCTGTCCATCACTCCTGTCCTGCATCCCCTGCCGATCACTTCTGTCCTGCATCTCCTGTCGATCACTCCTGTCCTGCATCCCCTGCCTATCACTCCTGTCCTGCATCCCCTGCCGATCACTTCCGTCCTGCATCTCCTGTCGATCACTCCTATACTGCATCCTCTGTCGATAACTCCAGTCCTGCATCCTCTATTGATCACTCCTGTCCTGCATCCCCTAACAATCACTCCTGCTCTGCATCCCCTGTTGATCAGTCATGTCCTGCATCCCCTGTCCATCACTTCTGTCCTGCATCCCTTGTTGATCAATCCTGTCCTGCAGATCACTTCTGTCCTGCATACCCTGTCGATCACTTCTGTCCTGCGTCCCCTGCCGATCACTCCTGTCTTGCATCCCCTGCCGATCACTCCTGTCCTGCATCCCTTGTTGATCAATCCTGTCCTGCATCCCTTGCAGATCACTTCTGTCCTGCCATACCCTTTCAATCACTCCTGTCCTGCGTCCCCTGCTGATCACTCCTGCCCTGCATCCCCTGCCGATCACTCCTGCCCTGCATCCCCTGTTCATCACTCCTGTCCTGCATCCCCTGCCGATAACTCCTGTCCTGCGTCCCCTGTCAATCAATCCTGTCCTGCATCTCCTGCCGATCACTCAGGTCCTGCATCCTTTGCTGATAACTCCTGTCCTGCATCCACTTATGATTATTGCTATCCTGCACCTCCTGCAGATCACTCCTGTCCCGCTCCCCATGTTGATCACTCCTGTCCTGCATCCCCTGCCGATCACTTCTATCCTTCATCCCCTGCCGATCACTTCTGTCCTGCATACTCTGTCTATCACTCCTGTCCTGCATCCCCTGCCGATCACTCCTGTCCTGCATCCTCAGCTGATCACTCCTGTCCTGCATCCCCTGTCAATCACTCCTTTCCTGTATCCCCTGCTGTAGGAAGGTGGAATCTGACTATATGGTTGCCCCCACTTTTTTTTATGGTGTTTTGCTGGTTTATGACTTAGTTGGACTGGGATCCTGCTATTCAGGGCCCCAGTCTATCTGCTTTCTCTGTAAAAGGTTTCCATGTGCCTTAGGCACATCTCTGATTGGAATCTGGAGTGCCCTTATAAGTCCCTAGTATATGGTATACTATGTACCAAGGGCATAGGTACCTCAGAGGCCTGCCAGGGGCTGCAGCATGTATTATGCCACCCCTGGAAGGCCATCCAAACTGACACCACAGGTCTGCTACTGCAGCCTGGGTAAGGTGGTGCATGCACCCCTTACTGTGATATAGGTTACCTATATCACTAAATACATACACACATATAAACCTATAAGTCACTCCTAAGGCAGGCCTTATCAATCCTAAAGGCAGAGTGCATGGTTCCTATGTGAGAGGGTGCCCCTGCATGAGCAGGGCCCCTCTGCAGCGTTCGGAGACCATCTCTGATGCTGTTTGTAGTGCAGCCTGACCATATACTCTTAAGCGCATTATATCCTCGCGGTAAAATGCTAACTTTGGAATGGCTGCACCTAAACATGTCGTGTTTGGTGTCAAACATCTTGGAATACTACCCCCCGCCAATCCTGGCGGCGGGGGTAGCATTCCACCCTTCTAGAGGGAAAGACATGTTAACTCTGGCTTACCCGGTAACTTCTTTCTGAAGCCCTGGCATCACAAAATGGATGCTGCTGCCACAGACACAAGTCTGGCCTCCTGCTGCTGGACGAAACTCCGGCAGGGAGGCCTGGACAATAGGTTTCCTGTTGCAGGGAGGTGTGACCAACTCCCCAGACAGGATAATGTGTTTTGGGGCTGGGTGGGTGCACTCTTAGAGTGCTTTGAAGTCCTGCACTGGGGGAGCAAAGGCTCCTCTGTGCATATGCCAGTTCAAACCAGCTCAGAGGCTACCTGCCCCTGCTCTGGCGCGAAACTGGACAAAGGGAAGTGGGTGTAGCCACCCCCTCCCTTGACCCTCCCATAGGTGGGGTCATAGAGTTAGTCCCTCCCTGTTTTACTGGTTAAAATGGGGAACCCTTGCCACAGCAAGATTAGATATCCCTGGACTAAACTTTGAAACTGAATCCTGGACCTTCGACGCTCTACATCACGATTAGAGGGCTGAAGAATCTCCCTTGGGGTCAAGGAGTGACTCCCCTGCTTGGCAGGCACCAAAAACGATAACGACGGTCGCAAACTACGCCGCTCCCGCCGGAGTCCGAAGTCCCTGCATCCCAAGAAGTGGATTTCCTGACTTCTCCAAGGCCATTGTGAGTCCCCAGTGAAGCTGAGGCAAGTGGACCCCACGAGTGACGAGGAACCGCGACCCCTGGGTACTGTGCACTATTGTCGAGTGCAACCCCTTCACAACGTTCTACGAACCTGTGCTTTGGACCACGTATGGTCCCAACCTCCAGCAGGAATCCCTCCGAAGATCAGAGGCCTACACCGTCCCGAGTGACCGTGGGCCCCTGTTGAGTGATTCCGCCCGAGGTGTCTTCGCGATCCGTTGCCAGCCGGCTCGTGTGTCCCCAGAAGACTTTCTAAAGAAACCAAAGGGCTCCCCTGGTTCCTCCAGGCCTGCCCTGACATACCTTCGCTGGGTGAGTTCCCCAGACCTTGCTGGTCTGCACCATCGACGATCTTCAGCTACATCGAGACTTGCCGTTGCCAAGGCTTGTTGGGTCCAATCCGGTCGCCGACACCGCAGCACTCGACAGACATCGTGTACCAGCCCGAATCCTGCTCCTGGTCACCGACAACGCCTCCTGGACCTCGTGGCTGCAGAAACGAGACGACCGTCAACGCACCTGAAGCACTCGACATCGGTGGGCATCTGTCCATCGCCTTCCTGGTCACTGGCTAGTGACCCAGACTCTGTCCCCTCTGCTTTCAGGTTCTTCAGAACTCCGATCCACTCTTGGATCCACCCGGACACTTTTCTCCTGGTCGCCAGCAGCACTTTGCAGCAGATCGCCATAAGAAACGACGACGAAACCCGACCCCGAAAGGCACCTATGCACCCGGCTTCCCTGGGTGAGGTAACACGAGTACTCCGGTGCTCCCGTGGGTAGAGACTCTTCAAAGTCCTAGATCTCAAAGGGTTTTGTCCTAGTCCTCTTTTAAGTGTCCCTTTCCTCTATTTTCCCGATCCCGACTTTCTCCATAGAAGTTAACGGCGTATCGCGGTTGTGTATTTACACTGCACGCGTCTCCCGTGGGTCCCCTGTGTCACTACCTTGGGTGGTTCCTTGTGGTCCAAGCACTTCTAGAGGCTCTAGGCCTAGTGTCTAGTTCAGTCGTGGTTCGCATACCACTTTATTGGTATATGGTTTGGTACGCCCCTAGGGCCCAAACGTGTATTTGTGCTATTACTGTGATTTAAGATCTTATAACCTATGTACTTCGAACTCTAGCCTCATAAAGAGACTAGAGGGGTGTGTTTAGTAATAAATACATATATTTTGAATATATACCTGGTGTGGTGCTCTTTCATTTGGTCACTCAAGAGATTATAGACTGGTAAAACAAGCTGCTTTACATTCCTTCAAGACTTAGCCTGAAGGCTGCTCTCCACAGCTACCACTAGGATAGCTTTCAATAAGGTTGTCTTTAACCTACCTACCATAAGAGTCGATTTGGACTGGTGCAAGGTGCCCACTATAATTAGTGGACAGCATATGCCAGGCCAACTTCTCACATTGGTGTGCAGCGTGTGGGATTCCAGCTTGCTATTGTTTTACCAGATAATCTCAATTGAATTGATCAACTGAAAACCACTAAAGGTACCTAAGGTACATATAATTTAAGCTTAGAATAACAGTAAGTTCTACTGAACTTAGAGTTGTGTGTTAAGGGATAGCACAACCCTTTCTACAACTCAAGAGAGTTTAGTAGGCCACACTAGAGTAGGTAGTGCATACACCACACCACACTAGTAATGTCTTTAAAAGCAGGATCCAAAGATGCCCTGCAGGAAGCCATTGAGCTTCCACCCTCCAAGTATGACACACTCCCATTCTTGGAATTGAGAGCTTTGTGTAACGTGAGGAAATTAAGGACAGGCCAAAGTCCCACCACCCAACACCTCCAGGAGTTGTTGGTGGCTTATGATCTTAGTAAGTCCTCAGAGACTGAAGGGGTAGGAGCAGAGGGTGGGCCAGCAGATGAGGAAGGGGCCAGGGGTACCACTACCCCCAGCCCCCTCTGAAACTGACCAGGAGGGTGACAATGACCCTGACCTGGAGAACCCAATCCCTTCTGGGGAAGATGAAGATGAGGATCTAGAGAACCACACCTTTGTCCCCCCAGGAAGGATTATGAGTGTGCTCAGAAAGTCTAGGTCTCCTTCTCAGGAGTCTAACCACTCTGGCACCTCAATAGGGAGCTCTGTTTCTTCTCACAGGAGGGAATCCTCTCATGAGAGAAGAAAGAGACTGGTCCAGTATGAGGAAACTCAGCTGGAAATCAGAAAAAAGCAATTGGCTTTAGATAGGGAATCCCTAGATCTCCTTAGAGAGAGAAGAAAGTTGGGACTAGAGTCCCATGGTGGCAGCAATATCCCTAGAGATAGGGAAAGGTCTTATGACCATTGTGAGAAGTTGGCCTGGCATATGCTGTCCACTAATTATAGTGGGCACCGTGCACCAGTCCAAATCGACTCTTATGGTAGGTAGGTTAAAGACAACCTTATTGAAAGCTATCCTAGTGGTAGCTATGGAGAGCAGCCTTCAGGCTAAGTCTTGAAGGAATGTAAAGCAGCTTGTTTTACCAGTCTATAATCTCTTGAGTGACCAAATGAAAGAGCACCACACCAGGTATATATTCAAAATATATGTATTTATTACTAAACACACCCCTCTAGTCTCTTTATGAGGCTAGAGTTCGAAATACATAGGTTATAAGATCTTAAATCACAGTAATAGCACAAATACACGTTTGAGCCCTAGGGGCGTACCAAACCATATACCAATAAAATGGTATGCGAACCACGACTGAACTAGACACTAGGCCTAGAGCCTCTAGAAGTGCTTGGACCACAAGGAACCACCCAAGGTAGTGACACAGGGGACCCACGGGAGACGCGTGCAGTGTAAATACACAACCGCGATACGCCGTTAACTTCTATGGAGAAAGTCGGGATCGGGAAAATAGAGGAAAGGGACACTTAAAAGAGGACTAGGACAAAACCCTTTGAGATCTAGGACTTTGAAGAGTCTCTACCCACGGGAGCACCGGAGTACTCGTGTTACCTCACCCAGGGAAGCCGGGTGCATAGGTGCCTTTCGGGGTCGGGTTTCGTCGTCGTTTCTTATGGCGATCTGCTGCAAAGTGCTGCTGGCGACCAGGAGAAAAGTGTCCGGGTGGATCCAAGAGTGGATCGGAGTTCTGAAGAACCTGAAAGCAGAGGGGACAGAGTCTGGGTCACTAGCCAGTGACCAGGAGGGCGATGGACAGATGCCCACCGATGTCGAGTGCTTCAAGTTCGTTGACGGTCGTCTTGACTCTTCAGCCACGAGGTCCGGGAGGCGTTGTCGGCGACCAGGAGCAGGATTCGGGCTGTTGCTCGATGTCTGTCGAGTGCAGAGGTGTCGGCGACCAGATTGGACCCAACAGGCCTTGGCAACGGCAAGTCTCGAGTAAGATGTAGATCGTCGATGATGCAGACCAGCAAGGTCTGGGGAACTCACCCAGCAAGGGTAAGTGAGGGCAGGCCTGGAGCAACCAGACTGCCAAGTAAAGAAAAGATTGGCCTTCGGTAAGGGCTACTAGCCAACGGGCTAGCGACCGCGAAGGAGCCTCGTGACGCCGCACGTGGAGCTGGCTTACAGGACACTCGTGGAGTGGGGGCCAGTGATCTTCGGTGCAGGTGGTGCTGGAGGCTAGGGCTACTCGGAGCCCAAAGCACGACTTCTTGGGAGACCCAGAAGATGGTGCACTTGCAAGTGTGCTCGGTGTCCAGGGGTCACGGTCTCAAGTCACCCACGATAGCCACGGGCCTCAGCTTTGCTGGGGACTCAGGGTAGCCTCGGGAAGTCTGAGAATCCACCTCTGGTGATGCGATGACTTCGGCGTCCGACAGGAGCTTCAGTGATGCGAACCGGACAGATGCTTCTTTGGTGCCTGCCAAGCAGGGGAGTCACTCCTTGACCCCAAGGGAGATTCTTCAGTCCTCTAATCGTGAGTAGAGCGTCGAAGGTCCAGGATTCTGTTTCAGAGTTTCGTCCAGGTATAATCTAAAGTCCTATGGACTGGGTTCCTACCTTTATTCCAAAAATAGGGGATGGACTACTCTGTGGCCCCACCTATGGGTGGGTCAGGGCAGAGGGGTGGCTACACCCCTTTCCCTTTGTCCAGTTCGCGCCAAAGCAGGGGCTGCAAGCCCCTGATCCGGTTTGAACTGGGGTATGCACAGGGACACCAAATGTGCCCCCAGTGCAGGACTTCAAAGCACCCGAAAGTGCTCCCGCCCAGCCCCAATACACATTGTCCTGTCTGGGGAGGTGGTCACACCTCCCTGGGACAGGAAACCTGTTGTCCAGGCCTCCCCTGCCGGAGTTTCGTCCAGCAGCAGGAGGCCAGACTCGTGTCTGTGGCAGCAGCATCCATTTTGTGATGCCAGGGCTCTGGAAAGAAGTTACCGGACTCGTCAGAGTTAACATGCCTTTCCCTCTAGAAGGGTGGAATGCTACCCCCGCCGCCAGGATTGGCGGGGGGTAGTATTCCAAGATGTTTGACACCAAACACGACATGTTTTGGTGCAGCCATTCCATAGTTAGCATTTTACCGCGAGGATATAATGCGTTTAAGAGTATATGGTCAGGCTGCACTACAAACAGCATCAGAGATGGTCTCCGAACGCTGCAGAGGGGCCCTGCTCATGCAGGGGCACCCTCTCACATAAGAACCATGCACTCTGCCTTTAGGATTGATAAGGCCTGCCTTAGGAGTGACTTATAGGTTTATATGTGTGTATGCTTTTAGTGATATAGGTAACCTATACCACAGCAAGGGGTGCATGCACCACCTTACCCAGGCTGCAGTAGCAGACCTGTGGTGTCAGTTTGGATGGCCTACCAGGGGTGGCATAATACATGCTGCAGCCCCTGGCAGGCCTCTGAGGTACCTATGCCCTTGGTACATAGTATACCATATACTAGGGACTTACAAGGGCACTCCAGATCCCAATCAGTGATGTGCCTAAGGCACATGGAGACCCTTTTAAAGAGGAAACAGCTAGGCTGGGGTTCTGAATAGCAGGGCCCCAGCCAGACTAATGTCGAAAACCAGTGAAGTATCAGCAAAAAGTGGGGGTACCCCTGTGAAGCAGATCCTACTCTCCTACACAACCCCCCCAAACGTAGGGACATTAAACTAACCTTGCCCAGTTAAGTCTTCATGTTCTAAGTGGAAATACCTAGAGAGTCCATCTGCATTCGCATGGTTACTCCCAGGCCTATGTTCCACTGTAAAGTCCATCCCCTGTAGGGAAATGGACCACCTAAGCAGTTTGGGGTTTTCACCCTTCATTTGTTTTAGCCATAAGAGGGGCTTATGGTCTGTCTGAACCAGGAAGTGTGTACCAAACAAGTATGGCCTCAACTTCTTCAGAGCCCAGACCACAGCAAAGGCCTCCCTCTCTATGGCTGACCAACGTTTCTCTCTAGGGGTCAGCCTTCTGCTAATAAAAGCTACTGGCTGATCCTGACCTTCTTCATTCAATTGTGACAGTACAGCCCCTACCCCCAATTCAGATGCATCTGTTTGAACAATGAACTTCTTGGAGTAATCAGGACTCTGCAGAATTGGAGCAGTGCACATGGCCTGCTTGAGGTCATCAAATGCCTTTTGACAGCTAACTGTCCACTGAACCTTTTGGGCATTTTCTTAGAAGTTAAGTCATTCAAGGGTGTCACTATTGATCCATACCCCTTGACAAATCTCCTATAGTACCCAGTCAGGCCTAAGAAGGCTCTCACCTGAGTCTGGGTAGTTGGAGCAGTCCAGTCCATGATGGTCTGGATCTTGCTCTGCAAAGGTTGAACCTGGCCTCCACCCACAAGGTGGCCCAGGTACACAACCTGACTCTGCCCTATCTGGCACTTAGTGGCCTTGATAGTCAGGCCTGCCTTTTGCAGGGCCTGTAAAACATTCCTGAGGTGGACCAGGTGATCCTCCCAGGTGGAGCTAAAGACAGCAATATCATCTAGATAAGCTGCACTATAGGCCTCCAGTCCTGTGAGAACTGTGTTCACCAACCTCTGGAAAGTGGCAGGTGCATTTTTCAGACCAAAGGGCATCACCACAAATTGATAATGCCCACTAGGGGTTGAAAATGCTGTTTTGGGCTTTGCAGCATCAGCTAGTCTGATCTGCCAGTAGCCAGCTGTTAGGTCAAATGTGCTGAGATATTTGGCAGAGGCCAAAGTATCTATGAGCTCATCTGCCCTGGGTATTGGATGGGCATCAGTCCTAGTGACTGCATTGAGGCCTCTGTAGTCTACACAAAACCTCATCTCTCTTTTCCCACCACTGGTGTGAGGTTTAGGTACTAGGACTACTGGACTAGCCCAAGGGCTATCTGAGGGCTCAATCACTCCCAATTCCAACATCTTCTGGACTTCAGTCCTGATACAGTCCCTGACATGGTCAGGTTGCCTATAAATCTTGTTTTTAATAGGCAGACTGTCCCCAGTGTCCACTTCATGAGTGCACCAGGTGGTCTGACTGGGTGTCAGAGAAAACATATGTCTAAACTGATTGAGGACTTGCCTGCAATCAGTTTGTTGCTGGGTAGTGAGGCTGCCTGCCAAGGCTACACCATCAACTGACCCATCGTCAGGGTTCTGTGAGAGCAGGTCAGGGAGTGGGTCACTCTCTTCCTCCTGCCCTTCATCAGTAGCCATGAGCAAGCCCATGTCTGCCCTGTCCACATATGGCTTAAGTCTGTTGACATGGAGAACCCTGTGGGGACTCCTGGGTGTTCCCAGGTCTACTAAGTAAGTGACCTCACCCTTCTGCTCAACAATAGTGTGGGGTCCACTCCATTTGTCTTGGAGAGCTGCTGGGGCCACTGGCTCCAACACCCACACCTTCTGTCCTGGCTGGTAAACAGTTAGGACAGCCTTTTGGTCATGCCAGGCCTTTTGAAGTTCCTGGCTAGCCTCAAGGTTTTTGGTTGCCTTTTTCATGTACTCAGCCATCCTGGAGCGGAGACCAAGTACATAGTCCACTATATCTTGCTTTGGGGGCTTGAGAGGTAACTCCCATCCTTCCTTCACCAAGCACAGTGGACCCCTCACAGGGTGGCCAAACAGAAGTTCAAAAGGGCTGTAACCAACCCCCTTCTGAGGCACCTCCCTATATGCGAATAAAAGGCAGGGCAAGAGTATGTCCCATCTACGCCTAAGCTTTTCTGGGAGCCCTTTAATCATGCCCTTCAAGGTTTTGTTGAATCTCTCAACTAAACCATTGCATTGTGGGTGATAGGGTGTGGTGAACTTATAAGTAACTCCACACTCCTTCCACATTGCCTTTAAGTACCCAGACATGAAGTTTGCACCCCTGTCTGATACCACCTCCTTAGGAAAGCCCACTCTTGAGAAAATTCCCAGGAGGGCCCTTGCCACCACAGGTGCTGTAGTGGTCCTAAGGGGTATAGCCTCTGGATACCTGGTGGCATGATCCACTACCACCAGTATAAATCTGTGCCCAGATGCTGTTTGGGGATCCATGGGACCAACAATGTCAATCCCTACCCTCTCAAAGGGCACCCCCACCACAGGTAGTGGTATCAGGGGGCCTTTGTAGTGCCACCTGCTTTGCCACTGGCTTGGCAGGTTACACAGGAAGCGACAAAACTCCTTACTGTCTTCAGACATGTGGGGCCAGTGAAAGTGAGGGACAATTCTGTCCCAAGTCTTGTTCTGGCCCAGGTGTCCTGCTAAGGGAATATCATGGGCTAGGGTCAATAGGAAGCCCCTGAACTTCAAAGGTATTACCAACCTCCTGGTAGCACCAGGCTTGGGGTCTCTACTCTCTGAGTACAGGAGTCCATCATCCCAATACACTGTATGGGGACCACTAGCTTTCCCAGCAGCCTCAGCAGCAGCTTGCTGTCTGAGGGGTTCAAGGGAGGGGCAGCTCTGCTGCTCCTGGCTCAGATCTGCCCTAGAAGGTCCCCCTGTCCCCAAGAACTCAACCTGGTCAGGCTCAAGTTCCTCTGGGACAGTTCCTTCTTCAGGGCTGAGATCATCCCCCTCAAGGGACTGATCTTCCTCCTGAGCCAAGGGGAAGGCACTGCCTTAACCCTACTACTCCTCCTCTTGGAAGGCACTTGGTCCATTCTTCCAGAATCCAAGGCCTGTTCAGTTTTAGACAGTTTAGCTTGTGACCTGGTCACAGCAAACACATCTGCAGGGATCCCCAGCATTTCTGCATGGGTCCTGAGCTCCACTTCTGCCCAAGCAGAAGTCTCTAAGTCATTGCCAAGCAAGCATTCGACTGGTAGGTTTGCACTTACCACAACCTTCTTAAGGCCAGTTACCCCTCCCCAGGAGAAGTTAACAACTGCCAGAGTATGGTCTGTTCTGACATTGCTAGCATTGGTCACTTGGTACATTTCACCAAGTATAACTTGCCCAGGTAGCACAAGGTCTTGTGTCACCATTGTGACACTTGCCCCTGTGTCCCTAAATGCCAAAGCCTCTCGTCCATTGATTAAAGGCTGTTGTCTGTACTTGCCCAGATTACTGGGACTCACAGTGGAGGTCACATCCATGCCTCCATCACAGACTAACACAGCCTGAGTCAGCTCCCTGACTAAGTCAGAGCCCAACTCAGTTCCCAGGGTGAACCCTACTAAACCCTTTGCTGGAGCACTTCCACCAACTGTACTAGGGGGAACAGGTGCCTTAGGGGCATTGGTGGATGCTGGACTGGAGTCTTTGGACTTGGTGCAATCACTGGTCCAGTGGGTCTTTTGCTTACAGACCTTGCACCATGGTTTTCTTTGGCCTTTACCCTTGGTAGACTGGGAATCCCCACCAGAAGAAGATTTTTGGGGGCCTGATGAAGACTTTTGATCTTTACCCTTCTCCCCACCCTTGTCAGAGTTCTTAGCATCTTGCTTCTTGGTTTCCCCACCTTGGTTCTGTACCTTCTGCTTCACCCTGGTTCTGACCCATTTGTCTGCCTTCTTTCCCAATTCTTGGGGAGAGGTCAGATCAGAGTCAACCAGGTACTGATGCAACAGCTGGTTTTGACAGTTATTAAGAATCTGCTCCCTCATTATCAGATTATACAATCCTGAGAAGTCACACACCTTACTGCCCATCAACCAGCCTTCCAGAGCCTTGGCAGAACAATCCACATAGTCTACCCAGTCTTGAGTCTGTGCTTTTTGGGTGTCTCTGAACTTCAACCTGTACTGTTCAGTGGTTAGGCCAAACCCATCAATAAGAGCACTCTTCAAGACCTTGTAATTGTCAGCATCCTCCTCTCTAACAGTGAGGAGCTTGTCTCTACCTTTGTCAGCAAAGGAGAGCCACAAGATTGCTGCCCACTGCTCCTGAGGGACCTTCTGTACTTTACAGGCCCTCTCTAAAGCAGTTATCCATTTGTGGATATCATCCCCACTCTGGTAGGGAGGGACAATCTTGCTCAGGTTCCTATGGTCATAGGACCTTTCCCTATCTCTAGGGACATGGCTGCCACCATGGGACTCTAGTCCCAACTTTCTTCTCTCTTTAAGGAGATCTAGGGATTCTCTATCTAAAGCCAATTGCTTCTTCCTGATCTCCAGTTGAGTTTCCTCATACTGGACCAGTCTCTTTCTTCTCTCATGAGAGGATTCCCTCCTGTGAGAAGAAACAGAGCTCCCTATTGAGGTGCCAGAGTGGTTAGACTCCTGAGAAGGAGACCTAGACTTTCTGAGCACACTCATAATCCTTCCTGGGGGACAAAGGTGTGGTTCTCCAGATCCTCATCTTCATCTTCCCCAGAAGGGATTGGGTTTTCCAGGTCAGGGTCATTGTCACCCTCCTGGTCAGTTTCAGAGGGGGGCTGGGGTAGTAGTACCCCTGGCCCCTTCCTCATCTGCTGGCCCACCCTCTGCTCCTACCCCTTCAGTCTCTGAGGACTTACTAAGATCATAAGCCACCAACATCTCCTGGAGGTGTTGGGTGGTGGGACTTTGGCCTGTCCTTAATTTCCTCACGTTACACAAAGCTCTCAGTTCCAAGAATGGGAGTGTGTCATACTTGGAGGGAAGCTCAATGGCTTCCTGCAGGGCATCTCTAGATCCTGCTTTTAAAGACATTACTAGTGTGGTGTGGTGTATGCACTACCTACTCTAGTGTGGCCTACTAAACTCTCTTGAGTTGTAGAAAGGGTTGTGCTATCCCTTAACACACAACTCTAAGTTCAGTAGAACTTACTGATATTCTAAGCTTAAATTATATGTACCTTAGGTACCTTTAGTGGTTTTCAGTTGATCAATTCAATTGAGATTATCTGGTAAAACAATAGCAAGCTGGAATCCCACACGCTGCACACCAATGTGAGAAGTTGGCCTGGCATATGCTGTCCACTAATTATAGTGGGCACCGTGCACCAGTCCAAATCGACTCTTATGGTAGGTAGGTTAAAGACAACCTTATTGAAAGCTATCCTAGTGGTAGCTGTGGAGAGCAGCCTTCAGGCTAAGTCTTGAAGGAATGTAAAGCAGCTTGTTTTACCAGTCTATAATCTCTTGAGTGACCAAATGAAAGAGCACCACACCAGGTATATATTCAAAATATATGTATTTATTACTAAACACACCCCTCTAGTCTCTTTATGAGGCTAGAGTTCAAATACATAGGTTATAAGATCTTAAATCACAGTAATAGCACAAATACACGTTTGGGCCCTAGGGGCGTACCAAACCATATACCAATAAAGTGGTATGCGAACCACGACTGAACTAGACACTAGGCCTAGAGCCTCTAGAAGTGCTTGGACCACAAGGAACCACCCAAGGTAGTGACACAGGGGACCCACGGGAGACGCGTGCAGTGTAAATACACAACCGCGATACGCCGTTAACTTCTATGGAGAAAGTCGGGATCGGGAAAATAGAGGAAAGGGACACTTAAAGAGGACTAGGACAAAACCCTTTGAGATCTAGGACTTTGAAGAGTCTCTACCCACGGGAGCACCGGAGTACTCGTGTTACCTCACCCAGGAAGCCGGGTGCATAGGTGCCTTTCGGGGTCGGGTTTCGTCGTCGTTTCTTATGGCGATCTGCTGCAAAGTGCTGCTGGCGACCAGGAGAAAAGTGTCCGGGTGGATCCAAGAGTGGATCGGAGTTCTGAAGAACCTGAAAGCAGAGGGGACAGAGTCTGGGTCACTAGCCAGTGACCAGGAGGGCGATGGACAGATGCCCACCGATGTCGAGTGCTTCAAGTTCGTTGACGGTCGTCTTGACTCTTCAGCCACGAGGTCCGGGAGGCGTTGTCGGCGACCAGGAGCAGGATTCGGGCTGTTGCTCGATGTCTGTCGAGTGCAGAGGTGTCGGCGACCAGATTGGACCCAACAGGCCTTGGCAACGGCAAGTCTCGAGTAAGATGTAGATCGTCGATGATGCAGACCAGCAAGGTCTGGGGAACTCACCCAGCAAGGGTAAGTGAGGGCAGGCCTGGAGCAACCAGACTGCCAAGTAAAGAAAGATTGGCCTTCGGTAAGGGCTACTAGCCAACGGGCTAGCGACCGCGAAGGAGCCTCGTGACGCCGCACGTGGAGCTGGCTTACAGGACACTCGTGGAGTGGGGGCCAGTGATCTTCGGTGCAGGTGGTGCTGGAGGCTAGGGCTACTCGGAGCCCAAAGCACGACTTCTTGGGAGACCCAGAAGATGGTGCACTTGCAAGTGTGCTCGGTGTCCAGGGGTCACGGTCTCAAGTCACCCACGATAGCCACGGGCCTCAGCTTTGCTGGGGACTCAGGGTAGCCTCGGGGAAGTCTGAGAATCCACCTCTGGTGATGCGATGACTTCGGCGTCCGACGGGAGCTTCAGTGATGCGAACCGGACAGATGCTTCTTTGGTGCCTGCCAAGCAGGGAGTCACTCCTTGACCCCAAGGGAGATTCTTCAGTCCTCTAATCGTGAGTAGAGCGTCGAAGGTCCAGGATTCTGTTTCAGAGTTTCGTCCAGGTATAATCTAAAGTCCTAAGGACTGGGTTCCTACCTTTATTCCAAAAATAGGGGATGGACTACTCTGTGGCCCCACCTATGGGTGGGTCAGGGCAGAGGGTGGCTACACCCCTTTCCCTTTGTCCAGTTCGCGCCAAAGCAGGGGCTGCAAGCCCCTGATCCGGTTTGAACTGGGGTATGCACTAGGGACACCAAATGTGCCCCCAGTGCAGGACTTCAAAGCACCCGAGTGCTCCCGCCCAGCCCCAATACACATTGTCCTGTCTGGGGAGGTGGTCACACCTCCCTGGGACAGGAAACCTGTTGTCCAGGCCTCCCCTGCCGGAGTTTCGTCCAGCAGCAGGAGGCCAGACTCGTGTCTGTGGCAGCAGCATCCATTTTGTGATGCCAGGGCTCTGGAAAGAAGTTACCGGACTCGTCAGAGTTAACATGCCTTTCCCTCTAGAAGGGTGGAATGCTACCCCCGCCGCCAGGATTGGCGGGGGGTAGTATTCCAAGATGTTTGACACCAAACACGACATGTTTTGGTGCAGCCATTCCATAGTTAGCATTTTACCGCGAGGATATAATGCGTTTAAGAGTATATGGTCAGGCTGCACTACAAACAGCATCAGAGATGGTCTCCGAACGCTGCAGAGGGGCCCTGCTCATGCAGGGGCACCCTCTCACATAAGAACCATGCACTCTGCCTTTAGGATTGATAAGGCCTGCCTTAGGAGTGACTTATAGGTTTATATGTGTGTATGCTTTTAGTGATATAGGTAACCTATACCACAGCAAGGGGTGCATGCACCACCTTACCCAGGCTGCAGTAGCAGACCTGTGGTGTCAGTTTGGATGGCCTACCAGGGGTGGCATAATACATGCTGCAGCCCCTGGCAGGCCTCTGAGGTACCTATGCCCTTGGTACATAGTATACCATATACTAGGGACTTACAAGGGCACTCCAGATCCCAATCAGTGGAGTCAAACATCTTGGAATACTACCCCCCCGCCAATCCTGGCGGCGGTGGTAGCATTCCACCCTTCTAGAGGGAAAGACATGTTAACTCTGGCTTACCCGGTAACTTCTTTCTGAAGCCCTGGCATCACAAAATGGATGCTGCTGCCACAGACACAAGTCTGGCCTCCTGCTGCTGGACGAAACTCCGGCAGGGGAGGCCTGGACAATAGGTTTCCTGTTGCAGGGAGGTGTGACCACCTCCCCAGACAGGATAAAGTGTTTTGGGGCTGAGTGGGTGCACTCTTAGAGTGCTTTGAAGTCCTGCACTGGGAGAGCAAAAGGCTCCTCTGTGCATATGCCAGTTCAAACCAGCTCAGGGGCTACCTGCCCCTGCTCTGGCGCGAAACTGGACAAAGGGAAGTGGGTGTAGCCACCCTCCCTTGACCCTCCCATAGGTGGGGTCATAGGGTTAGTCCCTCCCTGTTTTACTGGTTAAAATGGGGAACCCTTGCCTACAGCAAGATTAGATATCCCTGGACTAAGCTTTGAAACTGAATCCTGGACCTTCGACGCTCTACATCACGATTAGAGGGCTGAAGAATCTCCCTTGGGGTCAAGGAGTGACTCCCTGCTTGGCAGGCACCAAAACGATAACGACGGTCGCAAACTACGCCGCTCCCGCCGGAGTCCGAAGTCCCTGCATCCCAAGAAGTGGATTTCCTGACTTCTCCAAGGCCATCGTGAGTCCCCAGCGAAGCTGAGGCAAGTGGACCCCACGAGTGACGAGGAACCGCGACCCCTGGGTACCGTGCACTATTGTCGAGTGCAACCCCTTCACAACGTTCTACGAACCTGTGCTTTGGACCACGTATGGTCCCAAGCTCCAGCAGGAATCCCTCCGAAGATCAGAGGCCTACACCGTCCCGAGTGACCGTGGGCCCCTGTTGAGTGATTCCGCCCGAGGTGTCTTCGCGATCCCTTGCCAGCCGGCTCGTGGGTCCCCAGAAGACTTTCTAAAGAAACCAAAGGGCTCCCCTGGTTGCTCCAGGCCTGCCCTGACTTACCCTCGACAGACATTGTGTACCAGCCCGAATCCTGCTCCTGGTCGCCGACAACGCCTCCTGGACCTCGTGGCTGCAGAAACGAGACGACCGTCAACGCACCTGAAGCACTCGACATCGGTGGGCATCTGTCCATCGCCTTCCTGGTCACTGGCTAGTGACCCAGACTCTGTCCCCTCTGCTTTCAGGTTCTTCAGAACTCCGATCCACTCTTGGATCCACCCGGACACTTTTCTCCTGGTCGCCAGCAGCACTTTGCAGCAGATCGCCATAAGAAACGACGACAAAACCCGACCCCGAAAGGCACCTATGCATCCGGCTTCCCTGGGTGAGGTAACACGAGTACTCCAGTGCTCCCGTGGGTAGAGACTCTTCAAAGTCCTAGATCTCAAAGGGTTTTGTCCTAGTCCTCTTTTAAGTGTCCCTTTCCTCTATTTTCCCGATCCCGACTTTCTCCATAGAAGTTAACGGCGTATCGCGGTTGTGTATTTACACTGCACGCGCTCTCCCGTGGGTCCCCTGTGTCACTACCTTGGGTGGTTCCTTGTGGTCCAAGCACTTCTAGAGGCTCTAGGCCTAGTGTCTAGTTCAGTCGTGGTTCGCATACCACTTTATTGGTATATGGTTTGGTACGCCCCTAGGGCCCAAACGTGTATTTGTGCTATTACTGTGATTTAAGATCTTATAACCTATGTACTTCGAACTCTAGCCTCATAAAGAGACTAGAGGGGTGTGTTTAGTAATAAATACATATATTTTGAATATATACCTGGTGTGGTGCTCTTTCATTTGGTCACTCAAGAGATTATAGACTGGTAAAACAAGCTGCTTTACATTCCTTCAAGACTTAGCCTGAAGGCTGCTCTCCACAGCTACCACTAGGATAGCTTTCAATAAGGTTGTCTTTAACCTACCTACCATAAGAGTCGATTTGGACTGGTGCAAGGTGCCCACTATAATTAGTGGACAGCATATGCCAGGCCAACTTCTCACACCTGCTGATCACTCCTGTCCTGCATCTCCTGTCCATCACTCCTGTCCTGAATCCCCTGCCGATCACTCCTGTCCTGCATCCCCTGTCCATCACTCCTATCCTGCATCCCCTGCCGATCACTCCTGTCCTGCATCCCCTGTCGATCACTCCTGTCCTGCATCCCCTGTCGATCAATCCTGTCCTTCATCTCCTGCCAATCACTCATGTCCTGCATCCCCTGTTGATCACTCCTGTCCTGCACCTCCTGCAGATCACTCCTGTCCTGCATCCCCTGCAGATCATTACTGTCCTGGATCCCCTGCCGGTCACTCAGGTCCTGCATCCTTTGCCGATCACTCCTGTCCTGCATCAGCTGCTGATCACTCCTGTCCTGCATCCCCTGCAGATCATTACTGTCCTGCATCCCCTGCTAATCACTCCTGTCCTGCGTCCCCTGTCCATCACTCCTGTCCTGCATCTTCTGCTGATCACTCCTGTCCTGCATCCCCTGTCGATCACTCCTTTCCTGCATCCCCTGCCGATCACTCCTGTCCTGCATCTCCGGTCCATCACTCCTGTCCTGAATCCCCTGCCGATCACTCCTGTCCTGCATCCCCTGTCTATCATTCCTGTCCTGCATCCCCTGCCAATCACTCATGTCCTGCATCCCCTGCCAATCACTTCTGTCCTGCATCCCGTCAATCACTCCTGTCCTGCATCCCATGTCGATCAGTCCTGTCCTGCATCCCCTGCCGATCACTTCTGTCCTGCATCCCCTGTCTATCACTCCTGTCCTGCATATCCTGCCGATCACTTCCGTCCTGCATATCCTGCCGATCACTCCTGTCCTGCATCCCCTGCCAATCACTCCTGTCCTGCATCCTTTGCCGATCACTCTTGTCCTGCATCCCTGCAGATAACTCCTGTCCTGCATCCCCTGCTGACCACAGCTGTCCTGCGTCCCGTGCCGATCACTCAGGTCCTGCATCCTTTGACGATCACTCTTGTCCTGCATCCCCTGCTGATAACTCCTGTCCTGCATCCCCTTAGATCATTCCTGTCCTGCACCTCCTGCAGATCACTCCTGTCCTGCTCCCCCTGTTGATCACTCCTGTCCTGCATCCCCTGCCGATCACTCCTGTCCTGCATCCCCTGTCGATCACTCCTGTCCTGCATCCGCTGCTGATCACTTCTGTCCTGCATCCCCTGTCGATCACTCCTTTCCTGCATCCCCTGCCGATCACTCCTGTCCTGCATCTCCTGTCCATCACTCCTGTCCTGAATCCCCTGTCAATCAATCCTGTCCTGCATCCCCTGTCTATCATTCCTGTTCTGCATCCCCTGCCGATCACTCCTGTCCTGCATCCCCTGCCGATCACTCCTGTCCTGCATCCGCTGCTGATCACTCCTGTCCTGCATCCGCTGCTGATCACTCCTGTCCTGCATCCCCTGTCGATCACTCCTGTCCTGCATCCCCTGCCGGTCACTCAGGTCCTGCATCCTTTGCCGATCACTCCTGTCCTGCATCTCCTGCCAATTACTCCTGTCCTGAATCCCCTGCCGATAACTCCTGTCCTCCATCACCCTCCTGGACTGCAAACACCTCAAAGCTCAGCATGTAGAAATGCCTCAGCATCCCTCCTGGATGAAAATACTGAGGCCACAACAGCCACGAGAGGCCTAAGCAGCTCCTACGCAACCAGGGGCATATTTACAGACATTCACGCAGCGCAGCAAGTCACCCTGCTGCTCTGTGCTGCGTGACAGGGAAAGGGCATGAATGCGCAGTATTTAAAAGAATACGACGTGTCCCTGTCCTTTCCCCTGCTCTGGCGCACCATTGGCTGCGTAGCACCAATGCAGCCACTCTTGCACCATGGTGCACGGGTGCTTGCATTGCATGCAGGATTGTTTTTTTGTGCAGGAAGGGGCACTGTCCTGCACAAAAACAATCCTGAAAGGCTGTTTCCTCTTTCTATGTGTGCCGCAGAATGCAGCACACATGGAAAGAGGAAGAAATGGGAAGAAATAAAGATATTTCTCCTCGTTGCGCATCTCCTGGGGCGGTGCATCTTTCTGGCGCATTCCTCGGTTTACCTTTTCTTGTAAATCTGGGAATGCGTCAAAACCCATGGGGGTGTCATGGGAACACTCATGGAGACGCCTCGCTGGTGCTGAGTAACGCAAATCAGCGATACATTACTCGAGATTTATGAAGCCGCGCAGGGCCACGCAAGGTGGCCTAGGGGGCTTCATAAATCTCTTTTTAGAGTTGTGTCGCTCAAGGGCAACGCACTGGGGATTGCAAATGTGCACCTTAGCATTTAAAAGTCCCACATCATTCATCCTTGATCACACAGCAAAAGCAGACCACACTAGAGGAGTACGGAACCCCAGAATCCACCAGAGCCCCAAACACCTATGAAGCCCCCCACGTCTAAAAGTCCAATAGCATCCATCCTGGACCGAAGCACTGAAGGTCTGGAAGAAATCGGGTTATTGGGGGGGGGACCTGCCCAAGCAACAACCACAATTCTTATCAGGGTGAAACACAAGCAAACCCCAAACTAACCTTTGCTTAACACTCAGGTAGCGTGGCACAAAAGCAGCCAAGCTTAACTTGTGTCATGTTATGTTAGGTTGATTTGTCTGGCGCAACTTATCACCCATGAGGGTATCCAGGGGCTGAACTTAGAGGTAATGTTTAAAGTATTTACGTAGCGCACAAACAATTATAACGTGAAAACAGAAAACAAGCATAATCCCACACAGCTTAGAAAAACAGACTAACATCTAATAAATTGTTCAAGACCAAAATGACAATCATCCTATCAGTAGAACTGGAGATACGCAATCTTAAAGATTTAGGTAAAAATAGTGTTTAAAAGTTCAAAGCGCCAACTGTGGTTATCTGGTCTGCCAGATCCGGACAAAGTCACAAGTCCAGGCGACTGCAACGGAGTACAGGCTGGGCACAGGACCAAGTTGCTGGGGATCATACATTATGTCCTCGGTGTGCGGTCTGAGCGGTGTTGCATTGCAAGGCTTCGTGTCGTCCGGTATCGGTTACCATGAAGGTATGTGGTAAGGCTTTGCGTCGCTCTGTGTTGGTTCTGGTGAGCTGTGCAGCAAAGCTCGGAGGGGCTTTACGTTGCTCTGCATCAGTTCAGATGTGCAATTAGGCTTTGCAGGGCTTTGTATCACACTGCATCAATTCCAATGAGGCTGGCAGCTGTGCTGTGAGGCGTTGTGGGGCTTCACGTCACTGCACCTTTATCCCCACTTCCAGAACTCTAGATGCACCACTTGGAGTGTTAGGACTCACAGCAGGCAGAGTCAAGGTGCAGGGTTCAAGTGGGTTGAAGCCTTTTTTGTCCCTGTGGCACTGATCAGGAGGCTAACCAACTAGCCCTTGGAGTCACTTTGGTGGTCCTGGGTTCAAGATGCAGGTCCAGTCCTTAACTCATTCAGGCAAAAGACACACAGATGATGGACGAAATGTAGAGCAAATCAAACATTCACCCCCAGTCAATAGATCTGGGTTAAATCCATCGTTCTTTTGCTCACCATGCCACCCCAGTTTAGACCCAGCCATATGCAAATCAGTCTTGACCCTGTGCCTCATGGGAACAGTTCAGCCCGAACTGCCAAGCCAGGTCAGATGCTTGTCAATACATCACATCCTGTCAATACATCACATCCTGTATAGCCCTATAAGAGCCACTGTATCCTGTTCCTACTCCTCTTTCTTTGCTCGAACCTTGACATTCAATAACATTAACAATCGCAGTCAAAATAAGGAACATGAGTCCAACCATCATCCTCCAACATGGAAGAACCAGAGCCAAACTGCTGAGAGTAGCAAATAAAAGAAAGAGAAGCGTAATCCTCGCCTCCGTGTCCTTAATAGAATTGAACATTCTTGGCGCGAATGCGAGCTAATGTTTTATTCCTTCCTGCTTGGATTTAACTTTAAAGGCGGCGCTGCTCCTGCAAGAGGCGGCGCCCCCTGTAATGCCTCTGACTGCGTCCAAGGTGCAGGCACGCACGCTTCAGCTGCCTGGTTTCTTTCCCGGACCTCAAGCAAGCTCTGGCTCTCCTTAGCCCCCCCCCCACCCCCAGTGAGCCCCCAACCTCTCCTAGGAGGCAGCAGTTGGCTCACACACAATTGATACAAGTAGTTACTTTAAGGCGCGAAAGGAAAGCGCCTTGGGGTAACTACTTGTGTCATCATCGACCGAGCCCCCCCACCCCCCCTCCGCCCCCAGTGAGCCCCCAACCTCTCCTAGGAGGCAGCAGTTGGCTCACACACAATTGATACAAGTAGTTACTTTAAGGCGCGAAAGGAAAGCGCCTTAGGGTAACTACTTGTGTCATTATCGACCGAGCCCCCACCATCCCCCCCCGGGCCCACAGTGAGCCCCCAACCTCTCCTAGGAGGCAGCAGCAGGCTCACACACAATTGATACAAGTAGTTACGTTACGGCGCGACAGGAAAGCGCCTTAGGGTAACTACTTGTGTCATTATCGACCGAGCCCCCCATCCCCCCGGGCCCACAGTGAGCCCCCAACCTCTCCTAGGAGGCAGCAGTTGGCTCACACACAATTGATACAAGTAGTTGCTTTAAGGCGCGAAAGGAAAGCGCCTTAGGGTAACTACTTGTGTCGTTATCGACCGAGCCCCCGGGCCCACAGTGAGCCCCCAACCTCTCCTAGGAGGCAGCAGCAGGCTCACACACAATTGATACAAGTAGTTACTTTAAGGCGCGAAAGGAGCGCCTTAGGGTAACTACTTGTGTCATTATCGACCGAGCCCCCCCACCCCCGGGCCCACAGTGAGCCCCCAACCTCTCTAGGAGGCAGCAGCAGGCTCACACACAATTGATACAAGTAGTTAAGGCGCGAAAGGAAAGCGCCTTAGGGTAACTACTTGTGTCATTATCGACCGAGGCCCTCCCCCCAGCCCCCCCGGGCCCACAGTGAGCCCCCAACCTCTCCTAGGAGGCAGCAGCAGGCTCACACACAATTGATACAAGTAGTTAAGGCGCGAAAGGAAAGCGCCTTAGGGTAACTACTTGTGTCATTATCGACCGAGGCCCTCCCCCCAGCCCCCCCGGGCCCACAGTGAGCCCCCAACCTCTCCTAGGAGGCAGCAGCAGGCTCACACACAATTGATACAAGTAGTTACTTTAAGGCGCGAAAGGAAAGCGCCTTAGGGTAACTACTTGTGTCATTATCGACCGAGGCCCTCCCCCCAGCCCCCCCCCGGGCCCACAGTGAGCCCCCAACCTCTCCTAGGAGGCAGCAGCAGGCTCACACACAATTGATACAAGTAGTTACTTTAAGGCGCGAAAGGAAAGCGCCTTAGGGTAGCTACTTGTGTCATTATCGACCGAGGCCCTCCCCCCACCCCCGGGCCCACAGTGGTGTTTGTCTGCAGGGCGTCAATATATTAGAGCGCGAGAAGCGCTTGCAGTGAGGCCCCCACCCCCCCGGGCCCACAGTGGTGTTTGTCTGCAGGGCGTCAATATATTAGAGCGCGAGAAGCGCTTGCAATGAGGCCCCCCCGGCCCACAGTGGTGTTTGTCTGCAGGGCGTCAATATATTAGAGCGCGAGAAGCGCTTGCAGTGAGGGCCCCCCGGCCCACAGTGGTGTTTGTCTGCAGGGCGTCAATATATTAGAGCGCGAGAAGCGCTTGCAATGAGGCCCCCGCCCACAGTGGTGTTTGTCTGCAGGGCGTCAATATATTAGAGCGCGAGAAGCGCTTGCAATGAGCCCCCCCCCCGGCCCACAGTGGTGTTTGTCTGCAGGGCGTCAATATATTAGAGCGCGAGAAGCGCTTGCAATGAGGCCCCCACCCCGGCCCACAGTGGTGTTTGTCTGCAGGGCGTCAATATATTAGAGCGCGAGAAGCGCTTGCAATGAGGCCCCCACCCCCGGCCCACAGTGGTGTTTGTCTGCAGGGCGTCAATATATTAGAGCGCGAGAAGCGCTTGCAATGAGGGCCCCCCCACCCCCCCCCCGGCCCACAGTGGTGTTTGTCTGCAGGGCGTCAATATATTAGAGCGCGAGAAGCGCTTGCAGTGAGGCCCCCAGGCCCACAGTGGTGTTTGTCTGCAGGGCGTCAATATATTAGAGCGCGAGAAGCGCTTGCAATGAGGCCCCCCCGGCCCACAGTGGTGTTTGTCTGCAGGGCGTCAATATATTAGAGCGCGAGAAGCGCTTGCAATGAGGGCCCCCGGCCCACAGTGGTGTTTGTCTGCAGGGCGTCAATATATTAGAGCGCGAGAAGCGCTTGCAATGAGGGCCCCCGGCCCACAGTGGTGTTTGTCTGCAGGGCGTCAATATATTAGAGCGCGAGAAGCGCTTGCAATGAGGGCCCCCCACCCCCCGGCCCACAGTGGTGTTTGTCTGCAGGGCGTCAATATATTAGAGCGCGAGAAGCGCTTGCAATGAGGCCCCCCACCCCGGGCCCACAGTGGTGTTTGTCTGCAGGGCGTCAATATATTAGAGCGCGAGAAGCGCTTTGCAATGAGGCCCCCCCGGCCCACAGTGGTGTTTGTCTGCAGGGCGTCAATATATTAGAGCGCGAGAAGCGCTTGCAATGAGGGCCCCCGGCCCACAGTGGTGTTTGTCTGCAGGGCGTCAATATATTAGAGCGCGAGAAGCGCTTGCAATGAGGCCCCCCCCCCCGGGCCCACAGTGGTGTTTGTCTGCTGGGCGTAAATATATTAGAGCGCGAGAAGCGCTTGCAATGTGGGCCCCCCCCCCCCCCCCGGCCCACAGTGGTGTTTGTCTGCAGGGCGTCAATATATTAGAGCGCGAGAAGCGCTTGCAATGAGGGCCCCCCGGCCCACAGTGGTGTTTGTCTGCAGGGCGTCAATATATTAGAGCGCGAGAGCGCTTGCAATGAGCCCCCGGCCCACAGTGGTGTTTGTCTGCAGGGCGTCAATATATTAGAGCGCGAGAAGCGCTTGCAATGAGGGCCCCCCCGGCCCACAGTGGTGTTTGTCTGCAGGGCGTCAATATATTAGAGCGCGAGAAGCGCTTGCAATGAGGGCCCCCCCTGTTTAAAAGGCAGAGGAGCTGCTGATCGGCTGAAGCTCGGGGAAAAGGGGTCGGGCCTGCCTGCCCCCCCCCTTGAAGGAGGCGATAACCTCTGCTCGGCTGTCACTTCGCTCGCATATGTTATTTCCAGCTATGGCTTGTCACATTCGTGATGCTTTTAAATCACGAACCCGCTGTACAAAGGAACGTGGTGTTTTGTTATAGTTCTCACATATAGTGGGTTCATTTATTAAGGGATTTCAACATGAATGTTTTCTTTTTTTTATTTGCACAATTTTTCACTAGAGTTTTCAGCTATTTCGTTGCTAAGGGTAACACACACACACAACGGTGGCCAGCATAAGGGTCCGTAAATGTCTCTGCAGCTGTATTTGGCAATTGCTTTTCCCTTCATTATGAACACATTGAAAATGAGTTGGTGCTTTTTTATATGGTCGCATTAAAGTCTCACACAGGTTTCGTCATGCAATAATTTCATTTTATGTAGCGCTCGCTGAAGCAGTTTTCTGTTTCGTAGCGCTGTAGATAACAGATTTCTATTGCCCCAAATGTAATGGTATTTCATCACCTCAATAGGACAAATGCCTGAGTCGGTTCTGCCAGTATTTGAATATTTGATGTGCAGGTTATGCAGTGAGCTCCCTAATTATTTCGATTTGCATAGATCGATATCTGTCTATCTCTCTGCCTGTCTGTCTCTCTGCCTGTCTGTCTCTCTATCTGTCTGTCTCTCTATCTGTCTCTTTATCTATCTGTCTCTCCATCTCTTTATCTATCTGTCTCTCTATCTGTCTGTCTCTCTATCTGTCTGTCTCTCTATCTGTCTCTTTATCTCTTTGTCTGTCTGTCTCTCTATCTGTCTCTTTATCTATCTGTCTCTCCATCTCTTTATCTATCTGTCTGTCTCTCTATCTGTCTCTTTATCTATCTGTCTCTCCATCTCTTTATCTATCTGTCTCTCCATCTCTTTATCTATCTGTCTCTCTGTCTGTCTCTCTATCTGTCTCTTTATCTATCTGTCTCTCTATCTCTTTATCTATCTGTCTGTCTCTCTATCTGTCTCTTTATCTATCTGTCTCTCCATCTCTTTATCTATCTGTCTCTCTGTCTGTCTCTCTATCTGTCTCTTTATCTATCTGTCTCTCCATCTCTTTATCTATCTGTCTCTCCATCTCTTTATCAATCTGTCTCTCTGTCTGTCTCTCTATCTGTCTCTTTATCTATCTGTCTCTCCATCTCTTTATCTATCTGTCTCTCCATCTCTCTATCTATCTGTCTCTCCATCTTCTTTATCTGTCTGTCTCTCTATCTGTCTCTTTATCTATCTGTGCTCTCCATCTCTTTATCTATCTGTCTCTCCATCTCTTTATCTATCTCGTCTCTCCATCTCTTTATCTATCTCGTCTCTCTATCTATCTGTCTCTTCATCTATCTGTCTCTCCATCTCTTTATCTATCTGTCTCTCTATCTCTTTACCTATCTGTCTCTCTATCTGTCTGTCTCTCCATCTCTTTATCTATCTGTCTCTCTATCTCTTTACCTATCTGTCTCTCTATCTGTCTGTCTCTCTATCTGTCTCTCCATCTCTTTATCTATCTGTCTCTCCATCTCTTTATCTATCTGTCTCTCCATCTCTTTATCTATCTGTCTCTCCATCTCTTTATCTATCTGTCTCTCTATCTATCTGTCTCTTTATCTATCTGTCTCTCCATCTCTTTATCTATCTGTCTCTCCATCTCTTTATCTATCTGTCTCTCCATCTCTTTATCTATCTGTCTCTCCATCTCTTTATCTATCTGTCTCTCTATCTATCTGTCTCTTTATCTATCTGTCTCTCCATCTCTTTATCTATCTTTCTCTCTATCTCTTTACCTATCTGTCTCTCTATCTGTCTGTCTCTCTATCTGTCTCTCCATCTCTTTATCTATCTGTCTCTCTATCTCTTTACCTATCTGTCTCTCTATCTGTCTGTCTCTCTATCTGTCTCTCCATCTCTCTATCTGTCTGTCTCTCTATCTGTCTCTCTATCTGTCTCTCTATCTATCTGTCTCTCTATCTGTCTCTCCATCTCTCTATCTGTCTGTCTCTCTATCTCTTTACCTATCTGTCTCTCTATCTGTCTGTCTCTCTATCTGTCTCTCCATCTCTCTATCTGTCTGTCTCTCTATCTGTCTCTCTATCTGTCTCTCTATCTGTCTGTCTCTCTATCTGTCTCTCCATCTCTTTATCTATCTGTCTCTCCATCTCTTTATCTATCTGTCTCTCCATCTCTTTATCTATCTATCTGTCTCTCTATCTGTCTGTCTCTCTATCTGTCTCTCCATCTCTTTATCTATCTGTCTCTCTATCTCTTTGCCTATCTGTCTCTCTATCTGTCTGTCTCTCTATCTGTCTCTCCATCTCTTTATCTATCTGTCTCTCTATCTCTTTACCTATCTGTCTCTCTATCTGTCTCTCCATCTCTTTATCTTTCTGTCTCTCTGTCTGTCTCTCTATCTGTCTCTTTATCTATCTGTCTCTCCATCTCTTTATCTATCTGTCTCTCCATCTCTTTATCTATCTGTCTCTCTATCTCTTTGCCTATCTGTCTCTCTATCTGTCTGTCTCTCTATCTGTCTCTCTATCTGTCTGTCTCTCTATCTGTCTCTCCATCTCTTTATCTATCTGTCTCTCCATCTCTTTATCTATCTGTCTCTCCATCTCTTTATCTATCTATCTGTCTCTCTATCTGTCTGTCTCTCTATCTGTCTCTTTATCTATCTGTCTCTCCATCTCTTTATCTATCTGTCTCTCTTATCTCTTTACCTATCTGTCTCTCTATCTGTCTGTCTCTCTATCTGTCTCTCCATCTCTCTATCTGTCTGTCTCTCTATCTGTCTCTCTATCTGTCTCTCTATCTGTCTGTCTCTCTATCTGTCTCTCCATCTCTTTATCTATCTGTCTCTCCATCTCTTTATCTATCTGTCTCTCCATCTCTTTATCTATCTATCTGTCTCTCTATCTGTCTGTCTCTCTATCTGTCTCTTTATCTATCTGTCTCTCCATCTCTTTATCTATCTGTCTCTCTATCTCTTTACCTATCTGTCTCTCTATCTGTCTGTCTCTCTATCTGTCTCTCCATCTCTCTATCTGTCTGTCTCTCTATCTGTCTCTCTATCTGTCTCTCTATCTGTCTGTCTCTCTATCTGTCTCTCCATCTCTTTATCTATCTGTCTCTCCATCTCTTTATCTATCTGTCTCTCCATCTCTTTATCTATCTATCTGTCTCTCTATCTGTCTGTCTCTCTATCTGTCTCTCTATCTCTCTATTGTAGGTGAGTATATTTATATCCATCTGTATCTTTTAAGGAACCCCAGTCATCTATGCAAGCCTTAGACTTTCAGGCATATTCTACTCACCTACTCTTACCCCTTGCCCCTGTGGATTGTCAACTTTATTATACTTTTAAGTATGTGTGTTTGCAAATTTACCATATTTCAATGTTTTCCCCGAAGCAAAACAGTTTAATCACGTGGAGAAAAGCCTCTGTCTTCAGAATATGAAAATAAAGGGGTGTTTGTGGCTCTGTCTACCCAGTTTGCCCACTTAGGTTCTGCCCTTTTTTATAGAGCAGAGTTACGTTTGCAAAATGGGTAGAAAATTCCCTGGTTAATGTTTGTGAATGAATATCCATCACATGAATGTTCCCAATGACCAACTTCTTACCCCCAAGATGGAAACGCGCATGATTCTTATACTGTGACTCTGGAAAATGCACAGTTTATTTTGTCTTTCTGGTACTGGGTGGCTTTTAAGTGGAACTGGTGGCAGTCGCATGCTGTTTTCTTAAGGATTAAGAAAACCCTGGAGCCCTGGAGCCCTGGAGTGTCACAGGGCACAGATCAGGCAATAGAGCGGCTGGTGATAGGAATCACTGACAAAATATTGAAGGTCAAAAAATCGACCTACAAAAATATCGCAACAAAAATATCGATGTCAAGAATATCGACATCCTATCTACAACATGGTAAGTACAAAAATATCGGAAAAAAATATCGATGTCAAAAATATCGTTATCCAAAATATCGTTTTTTTTTGTGTTAAAAATAATATGATAAAATAAACTAAATAATACTTATAATTAAAATAAACATAGTTTAAAATATTTGATAATATTTAAAATTAATAAGTAACATATATAATTAAATAAAACATTAATTAAACATATACATATAAGATATAATATATATACTTACTTAATAATACGTTTGAATAATTATTGTAATAAATTTTAAATTATTAAAAAATATTATAAATTACAAATACATCTATACACATAAAACAATAACATAAATACAAATTAAATAATTATGTATAACAAATTAAAAAAATTAAATTTACTTTTAATATTTTTAAAATTAATTATATACTATATTAACTAAAATAATACAAAAAATATTAAATAGCGTAGGGAATAAAACTACTATTACAACTCCCAAAAAAACAACAGTAAGAAAAGTGTTGGATAGCGTAGGGGTAAAAATTACTATTCAACTCCAGAGAGTGCAACAGTAGGGAAAGTGTTGGATAGCGTGGGGTAAAAATTACTATTCCCACTCCAGCGAGTGCAACAGTAGGAAAGTGTTGGATAGCGGGAGGGTAAAAATTACTATTTCCACTCCAGGGAGTGCAACAGTAGGGAAAGTGTTGGATAGCGTAGGGGTAAAAATTACTATTTCCACTCCAGAGAGTGCAACAGTAGGGAAAGTGTTGGATAGCGTAGGGGTAAAATTACTATTCCAACTCCAGAGAGTGCAGCAGTAGGGAAAGTGTTGGATAGCGTAGGGGTAAAATTACTATTTCCACTCCAGAGAGTGCAACAGTAGGGAAAGTGTTGGATAAGCGTAAGGAGGTAAAAAGTACTAATCCAACTCCAGTGAGTGCAACAGTAGGGAAAGTGTTGGATAGCGTAGGGGTAAAATTACTATTCCAACTCCAGAGAGTGCAACAGTAGGGAAAGTGTTGGATAGCGTAGGGGTAAAAATTACTATTTCCACTCCAGAGAGTGCAACAGTAGGGAAAGTGTTGGATAGCGTAGGGTAAAAATTACTATTCAACTCCAGAGAGTGCAACAGTAGGGAAAGTGTTGGATAGCGGAGGGGTAAAAATTACTATTCAACTCCAGAGAGTGCAACAGTAGGGAAAGTGTTGGATAGCGGAGGGGTAAAAATTACTATTCAACTCCAGAGAGTGCAACAGTAGGGAAAGTGTTGGATAGCGTAGGGGTAAAATTACTATTCCAACTCCAGAGAGTGCAACAGTAGGGAAAGTGTTGGATAGCGTAGGGGTAAAAATTACTAATCCAACTCCAGTGAGTGCAACAGTAGGGAAAGTGTTGGATAGCGGAGGGGTAAAAATTACTATTCCAACTCCAGAGAGTGCAACAGTAGGGAAAGTGTTGGATAGCGTAGGGGTAAAAATTACTATTCCCACTCCAGCGAGTGCAACAGTAGGGAAAGTGTTGGATAGCGGGAGGGTAAAAATTACTATTTCCACTCCAGGGAGTGCAACAGTAGGGAAAGTGTTGGATAGCGTAGGGGTAAAAATTACTATTTCCACTCCAGAGGAGTGCAACAGTAGGGAAAGTGTTGGATAAGCGTGGGGTAAAATTACTATTCCCACTCCAGGGAGTGCAACAGTAGGGAAAGTGTTGGATAGCGTAGGGGTAAAATTACTATTCCAACTCCAGAGAGTGCAACAGTAGGGAAAGTGTTGGATAGCGTAGGGGTAAAAATTACTATTTCCACTCCAGAGAGTGCAACAGTAGGGAAAGTGTTGGATAGCGTAGGGGTAAAATTACTAATCCAACTCCAGTGAGTGCAACAGTAGGGAAAGTGTTGGATAGCGTAGGGGTAAAATTACTATTCCAACTCCAGAGAGTGCAACAGTAGGGAAAGTGTTGGATAGCGTAGGGGTAAAAATTACTATTTCCACTCCAGAGAGTGCAACAGTAGGGAAAGTGTTGGATAGCGTAGGGGTAAAAATTACTATTCCAACTCCAGAGAGTGCAACAGTAGGGAAAGTGTTGGATAGCGGAGGGGTAAAATTACTATTCCAACTCAGAGAGTGCAACAGTAGGGAAAGTGTTGGATAAGCGGAGGGTAAAAATTACTATTCCAACTCCAGAGAGTGCAACAGTAGGGAAAGTGTTGGATAGCGTAGGGGTAAAAATTACTATTCCAACTCCAGAGAGTGCAACAGTAGGGAAAGTGTTGGATAGCGTAGGGGTAAAAATTACTAATCCAACTCCAGTGAGTGCAACAGTAGGGAAAGTGTTGGATAGCGGAGGGGTAAAAATTACTATTCCAACTCCAGAGAGTGCAACAGTAGGGAAAGTGTTGGATAGCGGGAGGGTAAAAATTACTATTTCCACTCCAGAGAGTGCAACAGTAGGGAAAGTGTTGGATAGCGTAGGGGTAAAAATTACTATTCCCACTCCAGGGAGTGCAACAGTAGGGAAAGTGTTGGATAGCGTAAGGGTAAAAATTACTATTCCCACTCCAGGGAGTGCAACAGTAGGGAAAGTGTTGGATAGCGTAGGGGTAAAAATTACTATTCCAACTCCAGAGAGTGCAACAGTAGGGAAAGTGTTGGATAGCGGAGGGGTAAAAATTACTATTCCAACTCCAGAGAGTGCAACAGTAGGGAAAGTGTTGGATAGCGTAGGGGTAAAATTACTATTCCCACTCCAGGGAGTGCAACAGTAGGGAAAGTGTTGGATAGCGTAGGGGTAGAAATTACTATTCCCACTCCAGGGAGTGCAACAGTAGGGAAAGTGTTGGATAGACGTAGGGGTAAAAATTACTATTCCCACTCCAGGGAGTGCAACAGTAGGGAAAGTGTTGGATAGCGTAGGAGTAAAAATTACTATTCCAACTCCAGTGAGTGCAACAGTAGGGAAAGTGTTGGATAGCGTGAGGTAAAAATTACTATTCCAACTCCAGAGAGTGTAACAGTAGGGAAAGTGTTGGATAGCGTGGGGGTAAAATTACTATTCCAACTCCAGAGAGTGTAACAGTAGGGAAAGTGTTGGATAGCGTAGGGGTAAAAATTACTATTCCCACTCAGGAGTGCAACAGTAGGGAAAGTGTTGGATAGCGTAGGGGTAGAAATTACTATTCCCACTCCAGGGAGTGCAACAGTAGGGAAAGTGTTGGATAGCGTAGGGGTAAAAATTACTATTCCCACTCCAGGGAGTGCAACAGTAGGGAAAGTGTTGGATAGCGTAGGGGTAAAAATTACTATTCCAACTCCAGAGAGTGCAACAGTAGGGAAAGTGTTGGATAAGCGTAGGGGTAAAAATTACTATTTCCACTCCAGAGAGTGCAACAGTAGGGAAAGTGTTGGATAGCGTAGGGTAAAAATTACTAATCCAACTCCAGTGAGTGCAACAGTAGGGAAAGTGTTGGATAGCGTGAGGTAAAAGTTACTATTCCAACTCCAGAGAGTGCAACAGTAGGGAAAGTGTTGGATAGCGTAGGGGTAAAGATTACTATTTCCACTCCAGAGAGTGCAACAGTAGGGAAAGTGTTGGATAGCGTAGGGGTAAAAATTACTATTCCCACTCCAGGGAGTGCAACAGTAGGGAAAGTGTTGGATAGCGTAGGGGTAGAAATTACTATTCCCACTCCAGGGAGTGCAACAGTAGGGAAAGTGTTGGATAGCGTAGGGGTAAAAATTACTATTCCCACTCCAGGGAGTGCAACAGTAGGAAAGTGTTGGATAGCGTAGGGGTAGAAATTACTATTCCCACTCCAGGGAGTGCAACAGTAGGGAAAGTGTTGGATAGCGTAGGGGTAAAAATTACTATTCCCACTCCAGGGAGTGCAACAGTAGGGAAAGTGTTGGATAGCGTAGGAGTAAAAATTACTATTCCAACTCCAGTGAGTGCAACAGTAGGGAAAGTGTTGGATAGCGTAGGGGTAAAAATTACTATTCCAACTCCAGAGAGTGTAACAGTAGGGAAAGTGTTGGATAGCGTAGGGGTAGAAATTACTATTCCCACTCCAGTGAGTGCAACAGTAGGGAAAGTGTTGGATAGCGTAGGGGCTAAAATTACTATTCCAACTCCAGAGAGTGCAACAGTAGGGAAAGTGTTGGATAGCGTAGGGGTAGAAATTACTATTCCCACTCCAGGGAGTGCAAGAGTAGGAAAGTGTTGGATAGCGTAGGGGTAAAAATTACTATTCCAACTCCAGAGAGTGCAACAGTAGGGAAAGTGTTGGATAGCGTAGGGGTAGAAATTACTATTCCCACTCCAGGGAGTGCAAGAGTAGGGAAAGTGTTGGATAGCGTAGGGGTAAAATTACTATTCCCACTCCAGGGAGTGCAACAGTAGGGAAAGTGTTGGATAGCGTAGGGGTAAAAACTACTATTCCAACTCCAGAGAGTGCAACAGTAGGGAAAGTGTTGGATAGCGTAGGGGTAAAAATTACTATTCCCACTCCAGTGGAGTGCAACAGTAGGGAAAGTGTTGGATAGCGTAGAGGTAAAAATTACTAATCCAACTCCAGTGAGTGCAACAGTAGGGAAAGTGTTGGATAGCGTGAGGGTAAAATTACTATTCCCACTCCAGAGAATGCAACAGTAGGGAAAGTGTTGGATAGCGTAGGAGTAAAAATTACTAATCCAACTCCAGTGAGTGCAACAGTAGGGAAAGTGTTGGATAGCGTAGGGGTAAAAATTACTATTCCAACTCCAGAGAGTGCAACAGTAGGGAAAGTGTTGGATAGCGTAGGGGTAAAAATTACTATTCCAACTCCAGAGAGTGCAACAGTAGGGAAAGTGTTGGATAGCGTAGGGGTAAAAATTACTATTCCAACTCCAGAGAGTGCAACAGTAGGGAAAGTGTTGGATAGCGTAGGGGTAAAATTACTATTCCCACTCCAGGGAGTGCAACAGTAGGGAAAGTGTTGGATAGCGTAGGGGTAGAAATTACTATTCCCACTCCAGGGAGTGCAACAGTAGGGAAAGTGTTGGATAGCGTGGGGTAAAAATTACTATTCCCACTCCAGGGAGTGCAACAGTAGGGAAAGTGTTGGATAGCGTAGAGGTAAAAATTACTATTCCAACTCCAGTGAGTGCAACAGTAGGGAAAGTGTTGGATAGCGTAGGGAGTAAAAATTACTATTCCAACTCCAGAGAGTGTAACAGTAGGGAAAGTGTTGGATAGCGTAGGGGTAGAAATTACTATTCCCACTCCAGTGAGTGCAACAGTAGGGAAAGTGTTGGATAGCGTAGGGGCTAAAATTACTATTCCAACTCCAGAGAGTGCAACAGTAGGGAAAGTGTTGGATAGCGTAGGGGTAGAAATTACTATTCCCACTCCAGGGAGTGCAAGAGTAGGGAAAGTGTTGGATAGCGTAGGGGTAAAAATTACTATTCCAACTCCAGAGAGTGCAACAGTAGGGAAAGTGTTGGATAGCGTAGGGGTAGAAATTACTATTCCCACTCCAGGGAGTGCAAGAGTAGGGAAAGTGTTGGATAGCGTAGGGGTAAAAATTACTATTCCCACTCCAGGGAGTGCAACAGTAGGGAAAGTGTTGGATAGCGTAGGGGTAAAAATTACTATTCCCACTCCAGGGAGTGCAACAGTAGGGAAAGCGTTGGATAGCGTAGGGGTAGAAATTACTATTCCCACTCCAGGGAGTGCAACAGTAGGGAAAGTGTTGGATAGCGTAGGGGTAAAAATTACTATTCCCACTCCAGGGAGTGCAACAGTAGGGAAAGCGTTGGATAGCGTAGGGGTAGAAATTACTATTCCAACTCCCAAAAAAACAACACTAAGAAAAATGTTGGATAGCGTAGGGGTAAAAATTACTATTCCCACTCCAGAGAGTGCAACAGTAGGGAAAGTGTTGGATAGCGTAGGGTAAAAATTACTATTCCCACTCCAGGGAGTGCAACAGTAGGGAAAGCGTTGGATAGCGTAGGGGTAGAAATTACTATTCCAACTCCAGTGAGTGCAACAGTAGGGAAAGTGTTGGATAGCGTAGGGAGTAAAAATTACTATTCCCACTCCAGAGAGTGCAACAGTAGGGAAAGTGTTGGATAGCGTAGGGGTAAAAATTACTATTCCCACTCCAGAGAGTGCAACAGTAGGGAAAGTGTTGGATAGCGTAGGGGTAAAAATTACTATTCCATCTCCAGAGAGTGCAACAGTAGGGAAAGTGTTGGATAGCGTAGGGGTAAAAATTACTATTCCCACTCCAGAGAGTGCAACAGTAGGGAAAGTGTTGGATAGCGTAGGGGTAAAATTACTATTCCATCTCCAGAGAGTGCAACAGTAGGGAAAGTGTTGGATAGCGTAGGGGTAAAAATTACTATTCCCACTCCCGGGAGTGCAACAGTAGGGAAAATGTTGGCTAGCGTAGGGGTAAAAATTACTATTCCAACTCCAGAGAGTGTAACAGTAGGGAAAGTGTTGGATAGCGTAGGGGTAGAAATTACTATTCCCACTCCAGTGAGTGCAACAGTAGGGAAAGTGTTGGATAGCGTAGGGGTAAAAATTACTATTCCAACTCCAAACAGTGCTACAGTAGGGAAAGTGTTGGATAGCGTAGGGGTAGAAATTACTATTCCCACTCCAGTGAGTGCAACACTAGGAAAGTGTTGGATAGCGTAGGGGTAAAAATTACTATTCCCACTCCAGAGAGTGCAACAGTAGGGAAAGTGTTGGATAGCGTTGGGGTTAAAATTACTATTCCCACTCCAGGGAGTGCAACAGTAGGGAAAGTGTTGGATAGCGTAGGGGTAAAAATTACTATTCCCACTCCAGAGAGTGCAACAGTAGGGAAAGTGTTGGATAGCGTAGGGGTTAAAATTACTATTCCCACTCCAGGGAGTGCAACAGTAGGAAAGTGTTGAATTGCGTAGGGGTAAAAATTACTATTTCCACTCCAGAGAGTGCAACAGTAGGGAAAGTGTTGGATAGCGTAGGGGTAGAAATTACTATTCCCACTCCAGGGAGTGCAACAGTAGGGAAAGTGTTGAATAGCGTAGGGGTAAAATTACTATTTCCACTCCAGAGAGTGCAACAGTAGGGAAAGTGTTGGATAGCGTAGGGGTAGAAATTACTATTCCAACTCCAGAGGAGTGCAACAGTAGGGAAAGTGTTGGATAGCGTGAGGGTAGAAATTACTATTCCCACTCCAGAGAGTGCAACAGTAGGGAAAGTGTTGGATAGCGTAGGGGTAAAAATTACTATTCCCACTCCAGAGAGTGCAACAGTAGGGAAAGTGTTGGATAGCGTAGAAGTGACAAATAACATACTTATAAATAAATTAATTTTTAAAAATAATTAATGAATTATTAAATAACTCTAAACTATTTACCAATACCAATAAATATTTATTAAAAACATAATTACCAATAGAAAATGTATTAACAACAAATTAATAATAAATACCAATAAATAATAATTAATCAATATTAATTACTAAATATGAAATATTGAACAATAAAATATTTTTATAACAAAAAACATATAAATTATTAAAACTTAATTACCAATTAACTAATATTGAACAATTAAATGCTTTTTATACCAATATCAATAATAATTAAACATTAATTATCAACTAATAAATAATTCTTAATATATTAATTACATTTATCAATAAATAATATTTAATAATATTTAATTACCAATTAATGATAAAACAACAATAAATTAATTTTTAGAACCAAAAATGTGTAATTTAAAAAAATTACCTATTAATAATTAATATCCAATAAATTAATTATCAATACCCAAAAATAATTTTAATAATTACTTAATTAGATTTCAATTACTTCTAAAAGTATTCCCCTATAAACGCACAACACACTTAATCAATTAATAAAAATTAATAACTAATTAATAAAAATTAATTACCAATTAATAATTGATTACCAATTATCAATTAATTAACAGTAATATAATTATCAATACCAATTAATTAAAATAAATTATAAATTAATTGCATTTTAAATTACATGATGATTAATTAATCAATTAATAAAAAATAATCACCAATTAATTAAAATTAATTACCAATTATTGATTAATTAACAATTATATAATTATCAATAACAATTAATTAAAATAAATTATAACTTAATTACAATTAAATTACTTCCCACCCTATTCCCCTATAAACCCACAACCCGCTACAGAACTTAAACGCAAAAATAATTAAAATTAATTTATAATTCCTAAAAATTCATAATTAATTTAGTATAATTAAATTACTTCCCACCCTATTCCCCTATGAACCCACAACCCGCTACAGTACAAACAAAAAAAAAAACTTAAAAAAATTAATTTATTAACATATAAAAATTGTATACATATATTTTTAAACAATTAAAACACGTAACAAAAACACATATAACACATACATATTAAAAACATAACAAAATACATAACAATAATACAAATATCGATATTAGTAACATCGATATTAGTAAAATCGATATATTTGATTTCGATATTACTAACTTCGATATTATTGACATCGATATTAAGTAATTCGATATTACTTACCTTAGGGTCGATATTCTGTCCATCGATATTCTTTCCCATCGATATTCTGTCCCTTCGATATTTAAACTTCGATATTATGGTATATCAAAATTTTATTTTCGATATTTTGACTGCCCACCGGTGATAGATAGTTTAGCTCTTTGTGTTTGCAGATGGAGGGAGCTTGTGAACAGAATTTCTATATTTGAATTCATCAGGAATGCAGTACCTGCTTGGGCATTGTCCATTAAGGTAAATAGTGTAACAAAGAAGAGAGCATATGGGATGAAAATTGTGTTTTATTGTTCCCTAACTTGCTTACTTAGCTATCTCTTGTTTTCCTTCCTTTCCTTGCTTTTTGCCCCCTTGCATGGTTTCTCGTTCCTCTTTTGCATGCCCTCTTTGGCTTCTCTCTCCTGGCATTCCTGACACTTTTCAGAGTTTCCCGACTACTCTTTCTGGCTTTCGTACACACTTCAGCTTCCATGACTCACCCCCATTGACTTCCTCAATGCCCCTGTTGCTTTTGCAACCCACCTCCCCTTATTACTTTCTGGAAGCACTTCTTACTTTCTCGACTTTACTCTTACTTTTCCTCTTTCTCCTTTTACTTCCCCTGTGACTCCTTTTCCGTTCCCTGTGACTTTTCTTTCCTTTTCTGGTCCCCACTTTGTTTTTCACGAGCCCCAAATTATTTTTTGTATGCCTTAGATTGGCTTTTTGTCTTGCTCCCCATTTGGAATTTGTCTTGCACCCGATTTTGCTTCATTCTTCCACTTATTATGGCTTTTCTTTCTTTCCTTCTGGGGCCCCCTTTTAGTTCTCTCTTTGCCACTTTCTTTTCTGCCTCTGTGTTTGCATTATCTCTGCCCTTTTTGATTATTCACTATTATCTTGATCTGCTCAAGCTTTGAAGAAAGCTGTTCAAATTCTAGATTGCTGCTTTTTAGGTCTCGCCTGAGCCAGCGCATGCGCCGCACTGGCGAGACATTTAGTGAGTGGGCTTTAAAAAGCCGACCACAGCTTTTTGGGTGGCATAGAGCGTGCGGTTACGCGCACAGTTACGAGCAGAGGCGCCATCTGGCTTTCCTCTCACTCTCACAAGCGCGCGCTCGCGCTTCAATGCCCCACCCCACCACAGAGCGCGGCCGCAGGTCTTGTTGCACTCCCCCCACCCCTCCCACTTTCTCTTAGTCTGATCGATTCAGACTTTACTTGTGCTTTCTGTGCTGTTCGGTCTGAGAGCCTATCACCCACATAAACACACGCTTCCTTTCATGGGTTGTGCCACCTTCCAGTGCATCTAAACATGAGTTCCGTTCAGTGTCCGTCTCAAGTGCTGAGCTGCTCCCCCGGCAAGCATGACGATAGATTTCTTGGCTGGCTGTGCAGTCGGTAAGGGCTTCGCTGCAAAGTTGTTTATGCGTCTCTCTCCTATTGACAGTAAGTTAAGGCTTTTATAAACTATTCTGATGGTGTCAGCATTTGCAGAGTTTGGCGCCTTCTACATAATACATGTGTCGGAATATATGCGTTTGTTTTCCTCAATTTTATTTAAACAATACATGGTGTGCTGACATGGAGCTCATCTGGCCCAGTTGCTCCATGTATGATGTTATTTAATCCTCTCGCTTTTTAAGTGATATATGTCATGCTCAATTCTCCAAACAGTAGCAGTTCGTTCCAGTTTTAAAAGAACGTTAGACCATGGTGGCCAAGTTAGGCAAATCAGTATTATTAAAGAGAAAAAACGAAAACTCGCAACTGCCTCTTAAAACACTTTAATATTGTATTGCGTTGTATGCAGATTTTTAATAGTTATAACTCGTTGATCATTGTGTATTGTTGTGAGCCACTTTGATTTTACTGCTTATCAGCGTGGTTTCCTCAGACATGGATCCAAAAAAGAAAGAAACCCTTTGGCTGCAAATGTCGCCTTTTTCTGATATTTTTCTAGTCCAAAGTGCAGTGTCGGAACCGAGAGAAAAAAAGGTTCAAAATTCAGAAAATGGCCAGATAGGTTTTCTTCACAACCAAGTGCATTAGCGCCACTTTACAGAGATTGCCAGTGAAGCGCTACTTTCTTTTTCTCTAATTCCGCACAACAGTGTTCACTTCTGCTGCTCTGCCGCTGGGCCTCTTCCCCCTCTCTTTCCTCCTCTTCCTCTTATTCCGTCTGTCTGTCTCTGTCTCGCTCGTCCTCACTTGCTGAAAACCATAACTTCCACAAATGGCTCTCTTGCTTACATTCCACATGCTTTACTTAATCTTGCATTCCCTATAACTGTTTGCTATTTCCAGGATGTTGTTACTTTTTTTTTCTCCAGGTAGCATATTACTCTGGACTCCCCTCCCTCATAACCTATTTCCCATTTCTAGTTGTCTAGCGCCTCGAGGTCATACCAATGGAAATAGCGCTATGCAAATATCTTCACTCCACGGCATACAAAACAAGCATTGGCATAGCCAATAGGTCTCACCTTTGGGACCTTAGAAGTATTTAGTTATGCAGCACAATATCCTTGGTACAACAGCATCAACTGTTGCATGGCTAAACACTTATAAGGTCCCAAAGGCGAGACCTATTGGCTATGCCAATGTTTGTTTACACTTGTCCTCTATTGCTCTTTTTTTTTTTGTTGCAGCCAGTGCATTTTGATTCATACACTTCTTTCTTAGGTGAAGCCTTCTGGACAGCGCATGTGCTGTCTGTTGCAAGGCATGTTGTCGGGGGAAGGGGCACCCATTGCTTATCCTTGGTTGACTTTCCTTGTCATTCTCATTTACCTGCTTAGTATTGCCTCTTCACCATCACTGTGAATGGCTGACATCTTAGCTTCCATTCCTTGCATTTCAAGCACTACTTTTTTCTTTTGTGTTGAGCGATCCATGAGAGTGCATGTGTTTTCCGGCTGTCTCCTTCATGTACTACTTCCCCTTGCTTCGCTCTCCATCACCTGCCCTTCCCTGTGGAGTTCACCCACATGTTTCTCCTCATTGCCTCCTCCCACCTGCACCCTCTGTGTTTCTTAACCGTCCCTCCTGCCCTCCCCGTGTTGTTTTCATTTGAGTTTCCCTTCCTTCCCTCATTTTGCTTTCGCATTTGTCCCTCCCACCCTTACCTGTGTTGCTTTCACCTTTGTTACCGGTACCCTTCACCTTGTTTCTTTTGCACCCCAATTACTTCTGTCTACTCCCTTGCTTCAGTTTCTCCTTCTAGCCAGTGGATCACTTTAAACACCTCAAAAAAATAAAAAATTATGCATTTTTTCTTTTACGTTACAGATCAAACTCAGATCGGTAACCAAAAGTGTCCTTTTGTAGGTGTGTGCACATACAAAATAACGTGGGCAGCCACTTAAAGGGCTTTTTATTTTTCCACTGTAGCCACGCTGCAGAGCATTGGGTTAAAAACATTAGCAAAGCCAATTGGTCACAATGGTGAGACCTATTAGCTCTGTCAGAGCTTGCTCTTTTCACCTCTTCTTAAGTCCTTACTTTTGACATTCCACATGTAGTGTTCCTTTGTCACCCGCTTAGGCATTTTTATTTGGATTTTTGTTCACTGTTTTCTTACCCCCATTTGTGTTCTCCCTGCCTGCATTGTTTCGTGCCTCCTTTTGTACTCAAAATGGGACATGCTTTTTTTACCTCTATTTCGCTCCTTTCCGTTGTGCTCCATTTTGTCCTTTGTTCCCTTTTGTTAGTGCCTTTTTACCCTCTCTGATGTTATTTCGATCCATGTAGTCGTTTATTGTGCTCTTTCTTTCTCCCCCACCTGTATTCCTTGGTATTCGTCCTCATTTTACTCTTTCTTATACTCTCTGTTGCCTTTTCTTTTATTCGTCCTTCCCGGGCCCTGTTTTTTTCTCTTTGCTTTTATTGTTCTGCATCATTTCCCTTGTTTTGTTCCCTGACTTTCTTCTACTCTGTGTTTCCCAACCCTCTCCCTTCTATATTTCGAAGAGATGCTTCTGAGGGCCCCTGCGTTGAATTCCTGCGTTTCCGGTATCGTCAGCTGATGCATTGGTGTGTTTGGTTGGGGCTGACTTGCAGAGCTGATCAGATTTAGATTGAATTCCTGCGTTTCCGGTATCGTCAGCTGATGCATTGGTGTGTTTGGTTGGGGCTGACTTGCAGAGCTGATCAGATTTAGATTGAATTCCTGCGTTTCCGGTATCGTCAGCTGATGCATTGGTGTGTTTGGTTGGGGCTGACTTGCAGAGCTGATCAGATTTAGATTGAATTCCTGCGTTTCCGGTATCGTCAGCTGATGCATTGGTGTGTTTGGTTGGGGCTGACTTGCAGAGCTGATCAGATTTAGATTGAATTCCTGCGTTTCCGGTATCGTCAGCTGATGCATTGGTGTGTTTGGTTGGGGCTGACTTGCAGAGCTGATCAGATTTAGATTGAATTCCTGCGTTTCCGGTATCGTCAGCTGATGCATTGGTGTGTTTGGTTGGGGCTGACTTGCAGAGCTGATCAGATTTAGATTGAATTCCTGCGTTTCGGTATCGTCAGCTGATGCATTGGTGTGTTTGGTTGGGGCTGACTTGCAGAGCTGATCAGATTTAGATTGAATTCCTGCGTTTCCGGTATCGTCAGCTGATGCATTGGTGTGTTTGGTTGGGGCTGACTTGCAGAGCTGATCAGATTTAGATTGAATTCCTGCGTTTCCGGTATCGTCAGCTGATGCATTGGTGTGTTTGGTTGGGGCTGACTTGCAGAGCTGATCAGATTTAGATTGAATTCCTGCGTTTCCGGTATCGTCAGCTGATGCATTGGTGTGTTTGGTTGGGGCTGACTTGCAGAGCTGATCAGATTTAGATTGAATTCCTGCGTTTCCGGTATCGTCAGCTGATGCATTGGTGTGTTTGGTTGGGGCTGACTTGCAGAGCTGATCAGATTTAGATTGAATTCCTGCGTTTCCGGTATCGTCAGCTGATGCATTGGTGTGTTTGGTTGGGGCTGACTTGCAGAGCTGATCAGATTTAGATTGAATTCCTGCGTTTCCGGTATCGTCAGCTGATGCATTTGTGTGTTTGGTTGGGGCTGACTTGCAGAGCTGATCAGATTTAGATTGAATTCCTGCGTTTCCGGTATCGTCAGCTGATGCATTTGTGTGTTTGGTTGGGGCTGACTTGCAGAGCTGATCAGATTTAGATTGAATTCCTGCGTTTCCGGTATCGTCAGCTGATGCATTGGTGTGTTTGGTTGGGGCTGACTTGCAGAGCTGATCAGATTTAGATTGAATTCCTGAGTTTCCAGTATCGTCAGCTGATGCATTGGTGTGTTTGGTTGGGGCTGACTTGCAGAGCTGATCAGATTTAGATTGAATTCCTGCGTTTCCGGTATCGTCAGCTGATGCATTGGTGTGTTTGGTTGGGGCTGACTTGCAGAGCTGATCAGATTTAGATTGAATTCCTGCGTTTCCGGTATCGTCAGCTGATGCATTTGTGTGTTTGGTTGGGGCTGACTTGCAGAGCTGATCAGATTTAGATTGAATTCCTGCGTTTCCGGTATCGTCAGCTGATGCATTGGTGTGTTTGGTTGGGGCTGACTTGCAGAGCTGATCAGATTTAGATTGAATTCCTGCGTTTCCGGTATCGTCAGCTGATGCATTGGTGTGTTTGGTTGGGGCTGACTTGCAGAGCTGATCAGATTTAGATTGAATTCCTGCGTTTCCGGTATCGTCAGCTGATGCATTTGTGTGTTTGGTTGGGGCTGACTTGCAGAGCTGATCAGATTTAGATTGAATTCCTGCGTTTCCGGTATCGTCAGCTGATGCATTGGTGTGTTTGGTTGGGGCTGACTTGCAGAGCTGATCAGATTTAGATTGAATTCCTGCGTTTCCGGTATCGTCAGCTGATGCATTGGTGTGTTTGGTTGGGGCTGACTTGCAGAGCTGATCAGATTTAGATTGAATTCCTGCGTTTCCGGTATCGTCAGCTGATGCATTGGTGTGTTTGGTTGGGGCTGACTTGCAGAGCTGATCAGATTTAGATTGAATTCCTGCGTTTCCGGTATCGTCAGCTGATGCATTGGTGTGTTTGGTTGGGGCTGACTTGCAGAGCTGATCAGATTTAGATTGAATTCCTGCGTTTCCGGTATCGTCAGCTGATGCATTGGTGTGTTTGGTTGGGGCTGACTTGCAGAGCTGATCAGATTTAGATTGAATTCCTGCGTTTCCGGTATCGTCAGCTGATGCATTGGTGTGTTTGGTTGGGGCTGACTTGCAGAGCTGATCAGATTTAGATTGAATTCCTGCGTTTCCGGTATCGTCAGCTGATGCATTGGTGTGTTTGGTTGGGGCTGACTTGCAGAGCTGATCAGATTTAGATTGAATTCCTGCGTTTCCGGTATCGTCAGCTGATGCATTGGTGTGTTTGGTTGGGGCTGACTTGCAGAGCTGATCAGATTTAGATTGAATTCCTGCGTTTCCAGTATCGTCAGCTGATGCATTGGTGTGTTTGGTTGGGGCTGACTTGCAGAGCTGATCAGATTTAGATTGAATTCCTGCATTTCCGGTATCGTCAGCTGATGCATTGGTGTGTTTGGTTGGGGCTGACTTGCAGAGCTGATCAGATTTAGATTGAATTCCTGCGTTTCCGGTATCGTCAGCTGATGCATTGGTGTGTTTGGTTGGGGCTGACTTGCAGAGCTGATCAGATTTAGATTGAATTCCTGCGTTTCCGGTATCGTCAGCTGATGCATTGGTGTGTTTGGTTGTGGCTGACTTGCAGAGCTGATCAGATTTAGATTGAATTCTTGCGTTTCCGGTATCGTCAGCTGATGCATTGGTGTGTTTGGTAGGGGCTGACTTGCAGAGCTGATCAGATTTAGATTGAATTCCTGCGTTTCCGGTATCGTCAGCTGATGCATTGGTGTGTTTGGTTGGGGCTGACTTGCAGAGCTGATCAGATTTAGATTGAATTCCTGCGTTTCCGGTATCGTCAGCTGATGCATTGGTGTGTTTGGTTGGGGCTGACTTGCAGAGCTGATCAGATTTAGATTGAATTCCTGCGTTTCCGGTATCGTCAGCTGATGCATTGGTGTGTTTGGTTGGGGCTGACTTGCAGAGCTGATCAGATTTAGATTGAATTCCTGCGTTTCCGGTATCGTCAGCTGATGCATTGGTGTGTTTGGTTGGGGCTGACTTGCAGAGCTGATCAGATTTAGATTGAATTCCTGCGTTTCCGGTATCGTCAGCTGATGCATTGGTGTGTTTGGTTGGGGCTGACTTGCAGAGCTGATCAGATTTAGATTGAATTCCTGCGTTTCCGGTATCGTCAGCTGATGCATTGGTGTGTTTGGTTGGGGCTGACTTGCAGAGCTGATCAGATTTAGATTGAATTCCTGCGTTTCCAGTATCGTCAGCTGATGCATTGGTGTGTTTGGTTGGGGCTGACTTGCAGAGCTGATCAGATTTAGATTGAATTCCTGCGTTTCCGGTATCGTCAGCTGATGCATTTGTGTGTTTGGTTGGGGCTGACTTGCAGAGCTGATCAGATTTAGATTGAATTCCTGCGTTTCCGGTATCGTCAGCTGATGCATTGGTGTGTTTGGTTGGGGCTGACTTGCAGAGCTGATCAGATTTAGATTGAATTCCTGTGTTTCCGGTATCGTCAGCTGATGCATTTGTGTGTTTGGTTGGGGCTGACTTGCAGAGCTGATCAGATTTAGATTGAATTCCTGCGTTTCCGGTATCGTCAGCTGATGCATTGGTGTGTTTGGTTGGGGCTGACTTGCAGAGCTGATCAGATTTAGATTGAATTCCTGCGTTTCCGGTATCGTCAGCTGATGCATTGGTGTGTTTGGTTGGGGCTGACTTGCAGAGCTGATCAGATTTAGATTGAATTCCTGCGTTTCCGGTATCGTCAGCTGATGCATTTGTGTGTTTGGTTGGGGCTGACTTGCAGAGCTGATCAGATTTAGATTGAATTCCTGCGTTTCCGGTATCGTCAGCTGATGCATTGGTGTGTTTGGTTGGGGCTGACTTGCAGAGCTGATCAGATTTAGATTGAATTCCTGCGTTTCCGGTATCGTCAGCTGATGCATTGGTGTGTTTGGTTGGGGCTGACTTGCAGAGCTGATCAGATTTAGATTGAATTCCTGCGTTTCCGGTATCGTCAGCTGATGCATTGGTGTGTTTGGTTGGGGCTGACTTGCAGAGCTGATCAGATTTAGATTGAATTCCTGCGTTTCCGGTATCGTCAGCTGATGCATTTGTGTGTTTGGTTGGGGCTGACTTGCAGAGCTGATCAGATTTAGATTGAATTCCTGCGTTTCCGGTATCGTCAGCTGATGCATTGGTGTGTTTGGTTGGGGCTGACTTGCAGAGCTGATCAGATTTAGATTGAATTCCTGCGTTTCCGGTATCGTCAGCTGATGCATTGGTGTGATTGGTTGGGGCTGACTTGCAGAGCTGATCAGATTTAGATTGAATTCCTGCGTTTCCGGTATCGTCAGCTGATGCATTTGTGTGTTTGGTTGGGGCTGACTTGCAGAGCTGATCAGATTTAGATTGAATTCCTGCGTTTCCGGTATCGTCAGCTGATGCATTGGTGTGTTTGGTTGGGGCTGACTTGCAGAGCTGATCAGATTTAGATTGAATTCCTGCGTTTCCGGTATCGTCAGCTGATGCATTGGTGTGTTTGGTTGGGGCTGACTTGCAGAGCTGATCAGATTTAGATTGAATTCCTGCGTTTCCGGTATCGTCAGCTGATGCATTGGTGTGTTTGGTTGGGGCTGACTTGCAGAGCTGATCAGATTTAGATTGAATTCCTGCGTTTCCGGTATCGTCAGCTGATGCATTGGTGTGTGTGGTTGGGGCTGACTTGCAGAGCTGATCAGATTTAGATTGAATTCCTGCGTTTCCGGTATCGTCAGCTGATGCATTGGTGTGTTTGGTTGGGGCTGACTTGCAGAGCTGATCAGATTTAGATTGAATTCCTGCGTTTCCGGTATCGTCAGCTGATGCATTGGTGTGTTTGGTTGGGGCTGACTTGCAGAGCTGATCAGATTTAGATTGAATTCCTGCGTTTCCGGTATCGTCAGCTGATGCATTGGTGTGTTTGGTTGGGGCTGACTTGCAGAGCTGATCAGATTTAGATTGAATTCCTGCGTTTCCGGTATCGTCAGCTGATGCATTGGTGTGTTTGGTTGGGGCTGACTTGCAGAGCTGATCAGATTTAGATTGAATTCCTGCGTTTCCGGTATCGTCAGCTGATGCATTGGTGTGTTTGGTTGGGGCTGACTTGCAGAGCTGATCAGATTTAGATTGAATTCCTGCGTTTCCAGTATCGTCAGCTGATGCATTGGTGTGTTTGGTTGGGGCTGACTTGCAGAGCTGATCAGATTTAGATTGAATTCCTGCATTTCCGGTATCGTCAGCTGATGCATTGGTGTGTTTGGTTGGGGCTGACTTGCAGAGCTGATCAGATTTAGATTGAATTCCTGCGTTTCCGGTATCGTCAGCTGATGCATTGGTGTGTTTGGTTGGGGCTGACTTGCAGAGCTGATCAGATTTAGATTGAATTCCTGCGTTTCCGGTATCGTCAGCTGATGCATTGGTGTGTTTGGTTGGGGCTGACTTGCAGAGCTGATCAGATTTAGATTGAATTCTTGCGTTTCCGGTATCGTCAGCTGATGCATTGGTGTGTTTGGTTGGGGCTGACTTGCAGAGCTGATCAGATTTGAGATTGAATTCCTGCGTTTCCGGTATCGTCAGCTGATGCATTGGTGTGTTTGGTTGGGGCTGACTTGCAGAGCTGATCAGATTTAGATTGAATTCCTGCGTTTCCGGTATCGTCAGCTGATGCATTGGTGTGTTTGGTTGGGGCTGACTTGCAGAGCTGATCAGATTTAGATTGAATTCCTGCGTTTCCGGTATCGTCAGCTGATGCATTGGTGTGTTTGGTTGGGGCTGACTTGCAGAGCTGATCAGATTTAGATTGAATTCCTGCGTTTCCGGTATCGTCAGCTGATGCATTGGTGTGTTTGGTTGGGGCTGACTTGCAGAGCTGATCAGATTTAGATTGAATTCCTGCGTTTCCGGTATCGTCAGCTGATGCATTGGTGTGTTTGGTTGGGGCTGACTTGCAGAGCTGATCAGATTTAGATTGAATTCCTGCGTTTCCGGTATCGTCAGCTGATGCATTGGTGTGTTTGGTTGGGGCTGACTTGCAGAGCTGATCAGATTTAGATTGAATTCCTGCGTTTCCAGTATCGTCAGCTGATGCATTGGTGTGTTTGGTTGGGGCTGACTTGCAGAGCTGATCAGATTTAGATTGAATTCCTGCGTTTCCGGTATCGTCAGCTGATGCATTTGTGTGTTTGGTTGGGGCTGACTTGCAGAGCTGATCAGATTTAGATTGAATTCCTGCGTTTCCGGTATCGTCAGCTGATGCATTGGTGTGTTTGGTTGGGGCTGACTTGCAGAGCTGATCAGATTTAGATTGAATTCCTGCGTTTCCGGTATCGTCAGCTGATGCATTTGTGTGTTTGGTTGGGGCTGACTTGCAGAGCTGATCAGATTTAGATTGAATTCCTGCGTTTCCGGTATCGTCAGCTGATGCATTGGTGTGTTTGGTTGGGGCTGACTTGCAGAGCTGATCAGATTTAGATTGAATTCCTGCGTTTCCGGTATCGTCAGCTGATGCATTGGTGTGTTTGGTTGGGGCTGACTTGCAGAGCTGATCAGATTTAGATTGAATTCCTGCGCTTCCGGTATCGTCAGCTGATGCATTTGTGTGTTTGGTTGGGGCTGACTTGCAGAGCTGATCAGATTTAGATTGAATTCCTGCGTTTCCGGTATCGTCAGCTGATGCATTGGTGTGTTTGGTTGGGGCTGACTTGCAGAGCTGATCAGATTTAGATTGAATTCCTGCGTTTCCGGTATCGTCAGCTGATGCATTGGTGTGTTTGGTTGGGGCTGACTTGCAGAGCTGATCAGATTTAGATTGAATTCCTGCGTTTCCGGTATCGTCAGCTGATGCATTGGTGTGTTTGGTTGGGGCTGACTTGCAGAGCTGATCAGATTTATATTGAATTCCTGCGTTTCCGGTATCGTCAGCTGATGCATTGGTGTGTTTGGTTGGGGCTGACTTGCAGAGCTGATCAGATTTATATTGAATTCCTGCGTTTCCGGTATCGTCAGCTGATGCATTGGTGTGTTTGGTTGGGGCTGACTTGCAGAGCTGATCAGATTTAGATTGAATTCCTGCGTTTCCGGTATCGTCAGCTGATGCATTGGTGTGTTTGGTTGGGGCTGACTTGCAGAGCTGATCAGATTTAGATTGAATTCCTGCGTTTCCGGTATCGTCAGCTGATGCATTGGTGTGTTTGGTTGGGGCTGACTTGCAGAGCTGATCAGATTTAGATTGAATTCCTGCGTTTCGGTATCGTCAGCTGATGCATTGGTGTGTTTGGTTGGGGCTGACTTGCAGAGCTGATCAGATTTAGATTGAATTCCTGCGTTTCCGGTATCGTCAGCTGATGCATTGGTGTGTTTGGTTGGGGCTGACTTGCAGAGCTGATCAGATTTAGATTGAATTCCTGCGTTTCCAGTATCGTCAGCTGATGCATTGGTGTGTTTGGTTGGGGCTGACTTGCAGAGCTGATCAGATTTAGATTGAATTCCTGCATTTCCGGTATCGTCAGCTGATGCATTGGTGTGTTTGGTTGGGGCTGACTTGCAGAGCTGATCAGATTTAGATTGAATTCCTGCGTTTCCGGTATCGTCAGCTGATGCATTGGTGTGTTTGGTTGGGGCTGACTTGCAGAGCTGATCAGATTTAGATTGAATTCCTGCGTTTCCGGTATCGTCAGCTGATGCATTGGTGTGTTTGGTTGGGGCTGACTTGCAGAGCTGATCAGATTTAGATTGAATTCTTGCGTTTCCGGTATCGTCAGCTGATGCATTGGTGTGTTTGGTTGGGGCTGACTTGCAGAGCTGATCAGATTTAGATTGAATTCCATGCGTTTCCGGTATCGTCAGCTGATGCATTGGTGTGTTTGGTTGGGGCTGACTTGCAGAGCTGATCAGATTTAGATTGAATTCCTGCGTTTCCGGTATCGTCAGCTGATGCATTGGTGTGTTTGGTTGGGGCTGACTTGCAGAGCTGATCAGATTTAGATTGAATTCCTGCGTTTCCGGTATCGTCAGCTGATGCATTGGTGTGTTTGGTTGGGGCTGACTTGCAGAGCTGATCAGATTTAGATTGAATTCCTGCGTTTCCAGTATCGTCAGCTGATGCATTGGTGTGTTTGGTTGGGGCTGACTTGCAGAGCTGATCAGATTTAGATTGAATTCCTGCGTTTCCGGTATCGTCAGCTGATGCATTGGTGTGTTTGGTTGGGGCTGACTTGCAGAGCTGATCAGATTTAGATTGAATTCCTGCGTTTCCGGTATCGTCAGCTGATGCATTGGTGTGTTTGGTTGGGGCTGACTTGCAGAGCTGATCAGATTTAGATTGAATTCCTGCGTTTCCAGGTATCGTCAGCTGATGCATTTGTGTGTTTGGTTGGGGCTGACTTGCAGAGCTGATCAGATTTAGATTGAATTCCTGCGTTTCCGGTATCGTCAGCTGATGCATTGGTGTGTTTGGTTGGGGCTGACTTGCAGAGCTGATCAGATTTAGATTGAATTCCTGCGTTTCCGGTATCGTCAGCTGATGCATTGGTGTGTTTGGTTGGGGCTGACTTGCAGAGCTGATCAGATTTAGATTGAATTCCTGCGTTTCCGGTATCGTCAGCTGATGCATTTGTGTGTTTGGTTGGGGCTGACTTGCAGAGCTGATCAGATTTAGATTGAATTCCTGCGTTTCCGGTATCGTCAGCTGATGCATTGGTGTGTTTGGTTGGGGCTGACTTGCAGAGCTGATCAGATTTAGATTGAATTCCTGCGTTTCCGGTATCGTCAGCTGATGCATTGGTGTGTTTGGTTGGGGCTGACTTGCAGAGCTGATCAGATTTAGATTGAATTCCTGCGTTTCCGGTATCGTCAGCTGATGCATTGGTGTGTTTGGTTGGGGCTGACTTGCAGAGCTGATCAGATTTAGATTGAATTCCTGCGTTTCCGGTATCGTCAGCTGATGCATTGGTGTGTTTGGTTGGGGCTGACTTGCAGAGCTGATCAGATTTAGATTGAATTCCTGCGTTTCCGGTATCGTCAGCTGATGCATTGGTGTGTTTGGTTGGGGCTGACTTGCAGAGCTGATCAGATTTAGATTGAATTCCTGCGTTTCCGGTATCGTCAGCTGATGCATTGGTGTGTTTGGTTGGGGCTGACTTGCAGAGCTGATCAGATTTAGATTGAATTCCTGCGTTTCCGGTATCGTCAGCTGATGCATTGGTGTGTTTGGTTGGGGCTGACTTGCAGAGCTGATCAGATTTAGATTGAATTCCTGCGTTTCCGGTATCGTCAGCTGATGCATTGGTGTGTTTGGTTGGGGCTGACTTGCAGAGCTGATCAGATTTAGATTGAATTCCTGCGTTTCCGGTATCGTCAGCTGATGCATTGGTGTGTTTGGTTGGGGCTGACTTGCAGAGCTGATCAGATTTAGATTGAATTCCTGCGTTTCCAGTATCATCAGCTGATGCATTGGTGTGTTTGGTTGGGGCTGACTTGCAGAGCTGATCAGATTTAGATTGAATTCCTGCATTTCCGGTATCGTCAGCTGATGCATTGGTGTGTTTGGTTGGGGCTGACTTGCAGAGCTGATCAGATTTAGATTGAATTCCTGCGTTTCCGGTATCGTCAGCTGATGCATTGGTGTGTTTGGTTGGGGCTGACTTGCAGAGCTGATCAGATTTAGATTGAATTCCTGCGTTTCCGGTATCGTCAGCTGATGCATTGGTGTGTTTGGTTGGGGCTGACTTGCAGAGCTGATCAGATTTAGATTGAATTCTTGCGTTTCCGGTATCGTCAGCTGATGCATTGGTGTGTTTGGTTGGGGCTGACTTGCAGAGCTGATCAGATTTAGATTGAATTCCTGCGTTTCCGGTATCGTCAGCTGATGCATTGGTGTGTTTGGTTGGGGCTGACTTGCAGAGCTGATCAGATTTAGATTGAATTCCTGCGTTTCCGGTATCGTCAGCTGATGCATTGGTGTGTTTGGTTGGGGCTGACTTGCAGAGCTGATCAGATTTAGATTGAATTCCTGCGTTTCCGGTATCGTCAGCTGATGCATTGGTGTGTTTGGTTGGGGCTGACTTGCAGAGCTGATCAGATTTAGATTGAATTCCTGCGTTTCCGGTATCGTCAGCTGATGCATTGGTGTGTTTGGTTGGGGCTGACTTGCAGAGCTGATCAGATTTAGATTGAATTCCTGCGTTTCCGGTATCGTCAGCTGATGCATTGGTGTGTTTGGTTGGGGCTGACTTGCAGAGCTGATCAGATTTAGATTGAATTCCTGCGTTTCCGGTATCGTCAGCTGATGCATTGGTGTGTTTGGTTGGGGCTGACTTGCAGAGCTGATCAGATTTAGATTGAATTCCTGCGTTTCCGGTATCGTCAGCTGATGCATTGGTGTGTTTGGTTGGGGCTGACTTGCAGAGCTGATCAGATTTAGATTGAATTCCTGCGTTTCCGGTATCGTCAGCTGATGCATTGGTGTGTTTGGTTGGGGCTGACTTGCAGAGCTGATCAGATTTAGATTGAATTCCTGCGTTTCCGGTATCGTCAGCTGATGCATTGGTGTGTTTGGTTGGGGCTGACTTGCAGAGCTGATCAGATTTAGATTGAATTCCTGCGTTTCCGGTATCGTCAGCTGATGCATTGGTGTGTTTGGTTGGGGCTGACTTGCAGAGCTGATCAGATTTAGATTGAATTCCTGCGTTTCCGGTATCGTCAGCTGATGCATTTGTGTGTTTGGTTGGGGCTGACTTGCAGAGCTGATCAGATTTAGATTGAATTCCTGCGTGTCCGGTATCGTCAGCTGATGCATTGGTGTGTTTGGTTGGGGCTGACTTGCAGAGCTGATCAGATTTAGATTGAATTCCTGCGTTTCCGGTATCGTCAGCTGATGCATTGGTGTGTTTGGTTGGGGCTGACTTGCAGAGCTGATCAGATTTAGATTGAATTCCTGCGTTTCCGGTATCGTCAGCTGATGCATTGGTGTGTTTGGTTGGGGCTGACTTGCAGAGCTGATCAGATTTAGATTGAATTCCTGCGTTTCCGGTATCGTCAGCTGATGCATTTGTGTGTTTGGTTGGGGCTGACTTGCAGAGCTGATCAGATTTAGATTGAATTCCTGCGTTTCCGGTATCGTCAGCTGATGCATTGGTGTGTTTGGTTGGGGCTGACTTGCAGAGCTGATCAGATTTAGATTGAATTCCTGCGTTTCCGGTATCGTCAGCTGATGCATTGGTGTGTTTGGTTGGGGCTGACTTGCAGAGCTGATCAGATTTAGATTGAATTCCTGCGTTTCCGGTATCGTCAGCTGATGCATTTGTGTGTTTGGTTGGGGCTGACTTGCAGAGCTGATCAGATTTAGATTGAATTCCTGCGTTTCCGGTATCGTCAGCTGATGCATTGGTGTGTTTGGTTGGGGCTGACTTGCAGAGCTGATCAGATTTAGATTGAATTCCTGCGTTTCCGGTATCGTCAGCTGATGCATTTGTGTGTTTGGTTGGGGCTGACTTGCAGAGCTGATCAGATTTAGATTGAATTCCTGCGTTTCCGGTATCGTCAGCTGATGCATTGGTGTGTTTGGTTGGGGCTGACTTGCAGAGCTGATCAGATTTAGATTGAATTCCTGCGTTTCCGGTATCGTCAGCTGATGCATTTGTGTGTTTGGTTGGGGCTGACTTGCAGAGCTGATCAGATTTAGATTGAATTCCTGCGTTTCCGGTATCGTCAGCTGATGCATTGGTGTGTTTGGTTGGGGCTGACTTGCAGAGCTGATCAGATTTAGATTGAATTCCTGCGTTTCCGGTATCGTCAGCTGATGCATTGGTGTGTTTGGTTGGGGCTGACTTGCAGAGCTGATCAGATTTAGATTGAATTCCTGCGTTCCGGTATCGTCAGCTGATGCATTGGTGTGTTTGGTTGGGGCTGACTTGCAGAGCTGATCAGATTTAGATTGAATTCCTGCGTTTCCGGTATCGTCAGCTGATGCATTGGTGTGTTTGGTTGGGGCTGACTTGCAGAGCTGATCAGATTTAGATTGAATTCCTGCGTTTCCGGTATCGTCAGCTGATGCATTGGTGTGTTTGGTTGGGGCTGACTTGCAGAGCTGATCAGATTTAGATTGAATTCCTGCGTTTCCGGTATCGTCAGCTGATGCATTGGTGTGTTTGGTTGGGGCTGACTTGCAGAGCTGATCAGATTTAGATTGAATTCCTGCGTTTCCGGTATCGTCAGCTGATGCATTGGTGTGTTTGGTTGGGGCTGACTTGCAGAGCTGATCAGATTTAGATTGAATTCCTGCGTTTCCGGTATCGTCAGCTGATGCATTGGTGTGTTTGGTTGGGGCTGACTTGCAGAGCTGATCAGATTTAGATTGAATTCCTGCGTTTTCGGTATCGTCAGCTGATGCATTGGTGTGTTTGGTTGGGGCTGACTTGCAGAGCTGATCAGATTTAGATTGAATTCCTGCGTTTCCGGTATCGTCAGCTGATGCATTGGTGTGTTTGGTTGGGGCTGACTTGCAGAGCTGATCAGATTTAGATTGAATTCCTGCGTTTCCGGTATCGTCAGCTGATGCATTGGTGTGTTTGGTTGGGGCTGACTTGCAGAGCTGATCAGATTTAGATTGAATTCCTGCGTTTCCGGTATCGTCAGCTGATGCATTGGTGTGTTTGGTTGGGGCTGACTTGCAGAGCTGATCAGATTTAGATTGAATTCCTGCGTTTCCGGTATCGTCAGCTGATGCATTGGTGTGTTTGGTTGGGGCTGACTTGCAGAGCTGATCAGATTTAGATTGAATTCCTGCGTTTCCGGTATCGTCAGCTGATGCATTGGTGTGTTTGGTTGGGGCTGACTTGCAGAGCTGATCAGATTTAGATTGAATTCTCACGTTTCCGGTATCGTCAGCTGATGCATTGGTGTGTTTGGTTGGGGCTGACTTGCAGAGCTGATCAGATTTAGATTGAATTCCTGCGTTTCCGGTATCGTCAGCTGATGCATTGGTGTGTTTGGTTGGGGCTGACTTGCAGAGCTGATCAGATTTAGATTGAATTCCTGCGTTTCCGGTATCGTCAGCTGATGCATTGGTGTGTTTGGTTGGGGCTGACTTGCAGAGCTGATCAGATTTAGATTGAATTCCTGCGTTTCCGGTATCGTCAGCTGATGCATTGGTGTGTTTGGTTGGGGCTGACTTGCAGAGCTGATCAGATTTAGATTGAATTCCTGCGTTTCCGGTATCGTCAGCTGATGCATTGGTGTGTTTGGTTGGGGCTGACTTGCAGAGCTGATCAGATTTAGATTGAATTCCTGCGTTTCCGGTATCGTCAGCTGATGCATTGGTGTGTTTGGTTGGGGCTGACTTGCAGAGCTGATCAGATTTAGATTGAATTCCTGCGTTTCCGGTATCGTCAGCTGATGCATTGGTGTGTTTGGTTGGGGCTGACTTGCAGAGCTGATCAGATTTAGATTGAATTCCTGCGTTTCCGGTATCGTCAGCTGATGCATTGGTGTGTTTGGTTGGGGCTGACTTGCAGAGCTGATCAGATTTAGATTGAATTCCTGCGTTTCCGGTATCGTCAGCTGATGCATTGGTGTGTTTGGTTGGGGCTGACTTGCAGAGCTGATCAGATTTAGATTGAATTCCTGCGTTTCCGGTATCGTCAGCTGATGCATTGGTGTGTTTGGTTGGGGCTGACTTGCAGAGCTGATCAGATTTAGATTGAATTCCTGCGTTTCCGGTATCGTCAGCTGATGCATTGGTGTGTTTGGTTGGGGCTGACTTGCAGAGCTGATCAGATTTAGATTGAATTCCTGCGTTTCCGGTATCGTCAGCTGATGCATTGGTGTGTTTGGTTGGGGCTGACTTGCAGAGCTGATCAGATTTAGATTGAATTCCTGCGTTTCCGGTATCGTCAGCTGATGCATTGGTGTGTTTGGTTGGGGCTGACTTGCAGAGCTGATCAGATTTAGATTGAATTCCTGCGTTTCCGGTATCGTCAGCTGATGCATTGGTGTGTTTGGTTGGGGCTGACTTGCAGAGCTGATCAGATTTAGATTGAATTCCTGCGTTTCCGGTATCGTCAGCTGATGCATTTGTGTGTTTGGTTGGGGCTGACTTGCAGAGCTGATCAGATTTAGATTGAATTCCTGCGTTTCCGGTATCGTCAGCTGATGCATTGGTGTGTTTGGTTGGGGCTGACTTGCAGAGCTGATCAGATTTAGATTGAATTCCTGCGTTTCCGGTATCGTCAGCTGATGCATTTGTGTGTTTGGTTGGGGCTGACTTGCAGAGCTGATCAGATTTAGATTGAATTCCTGCGTTTCCGGTATCGTCAGCTGATGCATTGGTGTGTTTGGTTGGGGCTGACTTGCAGAGCTGATCAGATTTAGATTGAATTCCTGCGTTTCCGGTATCGTCAGCTGATGCATTGGTGTGTTTGGTTGGGGCTGACTTGCAGAGCTGATCAGATTTAGATTGAATTCCTGCGTTTCCGGTATCGTCAGCTGATGCATTGGTGTGTTTGGTTGGGGCTGACTTGCAGAGCTGATCAGATTTAGATTGAATTCCTGCGTTTCCGGTATCGTCAGCTGATGCATTGGTGTGTTTGGTTGGGGCTGACTTGCAGAGCTGATCAGATTTAGATTGAATTCCTGCGTTTCCGGTATCGTCAGCTGATGCATTGGTGTGTTTGGTTGGGGCTGACTTGCAGAGCTGATCAGATTTAGATTGAATTCCTGCGTTTCCGGTATCGTCAGCTGATGCATTGGTGTGTTTGGTTGGGGCTGACTTGCAGAGCTGATCAGATTTAGATTGAATTCCTGCGTTTCCGGTATCGTCAGCTGATGCATTGGTGTGTTTGGTTGGGGCTGACTTGCAGAGCTGATCAGATTTAGATTGAATTCCTGCGTTTCCGGTATCGTCAGCTGATGCATTGGTGTGTTTGGTTGGGGCTGACTTGCAGAGCTGATCAGATTTAGATTGAATTCCTGCGTTTCCGGTATCGTCAGCTGATGCATTGGTGTGTTTGGTTGGGGCTGACTTGCAGAGCTGATCAGATTTAGATTGAATTCCTGCGTTTCCGGTATCGTCAGCTGATGCATTGGTGTGTTTGGTTGGGGCTGACTTGCAGAGCTGATCAGATTTAGATTGAATTCCTGCGTTTCCGGTATCGTCAGCTGATGCATTGGTGTGTTTGGTTGGGGCTGACTTGCAGAGCTGATCAGATTTAGATTGAATTCCTGCGTTTCCGGTATCGTCAGCTGATGCATTGGTGTGTTTGGTTGGGGCTGACTTGCAGAGCTGATCAGATTTAGATTGAATTCCTGCGTTTCCGGTATCGTCAGCTGATGCATTGGTGTGTTTGGTTGGGGCTGACTTGCAGAGCTGATCAGATTTAGATTGAATTCTTGCGTTTCCGGTATCGTCAGCTGATGCATTGGTGTGTTTGGTTGGGGCTGACTTGCAGAGCTGATCAGATTTAGATTGAATTCCTGCGTTTCCGGTATCGTCAGCTGATGCATTGGTGTGTTTGGTTGGGGCTGACTTGCAGAGCTGATCAGATTTAGATTGAATTCCTGCGTTTCCGGTATCGTCAGCTGATGCATTGGTGTGTTTGGTTGGGGCTGACTTGCAGAGCTGATCAGATTTAGATTGAATTCCTGCGTTTCCGGTATCGTCAGCTGATGCATTGGTGTGTTTGGTTGGGGCTGACTTGCAGAGCTGATCAGATTTAGATTGAATTCCTGCGTTTCCGGTATCGTCAGCTGATGCATTGGTGTGTTTGGTTGGGGCTGACTTGCAGAGCTGATCAGATTTAGATTGAATTCCTGCGTTTCCGGTATCGTCAGCTGATGCATTGGTGTGTTTGGTTGGGGCTGACTTGCAGAGCTGATCAGATTTAGATTGAATTCCTGCGTTTCCGGTATCGTCAGCTGATGCATTGGTGTGTTTGGTTGGGGCTGACTTGCAGAGCTGATCAGATTTAGATTGAATTCCTGCGTTTCCGGTATCGTCAGCTGATGCATTGGTGTGTTTGGTTGGGGCTGACTTGCAGAGCTGATCAGATTTAGATTGAATTCCTGCGTTTCCGGTATCGTCAGCTGATGCATTGGTGTGTTTGGTTGGGGCTGACTTGCAGAGCTGATCAGATTTAGATTGAATTCCTGCGTTTCCGGTATCGTCAGCTGATGCATTGGTGTGTTTGGTTGGGGCTGACTTGCAGAGCTGATCAGATTTAGATTGAATTCCTGCGTTTCCGGTATCGTCAGCTGATGCATTGGTGTGTTTGGTTGGGGCTGACTTGCAGAGCTGATCAGATTTAGATTGAATTCCTGCGTTTCCGGTATCGTCAGCTGATGCATTGGTGTGTTTGGTTGGGGCTGACTTGCAGAGCTGATCAGATTTAGATTGAATTCCTGCGTTTCCGGTATCGTCAGCTGATGCATTGGTGTGTTTGGTTGGGGCTGACTTGCAGAGCTGATCAGATTTAGATTGAATTCCTGCGTTTCCGGTATCGTCAGCTGATGCATTGGTGTGTTTGGTTGGGGCTGACTTGCAGAGCTGATCAGATTTAGATTGAATTCCTGCGTTTCCGGTATCGTCAGCTGATGCATTGGTGTGTTTGGTTGGGGCTGACTTGCAGAGCTGATCAGATTTAGATTGAATTCCTGCGTTTCCGGTATCGTCAGCTGATGCATTGGTGTGTTTGGTTGGGGCTGACTTGCAGAGCTGATCAGATTTAGATTGAATTCCTGCGTTTCCGGTATCGTCAGCTGATGCATTGGTGTGTTTGGTTGGGGCTGACTTGCAGAGCTGATCAGATTTAGATTGAATTCCTGCGTTTCCGGTATCGTCAGCTGATGCATTGGTGTGTTTGGTTGGGGCTGACTTGCAGAGCTGATCAGATTTAGATTGAATTCCTGCGTTTCCGGTATCGTCAGCTGATGCATTGGTGTGTTTGGTTGGGGCTGACTTGCAGAGCTGATCAGATTTAGATTGAATTCCTGCGTTTCCGGTATCGTCAGCTGATGCATTGGTGTGTTTGGTTGGGGCTGACTTGCAGAGCTGATCAGATTTAGATTGAATTCCTGCGTTTCCGGTATCGTCAGCTGATGCATTGGTGTGTTTGGTTGGGGCTGACTTGCAGAGCTGATCAGATTTAGATTGAATTCCTGCGTTTCCGGTATCGTCAGCTGATGCATTTGTGTGTTTGGTTGGGGCTGACTTGCAGAGCTGATCAGATTTAGATTGAATTCCTGCGTTTCCGGTATCGTCAGCTGATGCATTGGTGTGTTTGGTTGGGGCTGACTTGCAGAGCTGATCAGATTTAGATTGAATTCCTGCGTTTCCGGTATCGTCAGCTGATGCATTTGTGTGTTTGGTTGGGGCTGACTTGCAGAGCTGATCAGATTTAGATTGAATTCCTGCGTTTCCGGTATCGTCAGCTGATGCATTGGTGTGTTTGGTTGGGGCTGACTTGCAGAGCTGATCAGATTTAGATTGAATTCCTGCGTTTCCGGTATCGTCAGCTGATGCATTGGTGTGTTTGGTTGGGGCTGACTTGCAGAGCTGATCAGATTTAGATTGAATTCCTGCGTTTCCGGTATCGTCAGCTGATGCATTGGTGTGTTTGGTTGGGGCTGACTTGCAGAGCTGATCAGATTTAGATTGAATTCCTGCGTTTCCGGTATCGTCAGCTGATGCATTGGTGTGTTTGGTTGGGGCTGACTTGCAGAGCTGATCAGATTTAGATTGAATTCCTGCGTTTCCGGTATCGTCAGCTGATGCATTGGTGTGTTTGGTTGGGGCTGACTTGCAGAGCTGATCAGATTTAGATTGAATTCCTGCGTTTCCGGTATCGTCAGCTGATGCATTGGTGTGTTTGGTTGGGGCTGACTTGCAGAGCTGATCAGATTTAGATTGAATTCCTGCGTTTCCGGTATCGTCAGCTGATGCATTGGTGTGTTTGGTTGGGGCTGACTTGCAGAGCTGATCAGATTTAGATTGAATTCCTGCGTTTCCGGTATCGTCAGCTGATGCATTGGTGTGTTTGGTTGGGGCTGACTTGCAGAGCTGATCAGATTTAGATTGAATTCCTGCGTTTCCGGTATCGTCAGCTGATGCATTGGTGTGTTTGGTTGGGGCTGACTTGCAGAGCTGATCAGATTTAGATTGAATTCCTGCGTTTCCGGTATCGTCAGCTGATGCATTGGTGTGTTTGGTTGGGGCTGACTTGCAGAGCTGATCAGATTTAGATTGAATTCCTGCGTTTCCGGTATCGTCAGCTGATGCATTGGTGTGTTTGGTTGGGGCTGACTTGCAGAGCTGATCAGATTTAGATTGAATTCCTGCGTTTCCGGTATCGTCAGCTGATGCATTGGTGTGTTTGGTTGGGGCTGACTTGCAGAGCTGATCAGATTTAGATTGAATTCCTGCGTTTCCGGTATCGTCAGCTGATGCATTGGTGTGTTTGGTTGGGGCTGACTTGCAGAGCTGATCAGATTTAGATTGAATTCCTGCGTTTCCGGTATCGTCAGCTGATGCATTGGTGTGTTTGGTTGGGGCTGACTTGCAGAGCTGATCAGATTTAGATTGAATTCCTGCGTTTCCGGTATCGTCAGCTGATGCATTGGTGTGTTTGGTTGGGGCTGACTTGCAGAGCTGATCAGATTTAGATTGAATTCTTGCGTTTCCGGTATCGTCAGCTGATGCATTGGTGTGTTTGGTTGGGGCTGACTTGCAGAGCTGATCAGATTTAGATTGAATTCCTGCGTTTCCGGTATCGTCAGCTGATGCATTTGCAAGATTGTATTAGATTTGCTTCCCGTGGCAGCTTCCACGGCCCACCGAGCCAATGATAGCAAAACCCGGTCCTCACATATGCAGCTGTTATAGGACGTTTATGATTGCAATTGTATTTGCATTTTTCATATGCATGGAAAAGCTTGCTTCAAATAGGGAATACGAGGAAACGGAAATTGGCCTAAAGAGATATAAAAAAGCAGTATGCATAAAGGTTATTCTACTAAACAGATAAAGGAATATAAAGCCCATCAGCTCCTGCAGTGTCATCAGACAATCTAGCCGGCATAAAACCACCGTCCATGTCGGCCATTGTGTCACCCAGGCCCTCGTCAGCAGCAGGCTGGACTACGGAAACGCCCTCTACGCCGGAGCCCCGGCCAAACTCATGAAGCGGCTGCAACGCATCCAGAACGCCTCTGCACGCCTGATCCTCGACATCCCTCGCCACAGCCACATCACCCCTCACCTGAGAGACCTGCACTGGCTCCCCGTCAACAAGAGGATAACCTTCAAGCTCCTCACCCACGCACACAAGGCACTCCACAACTCCGGACCAGCCTACCTCAACAGACGACTCAGCCTCTACACCCCCACCCGCCAGCTCCGCTCCACCAGCCTCGCCCTCGCCACAATCCCCCGCATTCGAAGAGCGACCTCCGGCGGCAGATCCTTCTCCCACCTCGCCGCCAAAACCTGGAACACCCTCCCCATCCACCTACGGCAGACCCAAGACCTGCTGACCTTCAGGAGACTCCTCAAGACCTGGCTCTTCGAGCAGTAGCAGCACCCCTCCTCCCCACCCCAGCGCCTTGAGACCCTCACGGGTAGTGCGCTCTACAAATGCTATGATTGATTGTAAAGTGTTACAATGCAGAACACACTGTAAGAGTGCTTGTGCCTGTGCTGTAGAGTGAGGCTTTAGAACAGGTGGGTGTGTCAAGAACACAAACAGGTAACATTTTGACATGCGTGAAAAGTAGACACGAAAAGTGGGTTTGTAATCTGTAAGCCGTATATGTGGAATATGTGCAAGCCGATGTTCCTTCTTTGGCCTCTGGTACGAGACTCAAGATTGTGACCCAGAGTTGTTATCTGAAGTGTATTCTTCGTATTTGTTTTAATCTAGGAGTAAAGTCCAATTGAGAGGATATCAGTGGAGTCGTTCAACATCTGTTTACATCATCAGTAATATTTAGGGTTCATTGGTTTCTGATAGAGCAGTACCCTCGTGGCATGTGTTAATGTGAGCGTATGAGTGTAACATGTTTTACTACACAAAGATTGTGTGAGTGATTGGATGAATACATGTATACAAGTTGTGTTGCTTAACGCTATAGAACAGCGCGGCGCCCGTTCCACAAGTGCCGCAAGTTATCTCTAACTTGTAGCTCCGAAGCGGCCTCTCCCCGTGAGGCGCCCCCAAACACAGCCTGACCATCCTACCCCCTCCCACACCTGCTGCCGGGTAGGGAGCCTGGGCCTAAAACATATGCCATACGCCTGCACACAGAAAGCAACATGTGTCTCTGTTTCTGCGGAAGAATGACAGTTTATGGCGGTGACGTCAGGGTTCTTTTTTGGACTCTGGCACTAAGAAAAGAAAGAAAAAAGCGGCACATTAGGCGCAAAATAAAAAGCGCTATCGATTAGGACGATGTACGCCTCCTCTGCTTTATTCCCTAAATGCTCACATTTTTCAGAGGCAATTAAAAGCCAGAGCTCTACAGAAGTGCAACTTTTAATGCCTCTGATACAGATTGCCTAAAAGAGGCAAAAAACATCAAAGCTTTCAGCAAATTACGTTTTTCCCATTGAAACTCAAACACTGGCAAATGTTGCAAAACAAGTGGAGTGTTAAGAGAATAGCATTTCCCTTAAGTAATTTATGGGCACTTTCTCCTGCCCATCGATCACATTTTCAAAAGTAAACTGCATTAACATTTAAGACAATAATGGGTGGGTTCGGGCAGAGGGAAGGGCAGGCATCCTGTGGCTGACACATTTTGCCTCCAGAGGATACGCTCCATTTTGTAATGTTTTGCCCTTACATCAGCTGGCCTAGGAAGCGTTTTTTAATCTCCTTGCTCAAATCATTGAATTTTAAACAAGTCATGCCTGCCCTGATGTATCTGCAGACGCTTCCCTCCGAACGGCTGATTCTTGCGGTTTTATCTTTTTACAAGCTGTCTGGGTGTCCAAGAAGTCGAGACCAGATTAATTGTAATAATTGTTCCAACATTACTCCAATTTCACGGTACCGTGTCATCTCCTCAAAGATGCACGGAGCTCACTGACCAATCACAATGCTTAATATCCTTTGTGAACCAATCAAATGTCTACATCCTGAGTCGCATTCCCTTTCTTACAGAGCCATGCAACTAATCGTCCTGTCAGAAAGCTTTTACTTGCCCTAGAGCCAATGGAAACGTGCACATCAATCACCACAGCATACTCAAAAGGACAAATCAATGTTCTATTTAAAGATATCATGTTCGCCTTCCTATTGTACTTCTAAAAAGACTTACCAGTTACCACCACCACCCAAAAATAACCCGATCTGCTAGTGAAGCACGAATTCGTTTTGCATTTGGTTACACTACATAATTCTGTGTGGAGGGAATCAAGTGACACTGCATATTGATGAGAGTGTTAAAGGAAGCTGTGTTTCTGACAAGGCTTTAAATACATGCCTTAACAGCCCCTCTAAATACGGAGCTAGTACTACCGTATTTTTTTAACAAATGCTGCAGAGTTTGCTCTAAATTACTCCTTGATTTCCAGTATGCTCACATTGGTGTCACCAGTAGTTCTTTTTACAAGTAGATCTAGTGTTGTTCCTGCTTGATCTGCAGTGTGTTGCCATGTTTCATTGGTGTTACTATTAGTGTTAAAGCTTCCATGTTGCAGCACCCAGGCTCATGTGCTGCATGGCGAAATACTTATAAGGTCCCAAAGCCGAGACCGATTGCATTGCAAATGCTTGTTATTTACAACACTCCCAACATAAACCAAAACTATTCACATTTAAAACAGTTCCCCATGTCTCAGGGTTCCCCAAACCCACAGAAACGAGCATAGTCAGACCCACAAACATTCACCAGGATTGTCATGACTTAACATAAATGCACAAAGACCTGTGTCTACCAGAGCCTTCTTTCTCACCCACATTCACCCTACAAGAGCCCCTGCATACCAGGGCTCAACCCTACAATGTTGCTTCGTGTTACAGGCTTCACGGATCAGATACATTATTCTTTCATCTCCTTCAGGTCAGGCTGGAAGCCCCTTCAACCCCATCATCAGGTGAATATCTGTTGATTCAGAAGCTAACAGCTAAGGCAGATCTAGAGTGGAGTGAAGAGTTTGTACCTCAGACACTGTCACACAAGCGGCTTTACTAAGGCGGTGCCCCACAAGATGCACAGAACCGAAGCCTTGTCTTGTTCCTATAAAAAGGGCTCCTAAACTGTGACTATTTCATATAACACTGATAGTTCAGGAATATAAGAAGTGGCGTAGAGTAATCAGTGACATGCGGAGGGTGTAAATCTCACATTTCCCAACATCAAAGGCAGTGGACAGCAGAGTGGATGGGTGAGATGGCCAAGGCTGGGATGGCCAAGGCTGGGATGGCCAAGGCTGGGATGGGATGGCCAAGGCTGGGATGGCCAAGGCTGAGATGGGATGGCCAAGGCTGGGATGGCCAAGGCTGGGATGGCCAAGGCTGGGATGGCCAAGGCTGAGATGGCCAAGGCTGGGATGGCCAAGGCTGAGATGGCCAAGGCTGAGATGGCCAAGGCTGGGATGGCCAAGGCTGAGATGGCCAAGGCTGGGATGGGATGGCCAAGGCTGGGATGGGATGGCCAAGGCTGAGATGGCCAAGGCTGAGATGGCCAAGGCTGAGATGGCCAAGGCTGGGATGGCCAAGGCTGGGATGGCCAAGGCTGAGATGGCCAAGGCTGGGATGGCCAAGGCTGAGATGGGATGGCCAAGGCTGGGATGGCCAAGGCTGGGATGGCCAAGGCTGTGATGGGATGGCCAAGGCTGGGATGGCCAAGGCTGGGATGGCCAAGGCTGGGATGGCCAAGGCTGGGATGGCCAAGGCTGTGATGGGATGGCCAAGGCTGGGATGGCCAAGGCTGGGATGACCAAAGCTGAGATGGGATGGCCAAGGCTGGGATGGGATGGCCAAGGCTGGGATGGGATGGCCAAGGCTGGGATGGCCAAGGCTGGGATGGCCAAGGCTGAGATGGTGAAGGCTGGGATGGCCAAGGCTGAGATGGTGAAGGCTGAGATGGCCAAGACTGAGATGGCCAAGGCTGAGATGGCCAAGGCTGGGATGGCCAAGGCTGGGATGGCCAAGGCTGAGATGGCCAAGGCTGAGATGGGATGGCCAAGGCTGAGATGGCCAAGGCTGAGATGGCCAAGGCTGGGATGGCCAAGGCTGGGATGGCCAAGGCTGGGATGGCCAAGGCTGGGATGGCCAAGGCTGGGATGGCCAAGGCTGAGATGGGATGGCCAAGGCTGGGATGGCCAAGGCTGGGATGGCCAAGGCTGAGATGGCCAAGGCTGGGATGGGATGGCCAAGGCTGGGATGGCCAAGGCTGGGATGGCCAAGGCTGAGGTGGCCAAGGCTGGGATGGCCAAGGCTGCGATGGCCAAGGCTGAGATGGCCAAGGCTGAGATGGCCAAGGCTGGGATGGCCAAGGCTGGGATGGCCAAGGCTGGGATGGCCAAGGCTGGGATGGCCAAGGCTCAGATGGGATGGCCAAGGCTGAGATGGGATGGCCAAGGCTGGGATGGCCAAGGCTGGGATGACCAAAGCTGAGATGGGATGGCCAAGGCTGGGATGGGATGGCCAAGGCTGGGATGGGATGGCCAAGGCTGGGATGGCCAAGGCTGGGATGGCCAAGGCTGAGATGGTGAAGGCTGGGATGGCCAAGGCTGAGATGGTGAAGGCTGAGATGGCCAAGGCTGAGATGGCCAAGGCTGAGATGGCCAAGGCTGGGATGGCCAAGGCTGAGATGGCCAAGGCTGAGATGGGATGGCCAAGGCTGAGATGGCCAAGGCTGAGATGGCCAAGGCTGGGATGGCCAAGGCTGGGATGGCCAAGGCTGAGATGGCCAAGGCTGAGATGGGATGGCCAAGGCTGGGATGGCCAAGGCTGGGATGGCCAAGGCTGTGATGGGATGGCCAAGGCTGGGATGGCCAAGGCTGAGATGGCCAAGGCTGAGATGGCCAAGGCTGGGATGTCCAAGGCTGGGATGGTCAAGGCTGGGATGGCCAAGGCTGGGATGGGCAAGGCTGGGATGGCCAAGGCTGGGATGTGATGGCCAAGGCTGGGATGGCCAAGGCTGAGATGGCCAAGGCTGAGATGGCCAAGGCTGGGATGGCCAAGGCTGAGATGGCCAAGGCTGAGATGGCCAAGGCTGGGATGGCCAAGGCTGGGATGGCCAAGGCTGAGATGGCCAAGCCTGAGATGGCCAAGGCTGGGATGGCCAAGGCTGAGATGGTCAAGACTGATGGGCTGGCCAAGGCTGGGACGGCCAAGGCTGGGATGGCCAAGACTGGGATGGCCAAGGCTGTGATGGCCAGGGATGGGATGGCCAAGGCTGGGATGGGCAAGGCTGGGATGGGATGGCCAAGGCTGGGATGGCCAAGGCTGGGATGAGATGGCCAAGGCTGGGATGGCCAAGGCTGGGATGGCCAAGGCTGAGATGGCCAAGGCTGAGATGGCCAAGGCTGGGATGGCCAAGGCTGAGATGGCCAAGGCTGGGATGGAATGGCCAAGGCTGGGATGGCCAAGGCTGGGATGGCCAAGGCTGGGATGGCCAAGGCTGAGATGGCCAAGGCTGGGATGGCCAAGGATGGGATGGCCAAGGCTGAGATGGCCAAGGCTGAGATGCCCAAGGCTGGGATGCCCAAGGCTGAGATGGGATGGCCAAGGCTGGGATGGGATGGCCAAGGCTGGGATGGGATGGCCAAGGCTGGGATGGGATGGGATGGCCAAGGCTGGGATGGGATGGCCAAGGCTGGGATGGGATGGCCAAGGTTGGGATGGCCAAGGCTGGGATGGCCAAGGCTGAGATGGCCAAGGCTGGGATGGCCAAGGCTGGGATGGGCAAGGCTGAGATGGCCAAGGCTGAGATGGCCAAGGCTGGGATGGCCAATGCTGGGATGGCCAAGGCTGAGATGGCCAAGTCTGGGATGGCCAAGGCTGGGATGGGATGGCCAAGGCTGGGATGGGATGGCCAAGGCTGGGATGGCCAAGGCTGAGATGGCCAAGGCTGGGATGGCCAAGGCTGGGATGGCCTGCTTCCAGGAGGATCAGGGTCAGTGCTGCTTTGCATCAGGGGGCTTCCACCCAGAGTGGCACAGCGGGCAGCAAACGATGGGTTGGAATGCTACCCCGAGTGATTACTACTGAGTAGACTATTTGAGAGCATTCATCCCGTCAACTTTTGGGTGTTTCACTGGCAGCAGTGTGCCTGGAAACCTGAGACTCGCTCAGCTTTCCAAGCCGACCACTGCCTACGTTTGTGAGTTACAAATAGTAGGAAATTTGCACCCCCTCAACAAGTACATCTATGGGTGCGGATTTACTACCTTTTAGGTAAATCGGTCACTATATATATATTTAAGATCCTGATGCAAAAAATGAACAAGTTGACAAGTTAAAAACTCTTAGTGAAATGAGAATGATGAGAAAACAAGCACTGACATAGCAGACCGACTCGGGCCCCCAGCCCAACCACCAAACCAAGAATGCATTGTGTCCCACCCCAAACACTCTGCTGAAGCTACGCCCCTGCCCATCCCACCTGGGCCTGTCCGTTCTCTTTGGGAACTCATGATTACGGTCACATACAACACAGTGGCCTGGAGTCCCTGCTCTGGGGTCACTTATTTTAAATGTATTTTCACTGCACGCCCTCTTGTTCGTCTCTGCTACAAGAAGCCTTGATGGTAGAGTTGCCAAATCAGTGCATGTGGGCACGGCTCCAGGTTTCCAGTCCTCGTCTACATTTTATCAAGTGACTGATGGTCCCATTTATTAAATCCAAGTCACAATCAGAGGAGGGCACACTAGCAAATTATGAGGGCGAGCCAAGCCAGAGCTAAGCCATGGATCTGGCTTGACTCTCAGAGTCCGTGCTGTCGTCATACAAACCCTAAATCTGACCTAGATTCTAATTACAGAAAAAGCAACATTATAGTTTTTAAAATTAAACATAAGAGATACTTGTATATCGCATATCCTGAACTCAAGTATTTAAAAGCGCACTCATATGTGATAATAAAGGAAAAGGGGGCTTTGTGAAATGAAATATTTGCCTAGGATCACATAATTTGGACAAGTAGGGAAGTTGGAATCATTCCAGGTTATCTGGTTTCACGTTTTGAAATTCTTCCATCAGGGCCTTCATTACACATAGGGTGCTGTTTTGCTGTTTGCACCACGGCGCACCTTTCAACAGGTGGGCCGTGCACAAACAGGAAAAGTCCACTCTATTACAGGGAATTACTGACCTCAGGGCAGTCACAAACTCATGCTGTGCTGGGGGCAGTGCCTTCATGTGAAAAACGGAGCTGCTGCTTCAAAGCTGTATCGTGTTTCACAGTGTACTCGGAAACCCGCCTGAACTTTGAGGCGGCGTTAGAGATCCCCTTGCAGGCAGGTGCAGAACGTCACTACCCGCCTGCAGGGATATGTCTGAAGGGTCCATGGGACCCCCTCGCACCCGGCCAGAGAGCTGCCCACATTGGGCGCACTGACAGTGCACCACCTTTTTGTGACGCACTTTCAGGGCACCTCCTGACAGCTTCGTTGCCTTTGCGCCCACGTCCATAATACAGTGCAGTCGCAGAGACAAAGAGGCCACGCCCCCACGCAAGTGCGGGAATGTGCTCTTGAGATAGCGCTGGCGCACGTGTGCGCCAGCGCTATCAGAATTACAGAAGGGGCCGCACAAGCGTCTGCAACCCCCTCTGTAATACCAAAGTGCCCGGGGGCTCCCAAAGTGGGTGCACATGCCCATTGCGCCCCCTGGGGCACTTTCTGTAATCAGGCCCCCGGTGGGTATCTGCCTCGTTTCTCTCTCGACCCTTACATCAATGTTTTATATTTCATTCTTGGCTCATGCATTTATTTGGGGGGTGTCACACCCCAAACACCCCCCTGATGAGATGTCCCTCGATATTAGGTGTCTACTGTCAGCGCATTTCATGCTCGGCTATTTACTGCTGAATTCTGAACATCCAACACACAGCTCCAAATAATGATGCATGATGTCACTTCTGAGCACATATTACTTTCTTAATATGTCTGGAAACATAGCAAGTGAGTGACAGCTCACCTGAAGAAGCCCAGAACTCCCAGCCGGTACTGGGTGGAAACCACAACCATATCTTCATAGGCTGCTAATGCTGACCCATCAAACGTGGAAGCTGAACCCATTTTAAAGCCTCCGCCATGCATCCAGAGCATCACCTGCATGTGAGACGGAGGAGAAAGTACAGGGTGAGAGATTTACAGGTGCCGCAGGACTCACATCACCCCTTGACTCCAGACACACTTAGAGAAAGTACAGGGTGAGAGATTTACAGGTGCCGCGGGACCCACATCACCCCTTGACTCCAGACACACTTGGAGAAAGTACAGGGTGAGAGATTTACAGGTGCCGCAGGACTCACATCACCCCTTGACTCCAGACACACTTGGAGAAAGTACAGGGTGAGAGATTTACAGGTGCCGCAGGACTCACATCACCCCTTGACTCCAGGGACACTTAGAGAAAGTACAGGGTGAGAGATTTAAAGGTGCCGCAGGACTCACATCACCCCTTGACTCCAGACACACTTGGAGAAAGTACAGGGTGAGAGATTTACAGGTGCCGCGGGACCCACATCACCCCTTGACTCCAGACACACTTGGAGAAAGCACAGGGTGAGAGATTTACAGGTGCCGCAGGACTCACATCTCCCCTTGAGTCCAGACACACTTGGAGAAAGTACAGGGTGAGAGATTTACAGGTGCCGCAGGACTCACATCACCCCTTGACTCCAGACACACTTAGAGAAAGTACAGGGTGAGAGATTTACAGGTGCCGCGGGACCCACATCACCCCTTGACTCCAGACACACTTGGAGAAAGTACAGGGTGAGAGATTTACAGGTGCTGCAGGACTCACATCACCCCTTGACTCCAGACACACTTAGAGAAAGTACAGGGTGAGAGATTTACAGGTGCCGTGGGACCCACATCACCCCTTCACTCCAGACACACTTGGAGAAAGTACAGGGTGAGAGATTTACAGGTGCCGCAGGACTCACATCACCCCTTGAGTCCAGACACACTTGGAGAAAGTACAGGGTGAGAGATTTACAGGTGCCGCATGACTCACATCACCCCTTGACTCCAGACACTTGGAGAAAGTACAGGGTGAGAGATTTACAGGTGCCGCAGGACTCACATCACCCCTTGACTCCAGACACACTTAGAGAAAGTACAGGGTGAGAGATTTACATGTGCCGCGGTACCCACATCACCCCTTGACTCCAGACACACTTGGAGAAAGTACAGGGTGAGAGATTTACAGGTGCCGCAGGACTCACATCACCCCTTGACTCCAGACACACTTAGAGAAAGTACAGGGTGAGAGATTTACAGGTGCCGCGGGACCCACATCACCCCTTGAGTCCAGACACACTTGGAGAAAGTACAGGGTGAGAGATTTACAGGTGCCGCGGGACCCACATCACCCCTTGACTCCAGACACACTTGGAGAAAGTACAGGGTGAGAGTATTTACAGGTGCCGCAGGACTCACATCACCCCTTGACTCCAGACACACTTAGAGAAAGTACAGGGTGAGAGATTTACAGGTGCCGCAGGACTCACATCACCCCTTGACTCCAGACACACTTAGAGAAAGTACAGGGTGAGAGATTTACAGGTGCCGCGGGACCCACATCACCCTTGAGTCCAGACACACTTAGAGAAAGTACAGGGTGAGAGATTTACAGCTGCCGCAGGACTCACATCACCCCTTGACTCCAGACACACTTGGAGAAAGTACAGGGTGAGAGATTTACAGGTGCCACAGGACTCACATCACCCCTTGACTCCAGACACACTTAGAGAAAGTACAGGGTGAGAGATTTACAGGTGCCGGGGGACCCACATCACCCCTTGACTCCAGACACACTTGGAGAAAGTACAGGGTGAGAGATTTACAGGTGCCGCAGGACTCACATCACCCCTTGACTCCAGACACACTTGGAGAAAGTACAGGGTGAGAGATTTACAGGTGCCGCAGGACTCACATCACCCCTTGACTCCAGACACACTTAGAGAAAGTACAGGGTGAGAGATTTACAGGTGCCGCGGGACCCACATCACCCCTTCACTCCAGACACACTTGGAGAAAGTACAGGGTGAGAGATTTACAGGTGCCGCAGGACTCACATCACCCCTTGAGTCCAGACACACTTGGAGAAAGTACAGGGTGAGAGATTTACAGGTGCCGCAGGACTCACATCACCCCTTGACTCCAGACACACTTGGAGAAAGTACTGGGTGAGAGATTTACAGGTGCCGCAGGACTCACATCACCCCTTGACTCCAGACACACTTAGAGAAAGTACAGGGTGAGAGATTTACATGTGCCGCGGTACCCACATCACCCCTTGACTCCAGACACACTTGGAGAAAGTACAGGGTGAGAGATTTACAGGTGCCGCAGGACTCACATCACCCCTTGACTCCAGACACACTTAGAGAAAGTACAGGGTGAGAGATTTACAGGTGCCGCGGGACCCACATCACCCCTTGAGTCCAGACACACTTGGAGAAAGTACAGGGTGAGAGATTTACAGGTGCCACGGGACCCACATCACCCCTTGACTCCAGACACACTTGGAGAAAGTACAGGGTGAGAGTATTTACAGGTGCCGCAGGACTCACATCACCCCTTGACTCCAGACACACTTAGAGAAAGTACAGGGTGAGAGATTTACAGGTGCCGCGAGGACTCACATCACCCCTTGACTCCAGACACACTTAGAGAAAGTACAGGGTGAGAGATTTACAGGTGCCGCGGGACCCACATCACCCCTTGACTCCAGACACACTTGGAGAAAGTACTGGGTGAGAGATTTACAGGTGCCGCAGGACTCACATCACCCCTTGACTCCAGACACACTTAGAGAAAGTACAGGGTGAGAGATTTACATGTGCCGCGGTACCCACATCACCCCTTGTCTCCAGACACACTTGGAGAAAGTACAGGGTGAGAGATTTACAGGTGCCGCAGGACTCACATCACCCCTTGACTCCAGACACACTTAGAGAAAGTACAGGGTGAGAGATTTACAGGTGCCGCGGGACCCACATCACCCCTTGAGTCCAGACACACTTGGAGAAAGTACAGGGTGAGAGATTTACAGGTGCCACGGGACCCACATCACCCCTTGACTCCAGACACACTTGGAGAAAGTACAGGGTGAGAGTATTTACAGGTGCCGCAGGACTCACATCACCCCTTGACTCCAGACACACTTAGAGAAAGTACAGGGTGAGAGATTTACAGGTGCCGCAGGACTCACATCACCCCTTGACTCCAGACACACTTAGAGAAAGTACAGGGTGAGAGATTTACAGGTGCCGCGGGACCCACATCACCCCTTGAGTCCAGACACACTTGGAGAAAGTACAGGGTGAGAGATTTACAGGTGCCGCGGGACCCACATCACCCCTTGACTCCAGACACACTTGGAGAAAGTACAGGGTGAGAGATTTACAGGTGCCGCGGGACCCACATCACCCCTTGACTCCAGACACACTTGGAGAAAATACAGGGTGAGAGATTTACAGGTGCCGCGGGACCCACATCACCCCTTGAGTCCAGACACACTTGGAGAAACTACAGGGTGAGAGATTTACAGGTGCCGCAGGACCCACATCACCCCTTGACTCCAGACACACTTAGAGAAAGTACAGACCACGAGTATTTACAGGTGCCGCGGGACCCACATCACCCCTTGACTCCAGACACACTTGGAGAAAGTACAGGGTGAGAGATTTACAGGTGCCGCGGGACCCACATCAGCCCTTGAGTCCAGACACACTTGGAGAAAGTACAGGGTGAGAGATTTACAGGTGCCGCGGGACCCACATCACCCCTTGACTCCAGACACACTTGGAGAAAGTACAGGGTGAGAGATTTACAGGTGCCGCAGGACTCACATCACCCCTTGAGTCCAGACACACTTGGAGAAAGTACAGGGTGAGAGATTTACAGGTGCCGCAGGACTCACATCACCCCTTGACTCCAGACACACTTAGAGAAAGTACAGGGTGAGAGATTTACAGGTGCCGCGGGACCCACATCACCCCTTCACTCCAGACACACTTGGAGAAAGTACAGGGTGAGAGATTTACAGGTGCCGCAGGACTCACATCACCCCTTGAGTCCAGACACACTTGGAGAAAGTACAGGGTGAGAGATTTACAGGTGCCGCAGGACTCACATCACCCCTTGACTCCAGACACACTTGGAGAAAGTACTGGGTGAGAGATTTACAGGTGCCGCGGGACCCACATCACCCCTTGACTCCAGACACACTTGGAAAAAGTACAGGGTGAGAGTATTTACAGGTGCCGCAGGACTCACATCACCCCTTGAGTCCAGGGACACTTAGAGCAGTGGTTTGGCTGAGGACACTTTACTCCAGCACTCACTCACCGGCAGCCTCCACCCAGTGGGCAGTGATAAAGCCTTAACCCAGGGCTCACTGACTGGCAGCCTCCACCTTGTGGGCAGTGGTAAGGCTAATGCCACTTTACTCCAGCGCTCACTCACCGGCAGCCTCCACCCAGTGGGCAGTGGTAAAAGCTTTACTCCAGCGCTCACTCACCGGCAGCCTCCACCCAGTGGGCAGTGGTAAAAGCTTTACTTCAGGGTCACTCACCGGCAGCTTCCACCCAGTGGGCAGTGGTAAAGGCTTCACTTCAGGCTCAGTTACAGGCAGCCTCCACCCAGTGGGCAGTGGTAAGGCTAAGGACGCTTTACTCTAGGGTCACTCACTGGCAGCCTCCACCCAGTGGGCAGTGGTAAGGCTAAGGACGCTTTACTCTAGGGTCACTCACCGGCAGCCTCCACCGAGTGGGCAGTGGTAAAGGCTTTACTCCAGGCTCAGTTACAGGCAGCCTCCACCCAGTGGGCAGTGGTAAGACTGAGGACGCTTTACTCAAGGGCTCACTCACCAGCAGCCTCCACCCAGTGGGCAGTGGTAAAGGCTTTACTCCAGGGTCACTCACCGGCAGCCTCCTCCCAGTGGGCAGTGGTAAAGGCTTTACTCCAGGCTCAGTTACAGGCAGCCTCCACCCAGTGGGCAGTGTTAAGACTGAGGACGCTTTACTCTAGGGTCACTCACCGGCAGCCTCCACCCAGTGGGCAGTGGTAAAGGCTTTACTCCAGGCTCAGTTACAGGCAGCCTCCACCCAGTGGGCAGTGGTAAGACTGACAACGCTTTACTCTAGGGTCACTCACCGGCAGCCTCCACCCAGTGGGCAGTGGTTAAGGCTTTACTCCAGGGTCACTCACCGGCAGCCTCCACCCAGTGGGCAGTGGTAAGACTAAGGACGCTTTACTCCAGGGTCACTCACCGGCAGCCTCCACCCAGTGGGCAGTGGTAAGACTATGGACGCTTTACTCCAGGGTCACTCACCGGCAGCCTCCACCCAGTGGGCAGTGGTAAAGGCTTTACTCCAGGCTCAGTTACAGGCAGCCTCCACCCAGTGGGCAGTGGTAAAGGCTTTACTCCAGGGTCACTCACCGGCAGCCTCCACCCAGTGGGCAGTGGTAAGACTAAGGACGCTTTACTCCAGGGTCACTCACCGGCAGCCTCCACCCAGTGGGCAGTGGTAAGACTAAGGACGCTTTACTCCAGGCTCACTCACCGGCAGCCTCCACCCAGTGGGCAGTGGTAAGACTAAGGACGCTTTACTCCAGGGCTCACTCACCGGCAGCCTCCACCCAGTGGGCAGTGGTAAAGGCTTTACTCCAGGCTCAGTTACAGGCAGCCTCCACCCAGTGGGCAGTGGTAAAGGCTTTACTCCAGGGTCACTCACCGGCAGCCTCCACCCAGTGGGCAGTGGTAAAGGCTTTACTCCAGGGTCACTCACCGGCAGCCTCCACCCAGTGGGCAGTGGTAAGACTAAGGACACTTTACTCCAGGGTCACTCACCGGCAGCCTCCACCCAGTGGGCAGTGGTAAGACTAAGGACGCTTTACTCCAGGGTCACTCACCGGCAGCCTCCACCCAGTGGGCAGTGGTAAGACTAAGGATGCTTTACTCCAGGGCTCACTCACCGGCAGCCTCCACCCAGTGGGCAGTGGTAAAGGCTTTACTCCAGGCTCAGTTACAGGCAGCCTCCACCCAGTGGGCAGTGGTAAAGGCTTTACTCCAGGGTCACTCACCGGCAGCCTCCACCCAGTGGGCAGTGGTAAGGCTGAGGACACTTTACTCCAGGGTCACTCACCGGCAGCCTCCACCCAGTGGGCAGTGGTAAAGGCTTTACTCCAGGCTCAGTTACAGGCAGCCTCCACCCAGTGGGCAGTGGTAAAGGCTTTACTCCAGGGTCACTCACCGGCAGCCTCCACCCAGTGGGCAGTGGTAAAGGCTTTACTCCAGGGTCACTCACCGGCAGCCTCCACCCAGTGGGCAGTGGTAAGACTAAGGACGCTTTACTCCAGGGTCACTCACCGGCAGCCTCCACCCAGTGGGCAGTGGTAAGACTAAGGATGCTTTACTCCAGGCTCAGTTACAGGCAGCCTCCACCCAGTGGGCAGTGGTGAAGGCTTTACTCCAGGGTCACTCACCGGCAGCCTCCACCCAGTGGGCAGTGGTAAAAGCTTTACTTCAGGGTCACTCACCGGCAGCCTCCACCCAGTGGGCAGTGGTAAGGCTGAGGACACTTTACTTCAGGGTCACTCACCGGCAGCCTCCACCCAGTGGGCAGTGGTAAGGCGAGGACACTTTACTCCAGGGTCACTCACCGGCAGCCTCCACCCAGTGGGCAGTGGTAAGGCTGAGGACACTTTACTCCAGGGTCACTCACCGGTAGCTTTGAGGTCCTGCTGGCGTTAGAGGGGGCGTAGAGATTGAGGTACAGACAGTCTTCAGAAACAGGCGCTGCTGGAATCTTGGTTTGAAATAATTCTTCAACTATCTTATCCCTCGTCTGTGGGCACCTACGGAAAGAACACATGGACACGTCATCCAGGCAGGACTGCGTCAGTCACGGCAGGAGGGCGACCTTTGAACTCTGGCCCTTCACTCGGATAGGGGGTTTCTCTCTACTGCATGAGTAGGAGGACTTTTTATTATTTTATTTGTCATTTTCCATAGCAACAAAGACTTTGTATACACAAGAACACCTCCGGTCATTTTAGCTGATTACATTTAGAAAGGTTCTATTACAAACCTCTTCAGACCCCGAGGTCGATGCTCAGCAGGGGATCCCATGCTGGAGGTGATCCTGTAAACATGATGGGCCAGATGTATGACCCTTTTTTGCTGTCTCAAGCAGGAAATCGGCCCGATTGCGACCGCAAAATAGGCCTGCCCTATGTACAAACACTATTTTGCGACTCGCTATTAGGAAGGGGCGTGCCAAGGGGGTCCCTTCCTAATAGCGAGTTGCACTTCAATGTACGATTGTTTTGCGACCACACTCTCAGTTTACCACCTACTTCAACTAGGTGGTAAGCCACTCGCAAACAGGAAGGGGTCCCCAGGGGACTCCTTCCCCTTTGTGACTGGCAGCACAAATATTTTTTTATTTTTTTTTAAGTTCTTTTTATTGTTAAACCAAAGCACTGTCAGAGTTATATTGAAACACAGATTGAAAAGCATGGTAATTACTGATACGTTATATACAGTTCCACAGTAACTGGCAAAGCATATTTCACAGTTCACACTAGAGCATTAAGTTGTTAGGTTCTCTAGGGGCGGCTGTGTCGGTAACACGGGTGTCTCACATATGGAACCTCTATCGTCATTCCATTTCCCCCATAATTGTATCTATTTTCTAGGGCATCCTCTTGTGACATAGACTGTTTTTTTTTGCTCGAAACATGGACCAGTCCATGTCTCTTTCCCATTCCCTCAGCGTCGGGGCTGTGTGGGCTCCCCACTGCCTTGCAATGTTCCTTTTAGTGACCATCAAGCCTAGTGCCACCCAGGTTTTTCTTTGTTGCTCAAGTCCATTGGTTCCCATATATTTAGGAGGCATCGCTTGGCCTCCACTGTGATTGTCCGCCCCAGAACTTCCCCCATACATGAGGTGACTACACTCCAATAATGCGCTATGTGAGGGCATTCCCACAGTATATGAAAAAAAGTGCCCTCTCGGCCACATCTCCGTCTACAAGTAACGTCATTTCCATACCCCATCCTGACCAAGGCCGGTCCGGTAATATATATCCTGTGCAGTATTTTCAGCTGCACCAGGTTCAGCTTTGCGGATATCGCCCCCTCCCTCGGGGATGCCAGCGCCTCCATCCATTCCTCCTCATCAAGTTCTGTTAAGTCACTTTCCCACATTGCACGGAGCCGCGGGAGGGGATCAGGTGAATGGTTTATACGTTTTAAATACGTCCGGGAAATTGCCTTTTTGGGCACATAGCCGTCCAGAAGCCTGTCCTCTAGGGGAGAGGCCTCAGGAGGAGTCGCCCCCTTCGGGATAACAGTGTATAGTGCATGCTGCACCTGCAAGTATCTAAATCTTTCTGTGTCTGCGAGCTCGAACTTATGTTGGAGGGCCGTGAAGGGTATTACTTCTCCTTTTTTCCAGACATCGCCCACTCGGGAGATCCCTATCATGTCCCACCTATCAAACCCCTTAGACTTCCAGAGATCTCCTAAGCGTTCAGAGTCCCATAGCGGGGTGAACCGTGTCATGGTGTTTGCCCATCCCATGTCTTTCTGGACCTGGTGCCAAACCTGCACAGAATGTTTTGTAGGGCCCGTCAGGGGGAATTTGGCCAGTTTGGAATATAATGCTTGTGTATAGTTCCCCCCGGGGAGGAGCCATCTATCCATCGCATAGCCAGGATCCATAGGGGACCGGTATATACAGTGGTTGATGGTAGCTAGTTGCGCTGCCCTGTAGTAATTCTTAATGTTCGGCAAACCGATTCCACCATCATACCAGCTACGCACCAATTTCGAGAACGCAATTCTCGGCCGACCACTTCCCCAGAGCAGAGCTCGTTGCGCGCTTTCTACCTGTTTGAAATATGATGTGGGTGATAATCAGGGCAGGTGAATTTTGGAGGACATATAAGAACCGAGGTAGCGACATCATTTTAAACAACGCGGCTCTCCACAGCAATGACAATGGGAGAGATTGCCAATGTTCCACGTCAGACTTCAGTCGCTGCAGCGGCGGTAGGAGGTTAGCATTGTAAAATAGTTTGGGATCCCTAGTAATAAAAATCCCTAAATACTTAAAGCCCCCCATTACTATCTTAAGTTGATATTCCTTTGGTAGGACCGGCGGCGTGCCCTGAAGCACAAAAATGCATGATTTTGAACAGTTGATAGTATACCCGGAGTATGTACCGAAATTAGTAAAGATATTAAGGACTCCACGCAGGGATCTAGTTGGAGGAGCCAGGTATAGCAAAATGTCGTCTGCGTAGAGTGATATCCGGTCATCCCAATCATCAGCCCAGCGCAGCCCTCTTGTTACGGGGTCTCGTCGGATCCAGCAGGCCAGGGGTTCCAATGTAAGAGCGAACAGCAGAGGGGACACGGTGCATCCCTGTCTGGTCCCCCTGTGGAGGCGGAATATAGCTAATTTTTTGTTATTGACCACTACCTGTGCGAGTGGGTCAGTGTATAAGAACCTGACCCAGCCGATAAATTTAGGACCGAATCCCAACCTTTCCAAGATGGCGAACAGGTATGGCCACTCGATGGTGTTCAATGCCATGGTGGCATCTAGAGACACCACAACTGCATCTTCTTTTATGGTGTCAGCCCTTCCCATAACGCCATGCACCCGCCTCAAGTTCAGGGACGTGTTACGCGACGGCATAAAGCCGGATTGATCCGGATGAACAAGTTCCGGAACAACGCAAGTCAATCGGGTGGCAAGCAATTTAGCCAGTATTTTGGATGCAGCATTCGGAAGTGATATGGGTCGATACGACTGACAGCTGTCTCTTGGTTTCCCTTCCTTAGGTATCACTACCAGGGTGGCCAGTCTTTGGTCCTGGGGAAGGGATCCCTCCTCAAGACTCTCTACGAACATTGCCCTAAGGTATGGGCTATCTTGTCAGGTCTTAATTTGTACAGTTCTATCGGGAGGCCGTTAGGGCCATAGCTTTTCTGGTCTGGAGGGAATTAATAGCCTGTGCTATTTCGTCTGGGGTGATGTCCCCCTCCAACGAAGCTATGTCAGCATCCGCCAGTTCCGGCAGACGAATCTCTGCCAGTAGTTCTTTAGTTTCCGCCTCATGCCTGCTGGACCTAGAAGTGTAGACCACGCCATAATATCTACCAAACTCGTCCGCGATGTCCTGCGGGTCAGTGAGCCTTTCACCGTTCGCCGCCCAAAGTTCCGTGACCAATCGGCTCGCTGCTTCCCTCCTGTCCAACCAGGCTAACATTTTCCCGGCCTTGTCCTCCAACTCGTATACGCTCCCCAACTTGTGGCTGAGCATGGTTTTGGCAGCCTCTCTCACCTCGGATCTATACTCCTCTTGTGTCAAGCGGAGAATATGTGGGGTTCCTCGGTCGGCTGACGTCGCAAGGCCCTCCTCTAATCTGAGAATTTCCTCCTCCAGCCGGAGAAGTCTAGCTTGTCTGTCTTTCTTCACCCCGGAGATCTGAGATAGAGCGTGACCCCTTATCACTGTTTTAAAGGCCTCCCAAAGGACCTGAGATGAGGCAACTGTGCCATCGTTTTCAGCAAAGTAGTGTTCAATTTCTTGTTCTAACTTTGATTTAATTATAGGGTTCCGAAGATGCCAGGGGCTAATAGGTGCAACCCAAGTGCAGTCGCCCCTCCCATACTCCATGTGTAGCCATACTGGGGAGTGGTCGGATATCCCTCTAGCTAGGTGTCTCACTTCCTTAATATAGCCAACTCGCACCGCTAGGGCACCGCTTGGGCGAAGATGTAATCTAGGCGGGAGAAGCTCTTGTGGACCCCCGAGTAAAACGTATATTGTGTCTCTGTAGGGTGATATACCCTCCACATGTCCACCAGAACCATGGCTTGCAGGAAACGCGGGAGGTGTCGACACGATGGCGGTATATCTTTGGGGGGTAGTGGTCCTGTACTCCAGAAACTACTGAGTTTAGGTCACCTCCTATTACTAGTCTACCAGTGGGAAACGTGAGTAATTCCCCCCCCCCAATTCTTTAAGGGTAATGTCTTGCAATCCTGGCGGTAAGTACAGTGAAAGCAGTGTCAGCGCTGCACTCTCCTACTGACCAGATACAGCTGCATATCGCCCCAAATTGTCTGTGTAAACCTGCTTTATAGCCATTGGGAAGGTACGTCTTTTCAGTATGCCAACGCCTCTGGAGCCTGTCGTGAACCCGGAGTGAGCCACTAGTTGGTAGCCCCCTCTAGCTAGGGCCTTACACATGTTTCCTATGAGGTGCATCTCCTGAAGTAACACCACCTCTGGGGCATGTCACCTAAGAAACTGTGAGACAATCCATCTTTTAGTTTTATCAGGCAAGCCGTTCACATTCCAGGATAACAACTTAATCCGTTTCTCAGTGCCCATATCTCCAGTATCCTGCGCCATCGGGGGGATGCCTTGCCATGTCCCCGGAATACCCACCCGCCGATGATAGAATCGTGTACGAACTGTCAGGCTCCCAGTCCCTAGTTCTTGGCCATCGCAAAACCCATGCTTAGACTCTCCAAATACAATTCTGTGACAAACGAAAAATATTCTTACAAGAACGAACCTCCCAACACCCCCCACCCTGTTGCCCTCCCTGCTCTCCTGCACTCTGGGCTCGAAACTGCCCATGACTCCAATAGTGCAGAGTGCCTGTCGCCCTAACCAAAAAGAAAACCTTAACTAGAAAGTGGAGGGGGAAGAGGTAGTAGTCTCCCGCCCGATGGACCTCCCACCGCTATCTTGTGCTCCCCATTACCCATATGTGGACATGCACCATATACAAATACAATCAAGTTATGCAGAAAATGTTCACTTGGCCTGCTCATCACAGCGTCTCGGTCAATCCCATGTCAGATGGGGTGATGGCGACGTAGAAGTCTCTCTGGTAACAGCTTTGGGCGTGGCAACATAGTCCCTGGTCAGTTCCACTGCATAAGTCTTATCTGACGTTGTGAATCTTCGCTGGTCTCCAGCCCTCCAACCAATCGTGTGCTGCTTCCGGCGAATCAAAAAACCAGGTCTTGCCATCCGCTTCTACTCGCAGTTTAGCCGGGAATAACATCGCATAATGAATGCCCTTGTCTCTCATCAGTTTTTTAACATCTAGGAAGGTGCGACGTTGGCGTTGAACCGCAATAGTAAAGTCCGGAAAAAAGGACAATTCACTGTTGTCAATCTTTAGCAGGGGGTTAGCCTGTGCTGTTTGTAGAATACTGTCCCGGTCTCTGAAGTTAAGGAGTCATGCCAGGATTGGCCTTGGAGGGGCACCGGGCTTAGGTTTTCCCCCTGGCACTCTGTGTGCCCATTCAACTGTGAAGAATTTCGACAGCGTTTTGGGACGTAGGTGGTTCATAATTAGGTCTTCAACAAACAGGTCCGCGGCAGGCCCTTCCGCTCGCTCGGGGACCCCATTAATTCTGATGTTGTTATGCCTTGCGCGTCCTTCATAGTTGTCCAGTTGGGCATCTAACCTTTTTTGCGCCAACTGGAGATTTCTTTACCCATTCGGTGGGTTTCGCTACTTAGTTCCTTAGTCCCTCCTTCCATGGTTTTCACCTTTTCGCTGGTGTGTTTCAAATCGGTCCTGAGCAATCCCATTTCGATGGATATGGTGTCCATTCTGTGTTCCAGGGATGTACGCACTCCCGCTATTGCTGCCATGACGTCCGCCAGTGTTGGCTCTCCCTCGGACAGCGTCGATGATTTCTCCGGCTCTCCCCCGGTCGCCCCCCCCTGCTCGCACCCTTTGTGCGTCGTGTATTTATCCAGCTTTTTCTGGAGGGTAGATCGCTGTCCTTTTGGTCCTGACATGATGAGCGGCAGAAACAGCGTATCGCCCTGCAGCACTATGCACTCGTGGTTCAGGTTTCGCACAGAGCACACCAGGTCAAACAATCGAGAGGCCAGCAGGGTGCCGTCGCGCTAGGGTTGTCAACCGCAGGGTGCACTGGCCTCAGCGTTTCAGAAATGGGTTAGTCAGTAAGCACAACTCCTTCCCATGAAGCATATGTCAGCCAGTGGCTACCAACCAGGAGGCATCGTCCCCAATGTGTGTGTGCCACTTCCCCTGTGGTTATGGACCAGGGCCAGCTGTGCCCCGAGTGCTGTCCGACGAGAATGTAGCACGGGTATCTTGCCCCCCAAGCGGATTAAGCTGCTGCGTCGCAGTGTGGCTCACCCGTCTGCCAGGCTGGTCCACTGTTGTTAGGCCGATCGATCATGTAGGTCCCGGGCCTCCGATCTGGAGATTGCAAGTCGTGCGGGCTCTCCGCCCTAAGTTACGGCCTGAGTGCTGGGCTGCGGACCTGCCTATTCGTTTCTGACAGGGCCGCTTAGCGGTGGGCAGATCAGGAGATGTGAGGCCGTGTCCCAGGCTGTCGAGACGTATTTAATCCCCGTGGCCACCACCTCGACAAGGATTTCCGTTGACGGGAGGGGGGGGAGCACCAAGAGAAACCCCACTGCGGTCCCCCACCCCTACAGGGGTCCGGATGCAGAGCGTTGGGCCCAGGCCTCCGGGGCGCTGCCACTCACCGACAACTGCGGCCATCCCACACGGAGGTCCCAGCCGGCCACGCAATCACTCAAGCCCAGGGATTCTGGGCCCGATCCTCTCTCCGCACCACCTCCAACCGGAATCCCAGTGCAAACCTTGTCCAGCGCACAGCGTTGCAGCGGAGGTACCCCACACACCCCGCCGATCGTTTGCAGGGGAGAAAGCGGATACTTGACGGATTTTAAGGCGGCTTCAGTCCATCGACTTCAGGAGCTTCACCGCCTCGCAGCTATCGTGCTAGGCGGTCAAGCCGCGCCCCCACAAATATTTTTTAAGAGCAGGCAATGGTCCCATGGACCACTGCCTACTCTTAAAAAATGAAACAGAAGCGTTTCATGTTTCTTTCTTAAATGCATCCCATTTTGCTGCATTTAAAAAAAGAAACTGCTTTATTTAAAAATCAGTCACTGACATGGTGGTCTACTGACCCCAGCAGGCCACCATCCCTGTGAGTGCTAGCCATTCGCCTTGGGTTGCAAATTGCACCTGCCTCATGAATATTAATGAGGCAGGTCAAACGCAACCCTATTAGGAATCGCAAACAGTGCCTGAGACACTGTTTTACATTCCATTTTGCGAGTTGCGAATTGGAAGGGTCCTGCATCTGGCCCATATATCTCGGGATCCTGGACAGGACCCACTGGATCCCCAAGCAAGGATGGACTGCATAGAGTGAGCTCACCCCATAGGATCTCACCCAGGGTTCCAGGAAAGTGCCCACAAGATCCCCAAGGAAGGAAGGACGGCATAGAGTGAGTACACGTGATGGGATCACACCCAGGGATCCAGGACAGGACCCACTGGGTCCCCAAGGAAGGATGGACTGCATAGAGTGAGTTCACCAGATGGGATCACCTCCAGGGATCCAGGACAGCACCCACAAGATCCCCAAGGAAGGATGGACTGCATAGAGTGAGTTCACCCCTAGGGATGTCACCCAGGGTTCCAGGACAGTGCCCAAAAGATCCCCAAGGAAGGAAGGACTGCATAGAGTGAGTTCACATGATGTGATCACACCCAGGGATCCAGGACAGGACTCACTGGATTCCCAAGCAAGGATGGACTGCAAAGAATGAGTTCACCAGATGGGATCACACCCAGGGATCACATCCAGGGATCCAGGACAGCACCCACTGGATCCCCAAGGAAGGATGGACTGCACACAAAGATTTCACCCCATGGGATCTGCAGACTCAACTAGTCCTGTTGACTGGGGGTTCCTTAAACCACTGCGTCGCTAGTGGTCTTTTAGCTTCAAAGAGGAACATGGCTGTTAGTCTCTGCCTTGGTCTGTGAGATCATTGACCCTCCCCAGCACTGAAGGTGACTGAGAGCAAGAAATAGAACCCTGTGTAGGTCTGAGTCTAGAACTTAAAATCATCCTCCAACAGCCCTGAACCCCTGGTCAGTTCCATGCCAGACACATAAAATCTACTTCTGGGAATGAACATTCACCACATGCTCAACTAACTTCTGTCAAGTAAAGTGGTGATCAGTCCATTCTAGTCAAGAATGATATGTACCAGCAGCAAGAACTCCACAGGTTCAGCCAAGAAGGCGGGCTCTAAAGTGCCCATCACCTGTCTCGCTCTAAAATAGATTGACACCTCTAACGGTGACGCTTCTAGATCACCACAGACCAGACGGAGATTCAGGAATGTCCCCTCCTCGATGAGGGGCCAGGTGAGCTGTGCACCTGCCTCGTAACAAACCCCAGCCGGGGAACCGAGGGCTTATTCTAGTGGGATCGATGGCTATTGGGAGTAGTCATGTGTCCTCAAGAAAAAGAAATCCATGCATTTATTCCAGCTTCTCTGTGGCAGATTAAAGTTAATATCAGTTAGGTTTCATCATAAGTGGCCCCTACGTGGTTTCAGGCCAATGGTTGTCGAGATAAGTAGGCTGGCGGAGTTTGCAGGGATAAGTTTGTAAAAGGAAAAGTTGTTGTCTATGAAATGAGGTGTGAACCTTTTGCAGAATTACAATAGGAGAGTAAGGAAGAGAGGCATGAGACAGGGGAGTGCGTAACTTGCGTAATTCTGTGTCGCGTAATCACGCTGAATGATCTAATTCTGTGAGATTGCTCAGAGTTACGCAAGAAGATAAATTCTGCATTTTGTGCTATTTCTTAGCACAGAAATGTCCTCTCGTGTCCGGGTTAGACACGAGGGGGCATTTGTAACTAAGAAACAGCGCTAAATGCTACAGAATTTGAATAGCGAGCGTGAACAGCTGCTCACGCTTGCTAAATGTGCTCTTGGGGTAGGATTTTCCTCCAACTTACTACTGGCTATTACTGCTGTTTGCTTATCGCAGAAAACACCCTTGCATCCAAAATGGGTGCGTGGATGTATTTTTTTATAAGAAAGAGTGCTGAATGCAGCGGAACACGACTAGCGAGCAGCTGCTTGAGCTCGCTAAATGTGCTCTTGCAGTAGAATATTTCCCCCAAATTACTTTTAATTACGCAAGCGGACATAATTGAGTAATTATCAGTAATTCCGCATCAAAGAGCAACATGGAATTACCAAAATTACTCTGATTACTCAAGCGTGAGTGAAATTCCGCCCAGGCCTAGCATGAGACTGAAATGAGGCTGAAGATGTGCAGGAAGGAAGGTAAAGAGGGGACCAATCTATACTCAGAAATAGAAGACGTGCAGGACGGAAGGTAAGGAGGGGACCGATCTATACTCAGAAACAGAAGACGTGCAGGACGGAAGGTAAGGAGGGCATCAATCTAATGACATATGCAGGATGGAAGGTAAGGAGAGGACCAATCGAATGACATGTGCAGGATGGAAGGTAAGGAGGGGACCAATCTATACTCAGAAATAGAAGACGTGCAGGATGGAAGGTAAGGAGGGGACCAATCTATACTCAGAAACAGAAGACGTGCAGGACGGAAGGTAAGGAGGGGATCAATCTAATGACGTGCAGAATGGAGGGTAAGGAGAGGACCAATCGAATGACATGTGCAGGATGGAAGGTAAGGAGGGGACCAATCTAATGACATGTGCAGGACGGAAGGTAAGGAGGGGACCAATCGAATGACATGTGCAGGATGTAAGGTAAGGAGAGGACCAATCTATACTCAGAAATAGAAGACGTGCACGATGGAAGGTAAGGAGAGGACCAATCAAATGACATATGGAGGATGGAAGGTAAGGAGGGGACCAATCTATACTCAGAAATAGAAGACGTGCAGGACGGAAGGTAAGGAGGGGACCAATCTATACTCAGAAATAGAAGACGTGCAGGATGGAAGGTAAGGAGGGGACCAATCTATACTCAGAAATAGAAGACGTGCAGAACAGAAGGTAAGGAGGGGACCAATCTATACTCAGAAATAGAAGACGTGCAGGATGGAAGGTAAGGAGGGGATCAATCGAATGACATGTACAGGATGGAAGGTAAGGAGGGGACCAATCTATACTCAGAAATAGAAGACGTGCAGGACGGAAGGTAAGGAGGGGACCAATCTATACTCAGAAACAGAAGACGTGCAGGACGGAAGGTAAGGAGGGGACCAATTTATACTCAGAAATAGAAGACGTGCAGGACGGAAGGTAAGGAGGGGACCAATTTATACTCAGAAATAGAAGACGTGCAGGACGGATGGTAAGGAGGGGACCAATCTATACTCAGAAACAGAAGACGTGCAGGACGGAAGGTAAGGAGGGGACCAATTTATACTCAGAAATAGAAGACGTGCAGGACGGAAGGTAAGGAGGGGACCAATCTATACTCAGAAATAGAAGACGTGCAGGACGGAAGGTAAGGAGGGGACCAATCTATACTCAGAAACAGAAGACGTGCAGGACGGAAGGTAAGGAGGGGACCAATTTATACTCAGAAATAGAAGACGTGCAGGACGGAAGGTAAGGAGGGGACCAATTTATACTCAGAAATAGAAGACGTGCAGGACGGAAGGTAAGGAGGGGACTAATCTATACTCAGAAACAGAAGACGTGCAGAATGGAAGGTAAGGAGGGGACCAATCTATACTCAGAAATAGAAGACGTGCAGAACGGAAGGTAAGGAGGGGACCAATCTATACTCAGAAATAGAATACGTGCAGGACGGAAGGTAAGGAGGGGATCAATCTAATGACATGTGCAGGATGGAGGGTAAGGAGAGGACCAATCGAATGACATGTGCAGGATGGAAGGTAAGGAGGGGACCAATCTAATGACATGTGCAGGACGGAAGGTAAGGAGGGGATCAATATGATGACATGTGGACGATGGAAGGTAAGGAGAGGACCAATCGAATGACATGTGCAGGATGGTAGGTAAGGAGAGGACCAATCTAATGACATGTGCAGGATGGAAGGTAAGGAGAGGACCAATCGAATGACATGTGCAGGATGTAAGGTAAGGAGGGGACCAATCTATACTCAGAAATTGAAAACGTGCAGGACGGAAGGTAAGGAGGGGGCCAATCTATACTCAGAAATAGAAGACGTGCAGAACGGAAGGTAAGGAGGGGACCAATCTATACTCAGAAATAGAAGACGTGCAGAACGGAAGGTAAGGAGGGGACCAATCTATACTCAGAAACAGAAGATGTGCAGAACGGAAGGTAAGGAGGGGACCAAACTATACTCAGAAATAGAAGACATGCAGGACGGAAGGTAAGGAGGGAACCAATCGAATGACGTGTGCATGATCGAGAGTAAGGAGAGGACCAATCTAATGACATGTGCAGGACGGAAGGTAAGGAGAGGACCAACCTTATGACATGTGCAGGATGGAAGGTAAGGAGAGGACCAATCGAATGACATGTGCAGGACGGAAGGTAAGGAGAGGACCAATCGAATGACATGTGCAGGATGGAAGGTAAGGAGGGGACCAATCTATACTCAGAAATAGAAGACTTGCAGAACGGAAGGTAAGGAGGGGACCAATCTATACTCAGAAATAGAAGACGTGCAGGATGGAAGGTAAGGAGAGGACCAATCTAATGACATGTGCAGGATGGAAGGTAAGGAGGGGATCAATCTATACTCAGAAACAGAAGACGTGCAGGACAGAAGGTAAGGAGGGGATCAATATAATGACATGTGCAGGATGGAGGGTAAGGAGAGGATCAATATAATGACATGTGCAGGATGGAAGGTAAGGAGAGGATCAATCGAATGACATGTGCAGGATGGAAGGTAAGGAGAGGACCAATCTATTCTCAGAAATAGAAGGCGTGCAGGACGGAAGGTAAGGAGAGGATCAATCGAATGATATGTGCAGGATGGAAGGTAAGGAGAGGACCAATCGAATGACATGTGCAGGATGGAAGGTAAGGAGGGGACCAATCGAATGACATGTGCAGGACGGAAGGTAAGGAGGGGACCAATCTATACTCAGAAACAGAAGACGTGCAGAACGGAAGGTAAGGAGGGGACCAATCTATACTCAGAAATAGAAGACGTGCAGAACGGAAGGTAAGGAGGGGACCAATCTATACTCAGAAATAGAAGACGTGCAGGACGGAAGGTAAGGAGGGGATCAATCTAATGACATATGCAGGATGGAAGGTAAGGAGAGGACCAATCGAATGACATGTGCAGGATGGAAGGTAAGGAGGGGACCAAACTATACTCAGAAATAGAAGACGTGCAGGATGGAAGGTAAGGAGGGGACCAATCTATACTCAGAAACAGAAGACGTGCAGGACGGAAGGTAAGGAGGGGATCAATCTAATGACGTGCAGAATGGAGGGTAAGGAGAGGACCAATCGAATGACATGTGCAGGATGGAAGGTAAGGAGGGGACCAATCTAATGACATGTGCAGGACGGAAGGTAAGGAGGGGACCAATCGAATGACATGTGGAGGATGGAAGGTAAGGAGAGGACCAATCTATACTCAGAGATAGAAGACGTGCACGATGGAAGGTAAGGAGAGGACCAATCAAATGACATGTGGAGGATGGAAGGTAAAGAGGGGACCAATCTATACTCAGAAATAGAAGACGTGCAGAACAGAAGGTAAGGAGGGGACCAATCTATACTCAGAAATAGAAGACGTGCAGGATGGAAGGTAAGGAGGGGATCAATCGAATGACATGTACAGGATGGAAGGTAAGGAGGGGACCAATCTATACTCAGAAATAGAAGACGTGCAGGACGGAAGGTAAGGAGGGGACCAATCTATACTCAGAAATAGAAGACGTGCAGGACGGAAGTTAAGGAGGGGACCAATCTATACTCAGAAATAGAAGACGTGCAGGACGGAAGGTAAGGAGGGGACCAATTTATACTCAGAAATAGAAGACGTGCAGGACGGATGGTAAGGAGGGGACCAATCTATACTCAGAAACAGAAGACGTGCAGGACGGAAGGTAAGGAGGGGACCAATTTATACTCAGAAATAGAAGACGTGCAGGACGGAAGGTAAGGAGGGGACCAATCTATACTCAGAAATAGAAGACGTGCAGGACGGAAGGTAAGGAGGGGACCAATCTATACTCAGAAACAGAAGACGTGCAGGACGGAAGGTAAGGAGGGGACCAATTTATACTCAGAAATAGAAGACGTGCAGGACGGAAGGTAAGGAGGGGACCAATTTATACTCAGAAATAGAAGACGTGCAGGACGGAAGGTAAGGAGGGGACTAATCTATACTCAGAAACAGAAGACGTGCAGAATGGAAGGTAAGGAGGGGACCAATCTATACTCAGAAATAGAAGACGTGCAGAACGGAAGGTAAGGAGGGGACCAATCTATACTCAGAAATAGAATACGTGCAGGACGGAAGGTAAGGAGGGGATCAATCTAATGACATGTGCAGGATGGAGGGTAAGGAGAGGACCAATCGAATGACATGTGCAGGATGGAAGGTAAGGAGGGGACCAATTTAATGACATGTGCAGGACGGAAGGTAAGGAGGGGATCAATATGATGACATGTGGACGATGGAAGGTAAGGAGAGGACCAATCGAATGACATGTGCAGGATGGTAGGTAAGGAGAGGACCAATCTAATGACATGTGCAGGATGGAAGGTAAGGAGAGGACCAATCGAATGACATGTGCAGGATGTAAGGTAAGGAGGGGACCAATCTATACTCAGAAATTGAAGACGTGCAGGACGGAAGGTAAGGAGGGGGCCAATCTATACTCAGAAATAGAAGACGTGCAGAACGGAAGGTAAGGAGGGGACCAATCTATACTCAGAAATAGAAGACGTGCAGAACGGAAGGTAAGGAGGGGACCAATCTATACTCAGAAACAGAAGATGTGCAGAACGGAAGGTAAGGAGGGGACCAAACTATACTCAGAAATAGAAGACATGCAGGACGGAAGGTAAGGAGGGAACCAATCGAATGACGTGTGCAGGACGGAAGGTAAGGAGAGGACCAATCGAATGACATGTGCAGGATGGAAGGTAAGGAGGGGACCAATCTATACTCAGAAATAGAAGACTTGCAGAACGGAAGGTAAGGAGGGGACCAATCTATACTCAGAAATAGAAGACGTGCAGGATGGAAGGTAAGGAGAGGACCAATCTAATGACATGTGCAGGATGGAAGGTAAGGAGGGGACCAATCTAATGACATGTGCAGGACGGAAGGTAAGGAGAGGACCAACCTTATGACATGTGCAGGATGGAAGGTAAGGAGAGGACCAATCGAATGACATGTGCAGGACGGAAGGTAAGGAGAGGACCAATCGAATGACATGTGCAGGATGGAAGGTAAGGAGGGGACCAATCTATACTCAGCAATAGAAGACTTGCAGAACGGAAGGTAAGGAGTGGACCAATCTATCCTCAGAAATAGTAGACGTGCAGGATGGAAGGTAAGGAGAGGACCAATCTAATGACATGTGCAGGATGGAAGGTAAGGAGGGGATCAATCTATACTCAGAAACAGAAGACGTGCAGGACAGAAGGTAAGGAGGGGATCAATATAATGACATGTGCAGGATGGAGGGTAAGGAGAGGATCAATATAATGACATGTGCAGGATGGAAGGTAAGGAGAGGATCAATCGAATGACATGTGCAGGATGGAAGGTAAGGAGAGGACCAATCTATTCTCAGAAATAGAAGGCGTGCAGGACGGAAGGTAAGGAGAGGATCAATCGAATGATATGTGCAGGATGGAAGGTAAGGAGAGGACCAATCGAATGACATGTGCAGGATGGAAGGTAAGGAGGGGACCAATCGAATGACATGTGCAGGACGGAAGGTAAGGAGGGGACCAATCTATACTCAGAAATAGAAGACGTGCAGAACGAAAGGTAAGGAGGGGACCAATCTATACTCAGAAATAGAAGACGTGCAGGACGGAAGGTAAGGAGGGGATCAATCTAATGACATATGCAGGATGGAAGGTAAGGAGAGGACCAATTGAATGACATGTGCAGGATGGAAGGTAAGGAGGGGACCAATCTATACTCAGAAATAGAAGACGTGCAGGATGGAAGGTAAGGAGGGGACCAATCTATACTCAGAAACAGAAGACGTGCAGGACGGAAGGTAAGGAGGGGATCAATCTAATGACGTGCAGAATGGAGGGTAAGGAGAGGACCAATCGAATGACATGTGCAGGATGGAAGGTAAGGAGGGGACCAATCTAATGACATGTGCAGGACGGAAGGTAAGGAGGGGACCAATCGAATGACATGTGGAGGATGGAAGGTAAGGAGAGGACCAATCTATACTCAGAAATAGAAGACGTGCACGATGGAAGGTAAGGAGAGGACCAATCAAATGACATGTGGAGGATGGAAGGTAAGGAGGGGACCAATCTATACTCAGAAATAGAAGACGTGCAGGACGGAAGGTAAGGAGGGGACCAATCTATACTCAGAAATAGAAGACGTGAAGGATGGAAGGTAAGGAGGGGACCAATCTATACTCAGAAATAGAAGACGTGCAGAACAGAAGGTAAGGAGGGGACCAATCTATACTCAGAAATAGAAGACGTGCAGGATGGAAGGTAAGGAGGGGATCAATCGAATGACATGTACAGGATGGAAGGTAAGGAGGGGACCAATCTATACTCAGAAATAGAAGACGTGCAGGACGGAAGGTAAGGAGGGGACCAATCTATACTCAGAAATAGAAGACATGCAGGACGGAAGTTAAGGAGGGGACCAATCTATACTCAGAAATAGAAGACGTGCAGGACGGAAGGTAAGGAGGGGACCAATTTATACTCAGAAATAGAAGACGTGCAGGACGGATGGTAAGGAGGGGACCAATCTATACTCAGAAACAGAAGACGTGCAGGACGGAAGGTAAGGAGGGGACCAATTTATACTCAGAAATAGAAGACGTGCAGGACGGAAGGTAAGGAGGGGACCAATCTATACTCAGAAATAGAAGACGTGCAGGACGGAAGGTAAGGAGGGGACCAATCTATACTCAGAAACAGAAGACGTGCAGGACGGAAGGTAAGGAGGGGACCAATTTATACTCAGAAATAGAAGACGTGCAGGACGGAAGGTAAGGAGGGGACCAATTTATACTCAGAAATAGAAGACGTGCAGGACGGAAGGTAAGGAGGGGACTAATCTATACTCAGAAACAGAAGACGTGCAGAATGGAAGGTAAGGAGGGGACCAATCTATACTCAGAAATAGAAGACGTGCAGAACGGAAGGTAAGGAGGGGACCAATCTATACTCAGAAATAGAATACGTGCAGGACGGAAGGTAAGGAGGGGATCAATCTAATGACATGTGCAGGATGGAGGGTAAGGAGAGGACCAATCGAATGACATGTGCAGGATGGAAGGTAAGGAGGGGACCAATCTAATGACATGTGCAGGACGGAAGGTAAGGAGGGGATCAATATGATGACATGTGGACGATGGAAGGTAAGGAGAGGACCAATCGAATGACATGTGCAGGATGGTAGGTAAGGAGAGGACCAATCTAATGACATGTGCAGGATGGAAGGTAAGGAGAGGACCAATCGAATGACATGTGCAGGATGTAAGGTAAGGAGGGGACCAATCTATACTCAGAAATTGAAGACGTGCAGGACGGAAGGTAAGGAGGGGGTCAATCTATACTCAGAAATAGAAGACGTGCAGAACGGAAGGTAAGGAGGGGACCAATCTATACTCAGAAATAGAAGACGTGCAGAACGGAAGGTAAGGAGGGGACCAATCTATACTCAGAAACAGAAGATGTGCAGGATGGAAGGTAAGGAGAGGACCAATCTAATGACATGTGCAGGATGGAAGGTAAGGAGGGGACCAATCTAATGACATGTGCAGGACGGAAGGTAAGGAGGGGACCAATCTATACTCAGAAATAGAAGACTTGCAGAACGGAAGGTAAGGAGGGGACCAATCTATACTCAGAAATAGAAGACGTGCAGGATGGAAGGTAAGGAGAGGACCAATCTAATGACATGTGCAGGATGGAAGGTAAGGAGGGGACCAATCTAATGACATGTGCAGGACGGAAGGTAAGGAGAGGACCAACCTTATGACATGTGCAGGATGGAAGGTAAGGAGAGGACCAATCGAATGACATGTGCAGGACGGAAGGTAAGGAGAGGACCAATCGAATGACATGTGCAGGATGGAAGGTAAGGAGGGGATCAATCTATACTCAGAAACAGAAGACGTGCAGGACAGAAGGTAAGGAGGGGATCAATATAATGACATGTGCAGGATGGAGGGTAAGGAGAGGATCAATATAATGACATGTGCAGGATGGAAGGTAAGGAGAGGATCAATCGAATGACATGTGCAGGATGGAAGGTAAGGAGAGGACCAATCTATTCTCAGAAATAGAAGGCGTGCAGGACGGAAGGTAAGGAGAGGATCAATCGAATGATATGTGCAGGATGGAAGGTAAGGAGAGGACCAATCGAATGACATGTGCAGGATGGAAGGTAAGGAGGGGACCAATCGAATGACATGTGCAGGACGGAAGGTAAGGAGGGGACCAATCTATACTCAGAAACAGAAGACGTGCAGAACGGAAGGTAAGGAGGGGACCAATCTATACTCAGAAATAGAAGACGTGCAGAACGGAAGGTAAGGAGGGGACCAATCTATACTCAGAAATAGAAGACGTGCAGGACGGAAGGTAAGGAGGGGACCAATCTAATGACATGTGCAGGATGGAAGGTAAGGAGAGGACCAATCGAATGACATGTGCAGGATGGAAGGTAAGGAGGGGACCAATCTATACTCAGAAATTGAAGACGTGCAGGACGGAAGGTAAGGAGAGGACCAATCGAATGACATGTGCAGGATGGAAGGTAAGGAGTGGATCAATCTAATGACATGTGCAGGATGGAAGGTAAGGAGGGGACCAATCTATACTCAGAAATAGAAGACGTGCAGGATGGAAGTTAAGGAGAGGACCAATCGAATGACATGTGCAGGATGGAAGGTAAGGAGGGGATCAATCGAATGACATGTGCAGGATGGAAGGTAAGGAGGGGACCAATCTATACTCAGAAATAGAAGACGTGCAGGATGGAAGTTAAGGCGAGGACCAATCGAATGACATGTGCAGGATGGAAGGTAAGGAGGGGATCAATCTAATGACATGTGCAGGATGGAAGGTAAGGAGGGGATCAATCGAATGACATGTGCAGGACGGAAGGTAAGGATGGGACCAATCTATACGCAGAAATTGAAGACGTGCAGAACGGAAGGTAAGGAGGGGACCAATCTATACTCAGAAATAGAAGACGTGCAGGACGGAAGGTAAGGAGGGAACCAATTTATACTCAGAAATAGAAGACGTGCAGGACGGAAGGTAAGGAGGGGACCAATTTATACTCAGAAATAGAAGACGTGCAGGACGGAAGGTAAGGAGGGGACCAATCTATACTCAGAAATAGAAGACGTGCAGGACGGAAGGTAAGGAGGGGACCAATTTATACTCAGAAATAGAAGACGTGCAGGACGGAAGGTAAGGAGGGGACCAATCTATACTCAGAAATAGAAGACGTGCAGGACGGAAGGTAAGGAGGGGACCAATTTAATGACATGTGCAGGATGGAAGGTAAGGAGAGGACCAATCTAATGACATGTGCAGGATGTAAGGTAAGGAGGGGACCAATCTATTCTCAGAATTAGAAGACGTGCAGAACGGAAGGTAAGGAGGGGACCAATCTAATGACAAGTGCAGGATGGAAGGTATGGAGAGGACCAATCTAATGACATGCAGGATGGAAGGTAAGGAGAGGACCAATCTAATGACATGTGCAGGATGGAAGGTAAGGAGAGGACCAATCGAATGACATGTGCAGGATAGAAGGTAAGGAGGAGATCAATCGAATGAGATGTGCAGGATGGAAGGTAAGGAGAGGACCAATCGAATGACATGTGCAGGATGGAAGGTAAGGAGAGGACCAATCGAATGACATGTGCAGGATAGAAGGTAAGGAGGGGACCAAACTAATGACATATGCAGGATGGAAGGTAAGGAGAGGACCAACCGAATGACATGTGCAGGATGGAAGGTAAGGAGGGGACCAATCTATACTCAGAAATAGAAGACGTGCAGGACGGAAGGTAAGGAGGGGACCAATCTATACTCAGAAATAGAAGACGTACAGAACGGAAGGTAAGGAGGGGACCAATCTATACTCAGAAATAGAAGGCGTGCAGGACGGAAGGTAAGGAGGGGACCAATCTAATGACATGTGCAGGATGGAAGGTAAGGAGGGGACCAATCTATACTCCGAAATTGAAGATGTGCAAGACGGAAGGTAAGGAGGGGATCAATCTAATGACATGTGCAGGATGGAAGGTAAGGAGAGGACCAATCGAATGACATGTGCAGGACGGAAGGTAAGGAGGGGACCAATCTATACTCAGAAATAGAAGACGTGCAGGACGGAAGGTAAGGAGGGGACCAATCGAATGACATGTGCAGGATGGAAGATAAGGAGAGGACCAATATAATGACATGTGCAGGATGGAAAGTAAGGAGGGGAACAATCGAATGACATGTGCAGGATGGAAGGTAAGGAGGGGACCAATCTATACTCAGAAATAGAAGACGTGCAGAACGGAAGGTAAGGAGGGGACCAAGCTATACTCAGAAATAGAATACGTGCAGGATGGAAGGTAAGGAGGGGATCAATCGAATGACATGTGCAGGATGGAGGGTAAGGAGAGGAGGAATCTAATCACGTGTGCAGGATGGAAGGTAAGGAGAGGACCAATCGAAAGACGTGCAGGATGGATGGTAAGAAGGGGACCAATCTATACTCAGAAATAGAAGACATGCAGGATGGAAGGTAAGGAGAGGACCAATCGAATGACAGGTGCAGGACGAGGGTAAGGAGAGGACCAATCGAATGACATGTGCAGGATGGAAGGTAAGGAGAGTACCAATTTATACTCAGAAATAGAAGACGTGCAGGACGGAAGGTAAGGAGGGGACCAATCTATACTCAGAAATAGAAGACGTGCAGGACGGAAGGTAAGAAGGGGATCAATCTAATGACATGTGCAGGATGGAAGGTAAGGAGGGGACCAATTTATACTCAGAAATAGAAGACGTGCAGGACGGAAGGTAAGGAGGGGAACAATCTATACTCAGAAATAGAAGACGTGCAGGACGGAAGGTAAGGAGGGGACCAATCTATATTCAGAAATAGAAGACGTGTAGGACGGAAGGTAAGGAGGGGAACAATCTATACTCAGAAATAGAATACGTGCAGGACGGAAGGTAAGGAGGGGACCAATCGAATGACATGTGCAGGATGGAAGGTAAGGAGGGGATCAATCTATACTCAGAAACAGAAGACGTGCAGGACAGAAGGTAAGGAGGGGATCAATATAATGACATGTGCAGGATGGAGGGTAAGGAGAGGATCAATATAATGACATGTGCAGGATGGAAGGTAAGGAGAGGACCAATCTATTCTCAGAAATAGAAGGCGTGCAGGACGGAAGGTAAGGAGAGGATCAATCGAATGATATGTGCAGGATGGAAGGTAAGGAGAGGACCAATCGAATGACATGTGCAGGATGGAAGGTAAGGAGGGGACCAATCGAATGACATGTGCAGGACGGAAGGTAAGGAGGGGACCAATCTATACTCAGAAACAGAAGACGTGCAGAACGGAAGGTAAGGAGGGGACCAATCTATACTCAGAAATAGAAGACGTGCAGAACGGAAGGTAAGGAGGGGACCAATCTATACTCAGAAATAGAAGACGTGCAGGACGGAAGGTAAGGAGGGGACCAATCTAATGACATGTGCAGGATGGAAGGTAAGGAGAGGACCAATCGAATGACATGTGCAGGATGGAAGGTAAGGAGGGGACCAATCTATACTCAGAAATTGAAGACGTGCAGGACGAAAGGTAAGGAGAGGACCAATCGAATGACATGTGCAGGATGGAAGGTAAGGAGTGGATCAATCTAATGACATGTGCAGGATGGAAGGTAAGGAGGGGACCAATCTATACTCAGAAATAGAAGACGTGCAGGATGGAAGTTAAGGAGAGGACCAATCGAATGACATGTGCAGGATGGAAGGTAAGGAGGGGATCAATCGAATGACATGTGCAGGATGGAAGGTAAGGAGGGGACCAATCTATACTCAGAAATAGAAGACGTGCAGGATGGAAGTTAAGGAGAGGACAAATCGAATGACATGTGCAGGATGGAAGGTAAGGAGGGGATCAATCTAATGACATGTGCAGGATGGAAGGTAAGGAGAGGATCAATCGAATGACATGTGCAGGACGGAAGGTAAGGATGGGACCAATCTATACGCAGAAATTGAAGACGTGCAGAATGGAAGGTAAGGAGGGGACCAATCTATACTCAGAAATAGAAGACGTGCAGGACGGAAGGTAAGGAGGGGACCAATTTATACTCAGAAATAGAAGACGTGCAGGACGGAAGGTAAGGAGGGGACCAATCTATACTCAGAAACAGAAGACGTGCAGAACGGAAGGTAAGGAGGGGACCAATCTATACTCAGAAATAGAAGACGTGCAGAACAGAAGGTAAGGAGGGGACCAATCTATACTCAGAAATAGAAGACGTGCAGGACGGAAGGTAAGGAGGGGACCAATCTAATGACATGTGCAGGATGGAAGGTAAGGAGAGGACCAATCGAATGACATGTGCAGGATGGAAGGTAAGGAGGGGACCAATCTATACTCAGAAATTGAAGACGTGCAGGACGGAAGGTAAGGAGAGGACCAATCGAATGACATGTGCAGGATGGAAGGTAAGGAGTGGATCAATCTAATGACATGTACAGGATGGAAGGTAAGGAGGGGACCAATCTATACTCAGAAATAGAAGACGTGCAGGATGGAAGTTAAGGAGAGGACCAATCGAATGACATGTGCAGGATGGAAGGTAAGGAGGGGATCAATCGAATGACATGTGCAGGATGGAAGGTAAGGAGGGGACCAATCTATACTCAGAAATAGAAGACGTGCAGGATGGAAGTTAAGGAGAGGACAAATCGAATGACATGTGCAGGATGGAAGGTAAGGAGGGGATCAATCTAATGACATGTGCAGGATGGAAGGTAAGGAGGGGATCAATCGAATGACATGTGCAGGACGGAAGGTAAGGATGGGACCAATCTATACGCAGAAATTGAAGACGTGCAGAATGGAAGGTAAGGAGGGGACCAATCTATACTCAGAAATAGAAGACATGCAGGACGGAAGGTAAGGAGGGGACCAATTTATACTCAGAAATAGAAGACGTGCAGGACGGAAGGTAAGGAGGGGACCAATCTATACTCAGAAATAGAAGACGTGCAGGACGGAAGGTAAGGAGGGGACCAATTTATACTCAGAAATAGAAGACGTGCAGGACGGAAGGTAAGGAGGGGACCAATCTAAACTCAGAAATAGAAGACGTGCAGGACGGAAGGTAAGGAGGGGACCAATTTAATGACATGTGCAGGATGGAAGGTAAGGAGAGGACCAATCGAATGACATGTGCAGGATGTAAGGTAAGGAGGGGACCAATCTATTCTCAGAATTAGAAGATGTGCAGAACGGAAGGTAAGGAGGGGACCAATCTAATGACAAGTGCAGGATGGAAGGTAAGGAGAGGACCAATCTAATGACATGCAGGATGGAAGGTAAGGAGAGGACCAATCTAATGACATGTGCAGTACGGAAGGTAAGGAGGGGACCAATTTATACTCAGAAATAGAAGACGTGCAGGACGGAAGGTAAGGAGGGGACCAATCTATACTCAGAAATAGAAGACGTGCAGGACGGAAGGTAAGGAGGGGACCAATTTAATGACATGTGCAGGATGGAAGGTAAGGAGAGGACCAATCGAATGACATGTGCAGGATGTAAGGTAAGGAGGGGACCAATCTATTCTCAGAATTAGAAGACGTGCAGAACGGAAGGTAAGGAGGGGACCAATCTAATGACAAGTGCAGGATGGAAGGTAAGGAGAGGACCAATCTAATGACATGCAGGATGGAAGGTAAGGAGAGGACCAATCTAATGACATGTGCAGGACGGAAGGTAAGGAGGGGATCAATCTATACTCAGAAATAGAAGACGTGCAGAACGGAAGGTAAGGAGGGGATCAATCTAATGACATGTGCAGGATGGAAGGTAAGGAGGGGATCAATCAAGTGAGATGTGCAGGATGGAAGGTAAGGAGAGGACCAATCGAATGACATGTGCAGGATGGAAGGTAAGGAGAGGACCAATCGAATGACATGTGCAGGATATAAGGTAAGGAGGGGACCAAACTAATGACATATGCAGGATGGAAGGTAAGGAGAGGACCAACCGAATGACATGTGCAGGATGGAAGGTAAGGAGGGGACCAATCTATACTCAGAAATAGAAGACGTGCAGGACGGAAGGTAAGGAGGGGACCAATCTATACTCAGAAATAGAAGACGTACAGAACGGAAGGTAAGGAGGGGACCAATCTATACTCAGAAATAGAAGGCGTGCAGGACGGAAGGTAAGGAGGGGACCAATCTAATGACATGTGCAGGATGGAAGGTAAGGAGGGGACCAATCTATACTCCGAAATTGAAGATGTGCAAGACGGAAGGTAAGGAGGGGATCAATCTAATGACATGTGCAGGATGGAAGGTAAGGAGAGGACCAATCGAATGACATGTGCAGGACGGAAGGTAAGGAGGGGACCAATCTATACTCAGAAATAGAAGACGTGCAGGACGGAAGGTAAGGAGGGGACCAATCGAATGACATGTGCAGGATGGAAGATAAGGAGAGGACCAATATAATGACATGTGCAGGATGGAAAGTAAGGAGGGGAACAATCGAATGACATGTGCAGGATGGAAGGTAAGGAGGGGACCAATCTATACTCAGAAATAGAAGACGTGCAGAACGGAAGGTAAGGAGGGGACCAAGCTATACTCAGAAATAGAATACGTGCAGGATGGAAGGTAAGGAGGGGATCAATCGAATGACATGTGCAGGATGGAGGGTAAGGAGAGGAGGAATCTAATCACGTGTGCAGGATGGAAGGTAAGGAGAGGACCAATCGAAAGACGTGCAGGATGGATGGTAAGAAGGGGACCAATCTATACTCAGAAATAGAAGACATGCAGGATGGAAGGTAAGGAGAGGACCAATCGAATGACAGGTGCAGGACGAGGGTAAGGAGAGGACCAATCGAATGACATGTGCAGGATGGAAGGTAAGGAGAGGACCAATTTATACTCAGAAATAGAAGACGTGCAGGACGGAAGGTAAGGAGGGGACCAATCTATACTCAGAAATAGAAGACGTGCAGGACGGAAGGTAAGAAGGGGATCAATCTAATGACATGTGCAGGATGGAAGGTAAGGAGGGGACCAATTTATACTCAGAAATAGAAGACGTGCAGGACGGAAGGTAAGGAGGGGAACAATCTATACTCAGAAATAGAAGACGTGCAGGACGGAAGGTAAGGAGGGGACCAATCTATACTCAGAAATAGAAGACGTGCAGGACGGAAGGTAAGGAGGGGAACAATCTATACTCAGAAATAGAATACGTGCAGGACGGAAGGTAAGGAGGGGACCAATTGAATGACATGTGCAGGATGGAAGGTAAGGAGGGGACCAATCTAATGACATGTGCAGGACGGAAGGTAAGGAGGGGATCAATATGATGACATGTGGACGATGGAAGGTAAGGAGAGGACCAATCGAATGACATGTGCAGGATGGTAGGTAAGGAGAGGACCAATCTATACTCAGAAATAGAAGACGTGCAGGATGGAAGGTAAGGAGGGGACCAATCGAATGACATGTGCAGGATGTAAGGTAAGGAGGGGACCAATCTATACTCAGAAATAGAAGACGTGCAGGACGGAAGGTAAGGAGGGGACCAATCGAATGACATGTGCAGGATGTAAGGTAAGGAGGGGACCAATCTATACTCAGAAATTGAAGACGTGCAGGACGGAAGGTAAGGAGGGGACCAATCTATACTCAGAAATAGAAGACGTGCAGAACGGAAGGTAAGGAGGGGACCAATCTATACTCAGAAATAGAAGATGTGCAGAACGGAAGGTAAGGAGGGGACCAATCTATACTCAGAAACAGAAGATGTGCAGAACAGAAGGTAAGGAGGGGACCAATCTATACTCAGAAATAGAAGACATGCAGGACGGAAGGTAAGGAGGGAACCAATCGAATGACGTGTGCGGGATCGAGAGTAAGGAGAGGACCAATCTAATGACATGTGCAGGACGGAAGGTAAGGAGAGGACCAACCTTATGACATGGGCAGGATGGAAGGTAAGGAGAGGACCAATCGAATGACATGTGCAGGACGGAAGGTAAGGAGAGGACCAATCGAATGACATGTGCAGGATGGAAGGTAAGGAGGGGACCAATCTATACTCAGAAATAGAAGACTTGCAGGACGGAAGGTAAGGAGAGGACCAATCTAATGACATGTGCAGGATGGAAGGTAAGGAGGGGATCAATCTATACTCAGAAACAGAAGACGTGCAGGACGGAAGGTAAGGAGGGGATCAATATAATGACATGTGCAGGATGGAGGGTAAGGAGAGGATCAATATAATGACATGTGCAGGATGGAAGGTAAGGAGAGGATCAATCGAATGACATGTGCAGGATGGAAGGTAAGGAGAGGACCAATCTATTCTCAGAAATAGAAGGCGTGCAGGACGGAAGGTAAGGAGGGGATCAATATAATGACATGTGCAGGATGGAGGGTAAGGAGAGGATCAATCGAATGATATGTGCAGGATGGAAGGTAAGGAGAGGACCAATCGAATGACATGTGCAGGATGGAAGGTAAGGAGGGGACCAATCGAATGACATGTGCAGGACGGAAGGTAAGGAGGGGACCAATCTATACTCAGAAACAGAAGACGTGCAGAACGGAAGGTAAGGAGGGGACCAATCTATACTCAGAAATAGAAGACGTGCAGAACGGAAGGTAAGGAGGGGACCAATCTATACTCAGAAATAGAAGACGTGCAGGACGGAAGGTAAGGAGGGGACCAATCTAATGACATGTGCAGGATGGAAGGTAAGGAGAGGACCAATCGAATGACATGTGCAGGATGGAAGGTAAGGAGGGGACCAATCTATACTCAGAAATTGAAGACGTGCAGGACGGAAGGTAAGGAGGGGATCAATCTATACTCAGAAATAGAAGACGTGCAGGACGGAAGGTAAGGAGGGGACCAATCTAATGACATGTGCAGGATGGAAGGTAAGGAGAGGACCAATCGAATGACATGTGCAGGACGGAAGGTAAGGAGGGGACCAATCTATACTCAGAAATAGAAGACGTGCAGAATGGAAGGTAAGGAGGGGACCAATCTATACTCAGAAATAGAAGACGTGCAGAACGGAAGGTAAGGAGGGGACCAATCTATACTCAGAAATAGAAGACGTGCAGAACGGAAGGTAAGGAGGGGACCAATCTATACTCAGAAACAGAAGATGTGCTTAACAGAAGGTAAGGAGGGGACCAATCTATACTCAGAAATAGAAGACATGCAGGACGGAAGGTAAGGAGGGAACCAATCGAATGACGTGTGCGGGATCGAGAGTAAGGAGAGGAACAATCTAATGACATGTGCAGGACGGAAGGTAAGGAGAGGACCAACCTTATGACATGTGCAGGATGGAAGGTAAGGAGAGGACCAATCGAATGACATGTGCAGGACGGAAGGTAAGGAGAGGACCAATCTAATGACATGTGCAGGATGGAAGGTAAGGAGGGGATCAATCTATACTCAGAAACAGAAGACGTGCAGGACGGAAGGTAAGGAGGGGATCAATATAATGACATGTGCAGGATGGAGGGTAAGGAGAGGACCAATATAATGACATGTGCAGGATGAAAGGTAAGGAGAGGATCAATCGAATGACATGTGCAGGATGGAAGGTAAGGAGAGGACCAATCTATTCTCAGAAATAGAAGGCGTGCAGGACGGAAGGTAAGGAGGGGATCAATATAATGACATGTGCAGGATGGAGGGTAAGGAGAGGATCAATCGAATGATATGTGCAGGATGGAAGGTAAGGAGAGGACCAATCGAATGACATGTACAGGATGGAAGGTAAGGAGGGGACCAATCGAATGACATGTGCAGGACGGAAGGTAAGGAGGGGACCAATCTATACTCAGAAACAGAAGACGTGCAGAACGGAAGGTAAGGAGGGGACCAATCTATACTCAGAAATAGAAGACGTGGAGAACGGAAGGTAAGGAGGGGACCAATCGAATGACATGTGCAGGATGGAGGGTAAGGAGAGGAGGAATCTAATCACGTGTGCAGGATGGAAGGTAAGGAGAGGACCAATCGAATGACGTGCAGGATGGATGGTAAGAAGGGGACCAATCTATACTCAGAAATAGAAGACATGCAGGATGGAAGGTAAGGAGAGGACCAATCGAATGACAGGTGCAGGACGAGGGTAAGGAGAGGACCAATCGAATGACATGTGCAGGATGGAAGGTAAGGAGAGGACCAATTTATACTCAGAAATAGAAGACGTGCAGGACGGAAGGTAAGAAGGGGATCAATCTAATGACATGTGCAGGATGGAAGGTAAGGAGGGGACCAATTTATACTCAGAAATAGAAGACGTGCAGGACGGAAGGTAAGAAGGGGATCAATCTAATGACATGTGCGGGATGGAGAGTAAGGAGGGGACCAATCTATACTCAGAAATAGAAGACGTGCAGAACGGAAGGTAAGGAGGGGACCAATCTATACTCAGAAATAGAAGACATGCAGGATGGAAGGTAAGGAGAGGACCAATCGAATGACATGTGCAGGATGGAAGGTAAGGAGGGGATCAATCTATACTCAGAAATAGAAGACGTGCAGGATGGAAGATAAGGAGAGGATCAATCGAATGACATGTGCAGGATGGAAGGTAAGGAGAGGACCAATCGAATGACATGTGCAGGATGGAAGGTAAGGAGGGGATCAATCTAATGACATGTGCAGGATGGAAGGTAAGGAGGGGATCAATCGAATGACATGTGCAGGATGGAAGGTAAGAAGGGGATCAATATAATGACATGTGCGGGATGGAGAGTAAGGAGGGGACCAATCTATACTCAGAAATAGAAGACGTGCAGGATGGAAGGTAAAGAGGGGACCAATCTATACTCAGAAATAGAAGACGTGCAGAACGGAAGGTAAGGAGGGGACCAATCTATACTCGGAAACAGAAGACGTGCAGGACGGAAGGTAAGAAGGGGACCAATCTATTCTCAGAAATAGAAGACGTGCAGGACGGAAGGTAAGGAGGGGACCAATCTATACTCAGAAACAGAAGACGTGCAGGACGGAAGGTAAGGAGAGGACCAATCTATGCTCAGAAACAGAAGACGTGCAGGATGGAAGGTAAGGAGGGGACCAATCTATACTCAGAAATAGAAGACGTGCAGGATGGAAGGTAAGGAGGGGACCAATCTAATGACATGTGCAGGATGGAAGGTAAGGAGGGGATCAATCGAATGACATGTGCAGGATGGAAGGTAAGGAGGGGATCAATCTAATGACATGTGCAGGATGGAAGGTAAGGAGGGGATCAATCGAATGACATGTGCAGGATGGAAGGTAAGGAGGGGACCAATCTATACTCAGAAATAGAAGACGTGCAGGATGGAAGGTAAGGAGAGGACCAATCTATACTCAGAAATAGAAGACGTGCAGGACGGAAGGTAAGGAGGGGACCAATCTATACTCAGAAATAGAAGACGTACAGAACGGAAGGTAAGGAGGGGACCAATCTAATGACATGTGCAGGATGGAAGGTAAGGAGAGGACCAATCTAATGACATGTGCAGGATGGAAGGTAAGGAGAGGACCAATCTAATGACATGTGCAGGATGGAAGGTAAGGAGGGGACCAATCTAATGACATGTGCAGGATGGAAGGTAAGGAGGGATCAATTGAATGACATGTGCAGGATGGAAGGTAAGGAGGGGACCAATCTAATGACATGTGCAGGATGGAAAGTAAGGAGGGGATCAATTGAATGACATGTTCAGGACGGAAGGTAAGGAGGGGACCAATCTATACTCAGAAATAGAAGACGTGCAGGACGGAAGGTAAGGAGAGGACCAATCGAATGACATGTGCAGGATGGAAGGTAAGGAGGGGATCAATCTAATGACATGTGCAGGATGGAAGGTAAGGAGGGGACCAATCTAATGACATGTGCAGGATGGAAGGTAAGGAGGGGATCAATTGAATGACATGTTCAGGACGGAAGGTAAGGAGAGGACCAATCTATACTCAGAAAAGAAGACTTGCAGGACGGAAGGTAAGGAGGGGACCAATCTATACTCAGAAAAGAAGACGTGCAGGACGGAAGGTAAGGAGGGGATCAATCGAATGACGTGTGCGGGATGGAGAGTAAGGAGAAGACCAATCTATACTCAGAAATAGAAGACGTGTAGAACGGAAGGTAAGGAGGGGACCAATTTATACTCAGAAATAGAAGACGTGCAGGACGGAAGGTAAGGAGGGGACCAATCTACACTCAGAAATAGAAGACGTGCAGAACCGAAGGTAAGGAGGGGACCAATCTATACTCAGAAATAGAATACGTGCAGGACGGAAGGTAAGGAGGGAATCAATCTAATGACATATGCAGGATGGAGGGTAAGGAGAGGACCAATCGAATGACATGTGCAGGACGGAAGGTAAGGAGGGGATCAATATGATGACATGTGGACGATGGAAGGTAAGGAGAGGACCAATCGAATGACATGTGCAGGATGGTAGGTAAGGAGAGGACCAATCTAATGACATGTGCAGGATGGAAGGTAAGGAGAGGACCAATCGAATGACATGTGCAGGATGTAAGGTAAGGAGGGGACCAATCTATACTCAGAAATTGAAGACGTGCAGGACGGAAGGTAAGGAGGGGACCAATCTATACTCAGAAACAGAAGACGTGCAGAACGGAAGGTAAGGAGGGGACCAATCTATACTCAGAAATAGAAGACGTGCAGAACGGAAGGTAAGGAGGGGACCAATCTATACTCAGAAACAGAAGATGTGCAGAACGGAAGGTAAGGAGGGGACCAATCTATACTCAGAAATAGAAGACATGCAGGACGGAAGGTAAGGAGGGAACCAATCGAATGACATGTGCGGGATCGAGAGTAAGGAGAGGACCAATCTAATGACATGTGCAGGACGGAAGGTAAGGAGAGGACCAACCTTATGACATGTGCAGGATGGAAGGTAAGGAGAGGACCAATCGAATGACATGTGCAGGACGGAAGGTAAGGAGAGGACCAATCGAATGACATGTGCAGGATGGAAGGTAAGGAGGGGACCAATCTATACTCAGAAATAGAAGACTTGCAGAACGGAAGGTAAGGAGGGGACCAATCTATACTCAGAAATAGAAGACGTGCAGGATGGAAGGTAAGGAGAGGACCAATCTAATGACATGTGCAGGATGGAAGGTAAGGAGGGGATCAATCTATACTCAGAAACAGAAGACGTGCAGGACAGAAGGTAAGGAGGGGATCAATATAATGACATGTGCAGGATGGAGGGTAAGGAGAGGATCAATATAATGACATGTGCAGGATGGAAGGTAAGGAGAGGATCAATCGAATGACATGTGCAGGATGGAAGGTAAGGAGAGGACCAATCTATTCTCAGAAATAGAAGGCGTGCAGGACGGAAGGTAAGGAGAGGATCAATCGAATGATATGTGCAGGATGGAAGGTAAGGAGAGGACCAATCGAATGACATGTGCAGGATGGAAGGTAAGGAGGGGACCAATCGAATGACATCTGCAGGACGGAAGGTAAGGAGGGAACCAATCTATACTCAGAAACAGAAGACGTGCAGAACGGAAGGTAAGGAGGGGACCAATCTATACTCAGAAATAGAAGACGTGCAGAACGGAAGGTAAGGAGGGGACCAATCTATACTCAGAAATAGAAGACGTGCAGGACGGAAGGTAAGGAGGGGACCAATCTAATGACATGTGCAGGATGGAAGGTAAGGAGAGGACCAATCGAATGACATGTGCAGGATGGAAGGTAAGGAGGGGACCAATCTATACTCAGAAATTGAAGACGTGCAGGACGGTAGGTAAGGAGAGGACCAATCGAATGACATGTGCAGGATGGAAGGTAAGGAGTGGATCAATCTAATGACATGTGCAGGATGGAAGGTAAGGAGGGGACCAATCTATACTCAGAAATAGAAGACGTGCAGGATGGAAGTTAAGGAGAGGACCAATCGAATGACATGTGCAGGATGGAAGGTAAGGAGGGGATCAATCGAATGACATGTGCAGGATGGAAGGTAAGGAGGGGACCAATCTATACTCAGAAATAGAAGACGTGCAGGATGGAAGGTAAGGAGGGGATCAATCTAATGACATGTGCAGGATGGAAGGTAAGGAGGGGATCAATCGAATGACATGTGCAGGATGGAAGGTAAGGAGGGGATCAATCGAATGACATGTGCAGGACGGAAGGTAAGGATGGGACCAATCTATACGCAGAAATTGAAGACGTGCAGAACGGAAGGTAAGGAGGGGACCAATCTATACTCAGAAATAGAAGACGTGCAGGACGGAAGGTAAGGAGGGGACCAATTTATACTCAGAAATAGAAGACGTGCAGGACGGAAGGTAAGGAGGGGACCAATCTATACTCAGAAATAGAAGACGTGCAGGACGGAAGGTAAGGAGGGGACCAATTTATACTCAGAAATAGAAGACGTGCAGGACGGAAGGTAAGGAGGGGACCAATCTATACTCAGAAATAGAAGACGTGCAGGACGGAAGGTAAGGAGGGGACCAATTTAATGACATGTGCAGGATGGAGGGTAAGGAGAGGACCAATCGAATGACATGTGCAGGATGTAAGGTAAGGAGGGGACCAATCTATTCTCAGAATTAGAAGACGTGCAGAACGGAAGGTAAGGAGGGGACCAATCTAATGACAAGTGCAGGATGGAAGGTAAGGAGAGGACCAATCTAATGACATGCAGGATGGAAGGTAAGGAGAGGACCAATCTAATGACATGTGCAGGACGGAAGGTAAGGAGGGGATCAATCTATACTCAGAAATAGAAGACGTGCAGAACGGAAGGTAAGGAGGGGATCAATCTAATGACATGTGCAGGATGGAAGGTAAGGAGGGGATCAATCGAATGAGATGTGCAGGATGGAAGGTAAGGAGAGGACCAATCGAATGACATGTGCAGGATGGAAGGTAAGGAGAGGACCAATCGAATGACATGTGCAGGATAGAAGGTAAGGAGGGGACCAAACTAATGACATATGCAGGATGGAAGGTAAGGAGAGGACCAACTGAATGACATGTGCAGAATGGAAGGTAAAGAGGGGACCAATCTATACTCAGAAATAGAAGACGTGCAGGACGGAAGGTAAGGAGGGTACCAATCTATACTCAGAAATAGAAGACGTACAGAACGGAAGGTAAGGAGGGGACCAATCTATACTCAGAAATAGAAGGCGTGCAGGACGGAAGGTAAGGAGGGGACCAATCTAATGACATGTGCAGGATGGAAGGTAAGGAGGGGACCAATCTATACTCCGAAATTGAAGATGTGCAAGATGGAAGGTAAGGAGGGGATCAATCTAATGACATGTGCAGGATGGAAGGTAAGGAGAGGACCAATCGAATGACATGTGCAGGACGGAAGGTAAGGAGGGGACCAATCTATACTCAGAAATAGAAGACGTGCAGGACGGAAGGTAAGGAGGGGACCAATCGAATGACATGTGCAGGATGGAAGATAAGGAGAGGACCAATATAATGACATGTGCAGGATGGAAAGTAAGGAGGGGAACAATCGAATGACATGTGCAGGATGGAAGGTAAGGAGGGGACCAATCTATACTCAGAAATAGAAGACGTGCAGAACGGAAGGTAAGGAGGGGACCAAGCTATACTCAGAAATAGAATACGTGCAGGATGGAAGGTAAGGAGGGGATCAATCGAATGACATGTGCAGGATGGAGGGTAAGCAGAGGAGGAATCTAATCACGTGTGCAGGATGGAAGGTAAGGAGAGGACCAATCGAAAGACGTGCAGGATGGATGGTAAGAAGGGGACCAATCTATACTCAGAAATAGAAGACATGCAGGATGGAAGGTAAGGAGAGGACCAATCGAATGACAGGTGCAGGACGAGGGTAAGGAGAGGACCAATCGAATGACATGTGCAGGATGGAAGGTAAGGAGGGGACCGATCTATACTCAGAAATAGAAGACGTGCAGGACGGAAGGTAAGAAGGGGATCAATCTAATGACATGTGCAGGATGGAAGGTAAGGAGGGGACCAATTTATACTCAGAAATAGAAGACGTGCAGGACGGAAGGTAAGGAGGGGACCAATCTATACACAGAAATAGAAGACGTGCAGGACGGAAGGTAAGAAGGGGATCAATCTAATGACATGTGCAGGATGGAAGGTAAGGAGGGGACCAATTTATACTCAGAAATAGAAGACGTGCAGGACGGAAGGTAAGGAGGGGAACAATCTATACTCAGAAATAGAAGACGTGCAGGACGGAAGGTAAGGAGGGGACCAATCTATACTCAGAAATAGAAGACGTGCAGGACGGAAGGTAAGGAGGGGAACAATCTATACTCAGAAATAGAATACGTGCAGGACGGAAGGTAAGGAGGGGACCAATCGAATGACATGTGCAGGATGGAAGGTAAGGAGGGGATCAATCTATACTCAGAAACAGAAGACGTGCAGGACAGAAGGTAAGGAGGGGATCAATATAATGACATGTGCAGGATGGAGGGTAAGGAGAGGATCAATATAATGACATGTGCAGGATGGAAGGTAAGGAGAGGATCAATCGAATGACATGTGCAGGATGGAAGGTAAGGAGAGGACCAATCTATTCTCAGAAATAGAAGGCGTGCAGGACGGAAGGTAAGGAGAGGATCAATCGAATGATATGTGCAGGATGGAAGGTAAGGAGAGGACCAATCGAATGACATGTGCAGGATGGAAGGTAAGGAGGGGACCAATCGAATGACATGTGCAGGACGGAAGGTAAGGAGGGGACCAATCTATACTCAGAAACAGAAGACGTGCAGAACGGAAGGTAAGGAGGGAACCAATCTATACTCAGAAATAGAAGACGTGCAGAACGGAAGGTAAGGAGGGGACCAATCTATACTCAGAAATAGAAGACGTGCAGGACGGAAGGTAAGGAGGGGACCAATCTAATGACATGTGCAGGATGGAAGGTAAGGAGAGGACCAATCGAATGACATGTGCAGGATGGAAGGTAAGGAGGGGACCAATCTATACTCAGAAATTGAAGACGTGCAGGACGGAAGGTAAGGAGAGGACCAATCGAATGACATGTGCAGGATGGAAGGTAAGGAGTGGATCAATCTAATGACATGTGCAGGATGGAAGGTAAGGAGGGGACCAATCTATACTCAGAAATAGAAGACGTGCAGGATGGAAGTTAAGGAGAGGACCAATCGAATGAAATGTGCAGGATGGAAGGTAAGGAGGGGATCAATCGAATGACATGTGCAGGATGGAAGGTAAGGAGGGGACCAATCTATACTCAGAAATAGAAGACGTGCAGGATGGAAGTTAAGGAGAGGACCAATCGAATGACATGTGCAGGATGGAAGGTAAGGAGGGGATCAATCTAATGACATGTGCAGGATGGAAGGTAAGGAGGGGATCAATCGAATGACATGTGCAGGACGGAAGGTAAGGATGGGACCAATCTATACGCAGAAATTGAAGATGTGCAGAACGGAAGGTAAGGAGGGCACCAATGTATACTCAGAAATAGAAGACGTGCAGGACGGAAGGTAAGGAGGGGACCAATTTATACTCAGAAATAGAAGACGTGCAGGACGGAAGGTAAGGAGGGGACCAATCTATACTCAGAAATAGAAGACGTGCAGGACGGAAGTTAAGGAGGGGACCAATTTATACTCAGAAATAGAAGACGTGCAGGACGGAAGGTAAGGAGGGGACCAATCTATACTCAGAAATAGAAGACGTGCAGGACGGAAGGTAAGGAGGGGACCAATTTAATGACATGTGCAGGATGGAAGGTAAGGAGAGGACCAATCGAATGACATGTGCAGGATGTAAGGTAAGGAGGGGACCAATCTATTCTCAGAATTAGAAGACGTGCAGAACGGAAGGTAAGGAGGGGACCAATCTAATGACAAGTGCAGGATGGAAGGTAAGGAGAGGACCAATCTAATGACATGCAGGATGGAAGGTAAGGAGAGGACCAATCTAATGACATGTGCAGGACGGAAGGTAAGGAGGGGATCAATCTATACTCAGAAATAGAAGACGTGCAGAACGGAAGGTAAGGAGGGGATCAATCTAATGACATGTGCAGGATGGAAGGTAAGGAGGGGATCAATCGAATGAGATGTGCAGGATGGAAGGTAAGGAGAGGACCAATCGAATGACATGTGCAGGATGGAAGGTAAGGAGAGGACCAATCGAATGACATGTGCAGGATAGAAGGTAAGGAGGGGACCAAACTAATGACATATGCAGGATGGAAGGTAAGGAGAGGACCAACCGAATGACATGTGCAGGATGGAAGGTAAGGAGGGGACCAATCTATACTCAGAAATAGAAGACGTGCAGGACGGAAGGTAAGGAGGGGACCAATCTATACTCAGAAATAGAAGACGTACAGAACGGAAGGTAAGGAGGGGACCAATCTATACTCAGAAATAGAAGGCGTGCAGGACGGAAGGTAAGGAGGGGACCAATCTAATGACATGTGCAGGATGGAAGGTAAGGAGGGGACCAATCTATACTCCGAAATTGAAGATGTGCAAGACGGAAGGTAAGGAGGGGATCAATCTAATGACATGAGCAGGATGGAAGGTAAGGAGAGGACCAATCGAATGACATGTGCAGGACGGAAGGTAAGGAGGGGACCAATCTATACTCAGAAATAGAAGACGTGCAGGACGGAAGGTAAGGAGGGGACCAATCAAATGACATGTGCAGGATGGAAGATAAGGAGAGGACCAATATAATGACATGTGCAGGATGGAAAGTAAGGAGGGGAACAATCGAATGACATGTGCAGGATGGAAGGTAAGGAGGGGACCAATCTATACTCAGAAATAGAAGACGTGCAGAACGGAAGGTAAGGAGGGGACCAAGCTATACTCAGAAATAGAATACGTGCAGGATGGAAGGTAAGGAGGGGATCAATCGAATGACATGTGCAGGATGGAGGGTAAGGAGAGGAGGAATCTAATCACGTGTGCAGGATGGAAGGTAAGGAGAGGACCAATCGAAAGACGTGCAGGATGGATGGTAAGAAGGGGACCAATCTATACTCAGAAATAGAAGACATGCAGGATGGAAGGTAAGGAGAGGACCAATCGAATGACACGTGCAGGACGAGGGTAAGGAGAGGACCAATCGAATGACATGTGCAGGATGGAAGGTAAGGAGAGGACCAATTTATACTCAGAAATAGAAGACGTGCAGGACGGAAGGTAAGGAGGGGACCAATCTATACTCAGAAATAGAAGACGTGCAGGACGGAAGGTAAGAAGGGGATCAATCTAATGACATGTGCAGGATGGAAGGTAAGGAGGGGACCAATTTATACTCAGAAATAGAAGACGTGCAGGACGGAAGGTAAGGAGGGGAACAATCTATTCTCAGAAATAGAAGACGTGCAGGACGGAAGGTAAGGAGGGGACCAATCTATACTCAGAAATAGAAGACGTGCAGGACGGAAGGTAAGGAGGGGAACAATCTATACTCAGAAATAGAATACGTGCAGGACGGAAGGTAAGGAGGGGACCAATCGAATGACATGTGCAGGATGGAAGGTAAGGAGGGGACCAATCTAATGACATGTGCAGGACGGAAGGTAAGGAGGGGATCAATATGATGACATGTGGACGATGGAAGGTAAGGAGAGGACCAATCGAATGACATGTGCAGGATGGTAGGTAAGGAGAGGACCAATCTATACTCAGAAATAGAAGACGTGCAGGATGGAAGGTAAGGAGGGGACCAATCGAATGACATGTGCAGGATGTAAGGTAAGGAGGGGACCAATCTATACTCAGAAATTGAAGACGTGCAGGACGGAAGGTAAGGAGGGGACTAATCGAATGACATGTGCAGGATGTAAGGTAAGGAGGGGACCAATCTATACTCAGAAATTGAAGACGTGCAGGACGGAAGGTAAGGAGGGGACCAATCTATACTCAGAAATAGAAGACGTGCAGAACGGAAGGTAAGGAGGGGACCAATCTATACTCAGAAATAGAAGACGTGCAGAACGGAAGGTAAGGAGGGGACCAATCTATACTCAGAAACAGAAGATGTGCAGAACAGAAGGTAAGGAGGGGACCAATCTATACTCAGAAATAGAAGACATGCAGGACGGAAGGTAAGGAGGGAACCAATCGAATGACGTGTGCGGGATCGAGAGTAAGGAGAGGACCAATCTAATGACATGTGCAGGACGGAAGGTAAGGAGAGGACCAACCTTATGACATGTGCAGGATGGAAGGTAAGGAGAGGACCAATCGAATGACATGTGCAGGACGGAAGGTTAGTAGAGGACCAATCGAATGACATGTGCAGGATGGAAGGTAAGGAGGGGACCAATCTATACTCAGAAATAGAAGACTTGCAGAACGGAAGGTAAGGAGGGGACCAATCTATACTCAGAAATAGAAGACGTGCAGGATGGAAGGTAAGGAGAGGACCAATCTAATGACATGTGCAGGATGGAAGGTAAGGAGGGGATCAATCTATACTCAAAAACAGAAGACGTGCAGGACGGAAGGTAAGGAGGGGATCAATATAATGACATGTGCAGGATGGAGGGTAAGGAGAGGATCAATATAATGACATGTGCAGGATGGAAGGTAAGGAGAGGATCAATCGAATGACATGTGCAGGATGGAAGGTAAGGAGAGGACCAATCTATTCTCAGAAATAGAAGGCATGCAGGACGGAAGGTAAGGAGGGGATCAATATAATGACATGTGCAGGATGGAGGGTAAGGAGAGGATCAATCGAATGACATGTGCAGGACGGAAGGTAAGGAGGGGACCAATCTATACTCAGAAACAGAAGACGTGCAGAACGGAAGGTAAGGAGGGGACCAATCTATACTCAGAAATAGAAGACGTGCAGGACGGAAGGTAAGGAGGGGACCAATCTAATGACATGTGCAGGATGGAAGGTAAGGAGAGGACCAATCGAATGACATGTGCAGGATGGAAGGTAAGGAGGGGACCAATCTATACTCAGAAATTGAAGACGTGCAGGACGGAAGGTAAGGAGGGGATCAATCTATACTCAGAAATAGAAGACGTGCAGGACGGAAGGTAAGGAGGGGACCAATCTAATGACATGTGCAGGATGGAAGGTAAGGAGAGGACCAATCGAATGACATGTGCAGGACGGAAGGTAAGGAGGGGACCAATCTATACTCAGAAATAGAAGACGTGCAGAATGGAAGGTAAGGAGGGGACCAATCTATTCTCAGAATTAGAAGACGTGCAGAACAGAAGGTAAGGAGGGGACCAATCTATACTCAGAAATAGAAGACGTGCAGGACGGAAGGTAAGGAGGGGACCAATCTAATGACAAGTGCAGGATGGAAGGTAAGGAGAGGACCAATCTAATGACATGCAGGATGGAAGGTAAGGAGAGGACCAATCTAATGACATGTGCAGGACGGAAGGTAAGGAGGGGACCAATCTAATGACAAGTGCAGGATGGAAGGTAAGGAGAGGACCAATCTAATGACATGCAGGATGGAAGGTAAGGAGAGGACCAATCTAATGACATGTGCAGAACGGAAGGTAAGGAGGGGATCAATCTAATGACATGTGCAGGATGGAAGGTAAGGAGGGGATCAATCGAATGAGATGTGCAGGATGGAAGGTAAGGAGAGGACCAATCGAATGACATGTGCAGGATGGAAGGTAAGGAGAGGACCAATCGAATGACATGTGCAGGATAGAAGGTAAGGAGGGGACCAAACTAATGACATATGCAGGATGGAAGGTAAGGAGAGGACCAACCGAATGACATGTGCAGGATGGAAGGTAAGGAGGGGACCAATCTATACTCAGAAATAGAAGACGTACAGAATGGAAGGTAAAGAGGGGACCAATCTATACTCAGAAATAGAAGACGTACAGGACGGAAGGTAAGGAGGGGACCAATCTAATGACATGTGCAGGATGGAAGGTAAGGAGGGGACCAATCTATCCTCCGAAATTGAAGATGTGCAAGACGGAAGGTAAGGAGGGGATCAATCTAATGACATGTGCAGGATGGAAGGTAAGGAGAGGACCAATCGAATGACATGTGCAGGACGGAAGGTAAGGAGGGGACCAATCTATACTCAGAAATAGAAGACGTGCAGGACGGAAGGTAAGGAGGGGACCAATCGAATGACATGTGCAGGATGGAAGATAAGGAGAGGACCAATCTAATGACATGTGCAGGATGGAAAGTAAGGAGGGGAACAATCGAATGACATGTGCAGGATGGAAGGTAAGGAGGGGACCAATCTATACTCAGAAATAGAAGACGTGCAGAACGGAAGGTAAGGAGGGGACCAATCTATACTCAGAAATAGAAGACGTGCAGGATGGAAGGTAAGGAGGGGATCAACCGAATGACATGTGCAGGATGGAAGGTAAGGAGAGGACCAATCGAATGACATGTGCAGGATGGAAGGTAAGGAGGGGACCAATGTTTACTCAGAAATAGAAGACGTGCAGAACGGAAGGTAAGGAGGGGACCAATCTATACTCAGAAATAGAATACGTGCAGGATGGAAGGTAAGGAGGGGATCAATCGAATGACATGTGCAGGATGGAGGGTAAGGAGAGGAGGAATCTAATCACGTGTGCAGGATGGAAGGTAAGGAGAGGACCAATCGAATGACGTGCAGGATGGATGGTAAGAAGGGGACCAATCTATACTCAGAAATAGAAGACATGCAGGATGGAAGGTAAGGAGAGGACCAATCGAATGACAGGTGCAGGACGAGGGTAAGGAGAGGACCAATCGAATGACATGTGCAGGATGGAAGGTAAGGAGAGGACCAATTTATACTCAGAAATAGAAGACGTGCAGGACGGAAGGTAAGAAGGGGATCAATCTAATGACATGTGCAGGATGGAAGGTAAGGAGGGGACCAATTTATACTCAGAAATAGAAGACGTGCAGGACGGAAGGTAAGAAGGGGATCAATCTAATGACATGTGCGGGATGGAGAGTAAGGAGGGGACCAATCTATACTCAGAAATAGAAGACGTGCAGAATGGAAGGTAAGGAGGGGACCAATCTATACTCAGAAATAGAAGACGTGCAGGATGGAAGGTAAGGAGAGGACTAATCGAATGACATGTGCAGGATGGAAGGTAAGGAGGGGATCAATCTATACTCAGAAATAGAAGACGTGCAGGATGGAAGATAAGGAGAGGATCAATCGAATGACATGTGCAGGATGGAAGGTAAGGAGAGGACCAATCGAATGACATGTGCAGGATGGAAGGTAAGGAGAGGACCAATCGAATGACATGTGCAGGACGGAAGGTTAGTAGAGGACCAATCGAATGACATGTGCAGGATGGAAGGTAAGGAGGGGACCAATCTATACTCAGAAATAGAAGACTTGCAGAACGGAAGGTAAGGAGGGGACCAATCTATACTCAGAAATAGAAGACGTGCAGGATGGAAGGTAAGGAGAGGACCAATCTAATGACATGTGCAGGATGGAAGGTAAGGAGGGGATCAATCTATACTCAAAAACAGAAGACGTGCAGGACGGAAGGTAAGGAGGGGATCAATATAATGACATGTGCAGGATGGAGGGTAAGGAGAGGATCAATATAATGACATGTGCAGGATGGAAGGTAAGGAGAGGATCAATCGAATGACATGTGCAGGATGGAAGGTAAGGAGAGGACCAATCTATTCTCAGAAATAGAAGGCGTGCAGGACGGAAGGTAAGGAGGGGATCAATATAATGACATGTGCAGGATGGAGGGTAAGGAGAGGATCAATCGAATGACATGTGCAGGACGGAAGGTAAGGAGGGGACCAATCTATACTCAGAAACAGAAGACGTGCAGAACGGAAGGTAAGGAGGGGACCAATCTATACTCAGAAATAGAAGACGTGCAGGACGGAAGGTAAGGAGGGGACCAATCTAATGACATGTGCAGGATGGAAGGTAAGGAGAGGACCAATCGAATGACATGTGCAGGATGGAAGGTAAGGAGGGGACCAATCTATACTCAGAAATTGAAGACGTGCAGGACGGAAGGTAAGGAGAGGACCAATCGAATGACATGTGCAGGATGGAAGGTAAGGAGTGGATCAATCTAATGACATGTGCAGGATGGAAGGTAAGGAGGGGACCAATCTATACTCAGAAATAGAAGACGTGCAGGATGGAAGTTAAGGAGAGGACCAATCGAATGAAATGTGCAGGATGGAAGGTAAGGAGGGGATCAATCGAATGACATGTGCAGGATGGAAGGTAAGGAGGGGACCAATCTATACTCAGAAATAGAAGACGTGCAGGATGGAAGTTAAGGAGAGGACCAATCGAATGACATGTGCAGGATGGAAGGTAAGGAGGGGATCAATCTAATGACATGTGCAGGATGGAAGGTAAGGAGGGGATCAATCGAATGACATGTGCAGGACGGAAGGTAAGGATGGGACCAATCTATACGCAGAAATTGAAGATGTGCAGAACGGAAGGTAAGGAGGGCACCAATCTATACTCAGAAATAGAAGACGTGCAGGACGGAAGGTAAGGAGGGGACCAATTTATACTCAGAAATAGAAGACGTGCAGGACGGAAGGTAAGGAGGGGACCAATCTATACTCAGAAATAGAAGACGTGCAGGACGGAAGTTAAGGAGGGGACCAATTTATACTCAGAAATAGAAGACGTGCAGGACGGAAGGTAAGGAGGGGACCAATCTATACTCAGAAATAGAAGACGTGCAGGACGGAAGGTAAGGAGGGGACCAATTTAATGACATGTGCAGGATGGAAGGTAAGGAGAGGACCAATCGAATGACATGTGCAGGATGTAAGGTAAGGAGGGGACCAATCTATTCTCAGAATTAGAAGACGTGCAGAACGGAAGGTAAGGAGGGGACCAATCTAATGACAAGTGCAGGATGGAAGGTAAGGAGAGGACCAATCTAATGACATGCAGGATGGAAGGTAAGGAGAGGACCAATCTAATGACATGTGCAGGACGGAAGGTAAGGAGGGGATCAATCTATACTCAGAAATAGAAGACGTGCAGAACGGAAGGTAAGGAGGGGATCAATCTAATGACATGTGCAGGATGGAAGGTAAGGAGGGGATCAATCGAATGAGATGTGCAGGATGGAAGGTAAGGAGAGGACCAATCGAATGACATGTGCAGGATGGAAGGTAAGGAGAGGACCAATCGAATGACATGTGCAGGATAGAAGGTAAGGAGGGGACCAAACTAATGACATATGCAGGATGGAAGGTAAGGAGAGGACCAACCGAATGACATGTGCAGGATGGAAGGTAAGGAGGGGACCAATCTATACTCAGAAATAGAAGACGTGCAGGACGGAAGGTAAGGAGGGGACCAATCTATACTCAGAAATAGAAGACGTACAGAACGGAAGGTAAGGAGGGGACCAATCTATACTCAGAAATAGAAGGCGTGCAGGACGGAAGGTAAGGAGGGGACCAATCTAATGACATGTGCAGGATGGAAGGTAAGGAGGGGACCAATCTATACTCCGAAATTGAAGATGTGCAAGACGGAAGGTAAGGAGGGGATCAATCTAATGACATGTGCAGGATGGAAGGTAAGGAGAGGACCAATCGAATGACATGTGCAGGACGGAAGGTAAGGAGGGGACCAATCTATACTCAGAAATAGAAGACGTGCAGGACGGAAGGTAAGGAGGGGACCAATCAAATGACATGTGCAGGATGGAAGATAAGGAGAGGACCAATATAATGACATGTGCAGGATGGAAAGTAAGGAGGGGAACAATCGAATGACATGTGCAGGATGGAAGGTAAGGAGGGGACCAATCTATACTCAGAAATAGAAGACGTGCAGAACGGAAGGTAAGGAGGGGACCAAGCTATACTCAGAAATAGAATACGTGCAGGATGGAAGGTAAGGAGGGGATCAATCGAATGACATGTGCAGGATGGAGGGTAAGGAGAGGAGGAATCTAATCACGTGTGCAGGATGGAAGGTAAGGAGAGGACCAATCGAAAGACGTGCAGGATGGATGGTAAGAAGGGGACCAATCTATACTCAGAAATAGAAGACATGCAGGATGGAAGGTAAGGAGAGGACCAATCGAATGACACGTGCAGGACGAGGGTAAGGAGAGGACCAATCGAATGACATGTGCAGGATGGAAGGTAAGGAGAGGACCAATTTATACTCAGAAATAGAAGACGTGCAGGACGGAAGGTAAGGAGGGGACCAATCTATACTCAGAAATAGAAGACGTGCAGGACGGAAGGTAAGAAGGGGATCAATCTAATGACATGTGCAGGATGGAAGGTAAGGAGGGGACCAATTTATACTCAGAAATAGAAGACGTGCAGGACGGAAGGTAAGGAGGGGAACAATCTATACTCAGAAATAGAAGACGTGCAGGACGGAAGGTAAGGAGGGGACCAATCTATACTCAGAAATAGAAGACGTGCAGGACGGAAGGTAAGGAGGGGAACAATCTATACTCAGAAATAGAATACGTGCAGGACGGAAGGTAAGGAGGGGACCAATCGAATGACATGTGCAGGATGGAAGGTAAGGAGGGGACCAATCTAATGACATGTGCAGGACGGAAGGTAAGGAGGGGATCAATATGATGACATGTGGACGATGGAAGGTAAGGAGAGGACCAATCGAATGACATGTGCAGGATGGTAGGTAAGGAGAGGACCAATCTATACTCAGAAATAGAAGACGTGCAGGATGGAAGGTAAGGAGGGGACCAATCGAATGACATGTGCAGGATGTAAGGTAAGGAGGGGACCAATCTATACTCAGAAATTGAAGACGTGCAGGACGGAAGGTAAGGAGGGGACCAATCGAATGACATGTGCAGGATGTAAGGTAAGGAGGGGACCAATCTATACTCAGAAATTGAAGACGTGCAGGACGGAAGGTAAGGAGGGGACCAATCTATACTCAGAAATAGAAGACGTGCAGAACGGAAGGTAAGGAGGGGACCAATCTATACTCAGAAATAGAAGACGTGCAGAACGGAAGGTAAGGAGGGGACCAATCTATACTCAGAAACAGAAGATGTGCAGAACAGAAGGTAAGGAGGGGACCAATCTATACTCAGAAATAGAAGACATGCAGGACGGAAGGTAAGGAGGGAACCAATCGAATGACGTGTGCGGGATCGAGAGTAAGGAGAGGACCAATCTAATGACATGTGCAGGACGGAAGGTAAGGAGAGGACCAACCTTATGACATGTGCAGGATGGAAGGTAAGGAGAGGACCAATCGAATGACATGTGCAGGACGGAAGGTTAGTAGAGGACCAATCGAATGACATGTGCAGGATGGAAGGTAAGGAGGGGACCAATCTATACTCAGAAATAGAAGACTTGCAGAACGGAAGGTAAGGAGGGGACCAATCTATACTCAGAAATAGAAGACGTGCAGGATGGAAGGTAAGGAGAGGACCAATCTAATGACATGTGCAGGATGGAAGGTAAGGAGGGGATCAATCTATACTCAAAAACAGAAGACGTGCAGGACGGAAGGTAAGGAGGGGATCAATATAATGACATGTGCAGGATGGAGGGTAAGGAGAGGATCAATATAATGACATGTGCAGGATGGAAGGTAAGGAGAGGATCAATCGAATGACATGTGCAGGATGGAAGGTAAGGAGAGGACCAATCTATTCTCAGAAATAGAAGGCGTGCAGGACGGAAGGTAAGGAGGGGATCAATATAATGACATGTGCAGGATGGAGGGTAAGGAGAGGATCAATCGAATGACATGTGCAGGACGGAAGGTAAGGAGGGGACCAATCTATACTCAGAAACAGAAGACGTGCAGAACGGAAGGTAAGGAGGGGACCAATCTATACTCAGAAATAGAAGACGTGCAGGACGGAAGGTAAGGAGGGGACCAATCTAATGACATGTGCAGGATGGAAGGTAAGGAGAGGACCAATCGAATGACATGTGCAGGATGGAAGGTAAGGAGGGGACCAATCTATACTCAGAAATTGAAGACGTGCAGGACGGAAGGTAAGGAGGGGATCAATCTATACTCAGAAATAGAAGACGTGCAGGACGGAAGGTAAGGAGGGGACCAATCTAATGACATGTGCAGGATGGAAGGTAAGGAGAGGACCAATCGAATGACATGTGCAGGACGGAAGGTAAGGAGGGGACCAATCTATACTCAGAAATAGAAGACGTGCAGAATGGAAGGTAAGGAGGGGACCAATCTATTCTCAGAATTAGAAGACGTGCAGAACAGAAGGTAAGGAGGGGACCAATCTATACTCAGAAATAGAAGACGTGCAGGACGGAAGGTAAGGAGGGGACCAATCTAATGACAAGTGCAGGATGGAAGGTAAGGAGAGGACCAATCTAATGACATGCAGGATGGAAGGTAAGGAGAGGACCAATCTAATGACATGTGCAGGACGGAAGGTAAGGAGGGGACCAATCTAATGACAAGTGCAGGATGGAAGGTAAGGAGAGGACCAATCTAATGACATGCAGGATGGAAGGTAAGGAGAGGACCAATCTAATGACATGTGCAGAACGGAAGGTAAGGAGGGGATCAATCTAATGACATGTGCAGGATGGAAGGTAAGGAGGGGATCAATCGAATGAGATGTGCAGGATGGAAGGTAAGGAGAGGACCAATCGAATGACATGTGCAGGATGGAAGGTAAGGAGAGGACCAATCGAATGACATGTGCAGGATAGAAGGTAAGGAGGGGACCAAACTAATGACATATGCAGGATGGAAGGTAAGGAGAGGACCAACCGAATGACATGTGCAGGATGGAAGGTAAGGAGGGGACCAATCTATACTCAGAAATAGAAGACGTACAGAATGGAAGGTAAAGAGGGGACCAATCTATACTCAGAAATAGAAGACGTACAGGACGGAAGGTAAGGAGGGGACCAATCTAATGACATGTGCAGGATGGAAGGTAAGGAGGGGACCAATCTATCCTCCGAAATTGAAGATGTGCAAGACGGAAGGTAAGGAGGGGATCAATCTAATGACATGTGCAGGATGGAAGGTAAGGAGAGGACCAATCGAATGACATGTGCAGGACGGAAGGTAAGGAGGGGACCAATCTATACTCAGAAATAGAAGACGTGCAGGACGGAAGGTAAGGAGGGGACCAATCGAATGACATGTGCAGGATGGAAGATAAGGAGAGGACCAATCTAATGACATGTGCAGGATGGAAAGTAAGGAGGGGAACAATCGAATGACATGTGCAGGATGGAAGGTAAGGAGGGGACCAATCTATACTCAGAAATAGAAGACGTGCAGAACGGAAGGTAAGGAGGGGACCAATCTATACTCAGAAATAGAAGACGTGCAGGATGGAAGGTAAGGAGGGGATCAACCGAATGACATGTGCAGGATGGAAGGTAAGGAGAGGACCAATCGAATGACATGTGCAGGATGGAAGGTAAGGAGGGGACCAATGTTTACTCAGAAATAGAAGACGTGCAGAACGGAAGGTAAGGAGGGGACCAATCTATACTCAGAAATAGAATACGTGCAGGATGGAAGGTAAGGAGGGGATCAATCGAATGACATGTGCAGGATGGAGGGTAAGGAGAGGAGGAATCTAATCACGTGTGCAGGATGGAAGGTAAGGAGAGGACCAATCGAATGACGTGCAGGATGGATGGTAAGAAGGGGACCAATCTATACTCAGAAATAGAAGACATGCAGGATGGAAGGTAAGGAGAGGACCAATCGAATGACAGGTGCAGGACGAGGGTAAGGAGAGGACCAATCGAATGACATGTGCAGGATGGAAGGTAAGGAGAGGACCAATTTATACTCAGAAATAGAAGACGTGCAGGACGGAAGGTAAGAAGGGGATCAATCTAATGACATGTGCAGGATGGAAGGTAAGGAGGGGACCAATTTATACTCAGAAATAGAAGACGTGCAGGACGGAAGGTAAGAAGGGGATCAATCTAATGACATGTGCGGGATGGAGAGTAAGGAGGGGACCAATCTATACTCAGAAATAGAAGACGTGCAGAATGGAAGGTAAGGAGGGGACCAATCTATACTCAGAAATAGAAGACGTGCAGGATGGAAGGTAAGGAGAGGACTAATCGAATGACATGTGCAGGATGGAAGGTAAGGAGGGGATCAATCTATACTCAGAAATAGAAGACGTGCAGGATGGAAGATAAGGAGAGGATCAATCGAATGACATGTGCAGGATGGAAGGTAAGGAGAGGACCAATCGAATGACATGTGCAGGATGGAAGGTAAGGAGAGGACCAATCGAATGACATGTGCAGGACGGAAGGTTAGTAGAGGACCAATCGAATGACATGTGCAGGATGGAAGGTAAGGAGGGGACCAATCTATACTCAGAAATAGAAGACTTGCAGAACGGAAGGTAAGGAGGGGACCAATCTATACTCAGAAATAGAAGACGTGCAGGATGGAAGGTAAGGAGAGGACCAATCTAATGACATGTGCAGGATGGAAGGTAAGGAGGGGATCAATCTATACTCAAAAACAGAAGACGTGCAGGACGGAAGGTAAGGGGGGATCAATATAATGACATGTGCAGGATGGAGGGTAAGGAGAGGATCAATATAATGACATGTGCAGGATGGAAGGTAAGGAGAGGATCAATCGAATGACATGTGCAGGATGGAAGGTAAGGAGAGGACCAATCTATTCTCAGAAATAGAAGGCGTGCAGGACGGAAGGTAAGGAGGGGATCAATATAATGACATGTGCAGGATGGAGGGTAAGGAGAGGATCAATCGAATGACATGTGCAGGACGGAAGGTAAGGAGGGGACCAATCTATACTCAGAAACAGAAGACGTGCAGAACGGAAGGTAAGGAGGGGACCAATCTATACTCAGAAATAGAAGACGTGCAGGACGGAAGGTAAGGAGGGGACCAATCTAATGACATGTGCAGGATGGAAGGTAAGGAGAGGACCAATCGAATGACATGTGCAGGATGGAAGGTAAGGAGGGGACCAATCTATACTCAGAAATTGAAGACGTGCAGGACGGAAGGTAAGGAGGGGATCAATCTATACTCAGAAATAGAAGACGTGCAGGACGGAAGGTAAGGAGGGGACCAATCTAATGACATGTGCAGGATGGAAGGTAAGGAGAGGACCAATCGAATGACATGTGCAGGACGGAAGGTAAGGAGGGGACCAATCTATACTCAGAAATAGAAGACGTGCAGAATGGAAGGTAAGGAGGGGACCAATCTATTCTCAGAATTAGAAGACGTGCAGAACAGAAGGTAAGGAGGGGACCAATCTATACTCAGAAATAGAAGACGTGCAGGACGGAAGGTAAGGAGGGGACCAATCTAATGACAAGTGCAGGATGGAAGGTAAGGAGAGGACCAATCTAATGACATGCAGGATGGAAGGTAAGGAGAGGACCAATCTAATGACATGTGCAGGACGGAAGGTAAGGAGGGGACCAATCTAATGACAAGTGCAGGATGGAAGGTAAGGAGAGGACCAATCTAATGACATGCAGGATGGAAGGTAAGGAGAGGACCAATCTAATGACATGTGCAGAACGGAAGGTAAGGAGGGGATCAATCTAATTACATGTGCAGGATGGAAGGTAAGGAGGGGATCAATCGAATGAGATGTGCAGGATGGAAGGTAAGGAGAGGACCAATCGAATGACATGTGCAGGATGGAAGGTAAGGAGAGGACCAATCGAATGACATGTGCAGGATAGAAGGTAAGGAGGGGACCAAACTAATGACATATGCAGGATGGAAGGTAAGGAGAGGACCAACCGAATGACATGTGCAGGATGGAAGGTAAGGAGGGGACCAATCTATACTCAGAAATAGAAGACGTACAGAATGGAAGGTAAAGAGGGGACCAATCTATACTCAGAAATAGAAGACGTACAGGACGGAAGGTAAGGAGGGGACCAATCTAATGACATGTGCAGGATGGAAGGTAAGGAGGGGACCAATCTATCCTCCGAAATTGAAGATGTGCAAGACGGAAGGTAAGGAGGGGATCAATCTAATGACATGTGCAGGATGGAAGGTAAGGAGAGGACCAATCGAATGACATGTGCAGGACGGAAGGTAAGGAGGGGACCAATCTATACTCAGAAATAGAAGACGTGCAGGACGGAAGGTAAGGAGGGGACCAATCGAATGACATGTGCAGGATGGAAGATAAGGAGAGGACCAATCTAATGACATGTGCAGGATGGAAAGTAAGGAGGGGAACAATCGAATGACATGTGCAGGATGGAAGGTAAGGAGGGGACCAATCTATACTCAGAAATAGAAGACGTGCAGAACGGAAGGTAAGGAGGGGACCAATCTATACTCAGAAATAGAAGACGTGCAGGATGGAAGGTAAGGAGGGGATCAACCGAATGACATGTGCAGGATGGAAGGTAAGGAGAGGACCAATCGAATGACATGTGCAGGATGGAAGGTAAGGAGGGGACCAATGTTTACTCAGAAATAGAAGACGTGCAGAACGGAAGGTAAGGAGGGGACCAATCTATACTCAGAAATAGAATACGTGCAGGATGGAAGGTAAGGAGGGGATCAATCGAATGACATGTGCAGGATGGAGGGTAAGGAGAGGAGGAATCTAATCACGTGTGCAGGATGGAAGGTAAGGAGAGGACCAATCGAATGACGTGCAGGATGGATGGTAAGAAGGGGACCAATCTATACTCAGAAATAGAAGACATGCAGGATGGAAGGTAAGGAGAGGACCAATCGAATGACAGGTGCAGGACGAGGGTAAGGAGAGGACCAATCGAATGACATGTGCAGGATGGAAGGTAAGGAGAGGACCAATTTATACTCAGAAATAGAAGACGTGCAGGACGGAAGGTAAGAAGGGGATCAATCTAATGACATGTGCAGGATGGAAGGTAAGGAGGGGACCAATTTATACTCAGAAATAGAAGACGTGCAGGACGGAAGGTAAGAAGGGGATCAATCTAATGACATGTGCGGGATGGAGAGTAAGGAGGGGACCAATCTATACTCAGAAATAGAAGACGTGCAGAATGGAAGGTAAGGAGGGGACCAATCTATACTCAGAAATAGAAGACGTGCAGGATGGAAGGTAAGGAGAGGACTAATCGAATGACATGTGCAGGATGGAAGGTAAGGAGGGGATCAATCTATACTCAGAAATAGAAGACGTGCAGGATGGAAGATAAGGAGAGGATCAATCGAATGACATGTGCAGGATGGAAGGTAAGGAGAGGACCAATCGAATGACATGTGCAGGATGGAAGGTAAGGAGGGGATCAATCTAATGACATGTGCAGGATGGAAGGTAAGGAGTGGATCAATCGAATGACATGTGCAGGATGGAAGGTAAGAAGGGGATCAATCTAATGACATGTGCGGGAAGGAGAGTAAGGAGGGGACCAATCTATAGTCAGAAATAGAAGACGTGCAGGATGGAAGGTAAAGAGGGGACCAATCTATACTCAGAAATAGAAGACGTGCAGAACGGAAGGTAAGGAGGGGACCAATCTATACTCAGAAACAGAAGACGTGCAGGACGGAAGGTAAGGAGGGGACCAATCTATACTCAGAAATAGAAGACGTGCAGGACGGAAGGTAAGGAGGGGACCAATCTATACTCAGAAATAGAAGACGTGCAGGACGGAAGGTAAGGAGGGGACCAATTTATACTCAGAAATAGAAGACGTGCAGGACGGAAGGTAAGGAGGGGACTAATCTATACTCAGAAACAGAAGACGTACAGAACGGAAGGTAAGGAGGGGACCAATCTAATGACATGTGCAGGATGGAAGGTAAGGAGAGGACCAATCTAATGACATGTGCAGGATGGAAGGTAAGGAGAGGACCAATCTAATGACATGTGCAGGATGGAAGGTAAGGAGGGGATCAATCTAATGACATGTGCAGGATGGAAGGTAAGGAGGGGACCAATCTAATGACATGTGCAGGATGGAAGGTAAGGAGGGGATCAATTGAATGACATGTGCAGGATGGAAGGTAAGGAGGGGACCAATCTAATGACATGTTTTTTTGTTTTTTTCAAAATATCTTTATTCGAATATAAAAATATCCATAAAAGCACAATAAAACAATTCATAGATGGCAACATATTCATGACAAAAGATACAGTACATTAATGGTAATGACTAAAATAGGTCATAAATAACATGATATATCATATATTAACAATCAATGGTAGAATTTAAATATCAATACAATAAAATACATTTCTAACGACCTTCATTGGGCACACATAGTTCTACGTGACCGTACAGCCGACTTCAGGAATGATCCGACACGGAAAATTAATTCATCATCCGCCAATTTGAGCACCTCCGTGTATGCTAACCTGAAGTCGGAAATAGCACGTGATTTAAGAAAAGGTATCAAAAATCCTTTTGCAAATTTAAAATAAAAACCGCAAAAGAATAAAAAATGCAACATTGTTTGATTACTGTGTGCGTTACATGGACACGGCAATGCATCAAGATCGGTATTATAGCCCAAAGGGAAACATAATAAATATTTCATAGTGCCTGCTCGTAGACGAAATAACAACCCTCTTTCCCAATATCCTAGGGGTTTTAAAAGATATCTAGCAGGCAAATAAGAACAATTCTCTATGGACATATACCTTACAACTGAGGTTTTCTTGGTCTCTCTCAGGTGCCTTTCATCGCTATATTTTTTGTACAGTGCTTCTTGTATTGCTTTTTTATTAATTAGCTCGGATTGAATTGGATTTAAAAGATGCGTAAATAATTTACGCCTTTTAGGCTCTCTTTTACAGCAGCAAGCCATGGTATATCCCCGCCCCTCTCACATCTAAGGCAATCCGTTATTATATCTCTAGTGAGGGTTGCCGCAGTGTTTTTCCAAATTGCAACCCAGAACAGTGCCGGACGAGCCCTAATGTAATCTTCAATGTAGGGCAGGTTCAGTTCTTTGTGGCACACATATACCGATGAAGAAATCGGTGCACCCAAGAGTTTCCTACATAATCTATTTTCTTCCGATTGGATACTACTACATTTGGTGAAGCCCCAGATTTCTGCTCCATAGGTTGCAATGGGAGCACACTGCAGTTTAAAAATTTTCTTAAAAGCTAGGGCGGTTTCAGACCTTTTGGGTCGGGGTAATCCCAGAAGTGTATTGATGCTTCTTGACAGTTTACTTCTGCTGTGTGCCACATGTTCAGACCATGAGCCATTCATAGCATAAAGTAACCCAAGATAAGAAAAAGTGCAAGTGCTTTGTAAACTTTCTGAATCAACAATAATTTTATTAATGGGGCGCTTTTTAGGGCCGCATGCCATTAAAAATGATTTTTTAAAATTAGTCCTTAAATCTAAAACAGCCATAAAATCTACAAAACCTCGTACTAAGATGCGTAAAGCATTCGGGGTGCGTGCCATTAAAACAGCATCATCGGCATACAATAGAGCAGGCAGTGTGTTGCCATTTATACTCGGTACGTCGTGGGTAAGTCTTACTAGTGAGTCATGCAAATCATTAATATATAAAATAAAAAGAAGGGGTGCCAGGACGCACCCCTGTCTGACACCTCTATCAATTTTAATATCACTTGATACGTCCCCATCCTGACTAATCCTCACGCGCGCATGCAAATCTCTGTGCAAATATGCTAAAAAATGAACTAAAACTTCATCCAAGCCTTGTTTTAAAAGAATAGACCATAAGCGTGACCTGTTAACGAGGTCAAACGCAGAGGTGAGGTCCATGAAGGCAAGATATATGGGAGATTTTTTTGCGACAGTGTACTTGCCAATAATCAAATTTAAGTTCAGACACTGTTCTACTGTGCCTACTTTACTTCTAAACCCCAGTTGACACTGCCTTAAAATATTGTCGCCCTCAGCCCAGGACCTTATCTTATTATAGAGAATCCTTCCCAGGATTTTCAGGGTGTTGTCGATGAGGGAGATAGGTCTGTAACAACTGGGGTTAGAGCGATCGCCCTTTTTAAAAATCGGTACGATAATACTCATGGACCACGTGCTCGGGATTGTATCATAGGTTAAGTTATTAAAAACGTTCAATAAAAGAGGTGCCCAAAAATATGGGTTATTTTTAATAAGATCAATGGGCAGCCCATCAGGGCCCGGCGCTTTGTTACCCAGACTTTGTTGTATTGCATCCTCCACTTCCAACAGAGTTATATCTATTGGGGTAGGCGCATGATATTCATATAAGTCCTCTGTACCAATTGGGGCCGAGTAGATTGTAGAGAAATGGGCCACCCATAAGTCGCTGGTTATATTACAACTAATAGCAGTTAGGGGATGTCCTAATGTCCTAATGTTTTTAACTGCCGCCCAAAAACCATTTCCCTTTTTAGAGATGCACTGCATGCTAAGCTCTCCCAGTGATTTTTTAGGATTTCATCTTTCCTTTGTGTGGTTACTGTCTTGTAATGGAGCCTCAAGGTTTTGACAAGTACCCGATCTGTAGGGGTCATTGACAGTGCCTTACGAAGCTTCCTTTTGCTAAGGAGCAGTCTTTATTAAACCATCTCGGTCCCGTTCTAACTTTCGTAATAGGCCTTGACAACAACCATTTTGTGCCCGCACACAATTGAGTGAATGCACCAATCACATCGGGATTTTGATCCTTAAACGACAGGCAGGTGTCGACAAGTGGCGAGAAAGCAGTTAACATATTATCAAATAACTTATTGATATCAATTCCTCGCCAAACTAGTCTCAAATTATCTGTAGAAGGTAACAGATTCCTAGCACCACACTCCTTATTGTTTACAGATTTGGGGGCAATTTCCAATAATATTTTAATGGGGTTGTGGTCTCCATGATGGGTCGGTATAACCTCTGCACTTAAAAACTATCTTCTAAGATTGAGGAGATAAAAACATAATCGATAGTGGATGCACAACCCCTGCCTCTATATGTTGGTTCAATACGATTATCTTTATCGGGGATAGCAGCAATATCCATAGTATTAATTAGATTATAATTACATAAATAATCAGATAGTTCTATACCCCTCGTGCACCGAGACAAACAAGTGGTAGGAAATATTGGTATATTATTACTCATTGGAATCCTTGCATTAAAATCTCCCCCACACAAATACCGACAACATTAGTAAAAACCTTAAGGTTTTGTAGAGTTAAAATAAAGTTGAACAAATTATTAAACATGATATTTGGCACCGAGTAAAAATCATTGTTGTAAAAGTTAATTAAACATATGGAAATACCCCTCGTAAAAATCAAAGCCTGTATGTTATCATTTCTTGTATCTAAAACATTCACATTGCCACCCGTTAAAATATTCACCCAAATCGAGAGCCCACCAGATGGTCGCCCTACCTTGGGGACCGGGACAACATTATTAAAACACTGGAACCCTTCTAGGTAGAAGTCCCGAGTGGCCCAGGTTTCTTGCATCATTATGATGTCCTGATTTTCAACTATTTCGATCCAGTCTGGTAAATTCATTTTGGATGCCAAACCGGCAACATTCCAACTAAGTATACTCAGTTTAGAGTTGATGCCAGGCCTAGTTGGGTTTAAGTGTCCTACCAAAGGGCATTCATCAATTGAACTATTAGTTTCAATAGGTGGCTGGGCGGGTACAAGTCAATCTTGAGTGTCTAAAAAGGACAGAGGCAAAAACCTATTATGCCTCGATAAAGAGGCACCAGCGTTCATTTGTGAGCTAAAAATAGGTTTATAAAAATATCCCAATGGGAGCAAAAAGATATTGCTGGGCCCCATACCTGTATCTTCCTGAACCTTTAATAGGGATTTTACCAGTGCAGGGTTACGAAAATTAACAACGATACAGTCCCCTCGATATTTTTAACAGAGGGCCCAACCCAGCTTACCCTTCGTACCATGATAATATTATTTGCATCAGCCACCTTATACCCCTTATGTTTGGCTAACCAATCAACGCACTTATTGCGAAGTTGGTACCATGTCTCAATTTGATTTTTCTTTAGAGGAGGTACACCTGCAAATACGCAGACAAATGGACAGGATGCAGGTGGAAGTTTCAATATATCTTTACTGGCTTCAGTATCTATATTGTTTACTTGGGGTAAAATCCCCCATGTATATTGGGATCCCTTGTATTTGAACTCTCTGTCATGGCACACATAGTGCTACTAAAAACAGGTCGTGTGTGTAAAGTAGTAGCTGGCAAAATATTTAAACCTACAGTGTCAGGTATATTCCCTGGTGTAACAATGTCCTTTGCTATGGGGCACCCTGTTACCTTCTCACAAGTGGGACATGTCCCAGGTGGTAATAACAGTGAGGCTAGTGGAGCAGGGACATGTAACTGAGGGACAGTATCAGCCAATATCAGCCTTGACTCCACCCCCTCTACTAGAGCAGGTTTAACATTCTTGAGTTGGGAGCATAATTTATTTGACAGGGTATCCAACCTATCAAGCCGTTTCCACAAAGCACAGAAATTGGAATCAATTAGATCTTTAATTTGCCCAAAAATGCTATTAATAACAGTGTCAATAAAAGTCTCTCCCAAGCCGTTATATGGAGAAGAGGGCAATACAATACTCGTCTGAGTGCCAACAGAGTTCCTTGGTTCTTCATGGTGAGGGGAGATAACAGATTCAGGATTCGGAGACTGAGTCTGTGAAGGTTTATGTAACCAGGTGCTCATAGCAGAACGAGTGGAACCGGTGCGAGGTGGTTGTTTTCTTTTCAAAGGGGCGGACTTTGCTATTTTCCTCTTCTTCTTTGCACCCGCACACTCTATAACACAGGGCAAGGGAGAATCCTGGTCAGTAATGGTACTGATAGCCTTTTGGTTCTGTGTCAAGATTGCTTCATGTCCAGACATAGAACCGGTGGCAGAAGTTGGTAAGCTCAACGGATGAGCATTCCAAGCACTACTGGGCAAGAGAGAGCCAACTGTATCAGCCAATTCCGGCCCTAACATAGGACCATCGTGCAAAGCCTCAATGCCAAGGGATAGTCTCCTCTCTGTTAAATCAATCTCATTAGAGACTATATTCACCGCCCTTTCCAGCATACTGTCTATACTTGTAATAACTGGGCGGGAGGGTATTGTATCAATTCTCTTCCCCATATTTGGAAATTTAAGCAGCCGGGATACAGGTGATCAAGGGGCAGTGCTCACCTGGTTCAAAACCGCCAATGAAAGAGAAATGGCCCAGCCCGGCCTCAGTCGGACACTGACGGGCAAGGACGGGCCCGCCCTTGGCCCGGGCTTCGCCCGGGCGCTGCCCGCGCGCGTCCCGCGCTGCGGAGGGCCGGGCCTCAACTTATTGCGCCACCTGGCGCCGCGGTGATGCTGACAGCGGGCGTCCTTCCCTGCGCCTGCTGGGATTCGTAGTCCGTAGCGCCGTTCCCCTCACGGCTGGCAGGAGGAAAGAAGAGACTGAGGGAAAGCCGTTCCCCTCACGGCTGGCAGGAGGAAAGAAGAGACTGAGGGAAAGCCGTTCCCCTCACGGCTGGCAAGGAAGAAGAAGAGCTGGGGCAGAGCCGTTCCTCTCACGGCAGTGACTGCTGATGAATGAGCGCGTCCGCGCTGCGGAGGGCCGGGCCTCAACTTATTGCGCCACCTGGCGCCGCGGTGATGCTGACAGCGGGCGTCCTTCCCTGCGCCTGCTGGGATTCGTAGTCCGTAGCGCCGTTCCCCTCACGGCTGGCAGGAGGAAAGAAGAGACTGAGGGAAAGCCGTTCCCCTCACGGCTGGCAGGAGGAAAGAAGAGACTGAGGGAAAGCCGTTCCCCTCACGGCTGGCAAGGAAGAAGAAGAGCTGGGGCAGAGCCGTTCCCTCACGGCAGTGACTGCTGATGAATGAGCGCGTCCCGCGCTGCGGAGGGCCGGGCCTCAACTTATTGCGCCACCTGGCGCCGCGGTGATGCTGACAGCGGGCGTCCTTCCCTGCGCCTGCTGGGATTCGTAGTCCGTAGCGCCGTTCCCCTCACGGCTGGCAGGAGGAAAGAAGAGACTGAGGGAAAGCCGTTCCCCTCACGGCTGGCAGGAGGAAAGAAGAGACTGAGGGAAAGCCGTTCCCCTCACGGCTGGCAAGGAAGAAGAAGAGCTGGGGCAGAGCCGTTCCCCTCACGGCAGTGACTGCTGATGAATGAGCGCGTCCCGCGCTGCGGAGGGCCGGGCCTCAACTTATTGCGCCACCTGGCGCCGCGGTGATGCTGACAGCGGGCGTCCTTCCCTGCGCCTGCTGGGATTCGTAGTCCGTAGCGCCGTTCCCTCACGGCTGGCAGGAGGAAAGAAGAGACTGAGGGAAAGCCGTTCCCCTCACGGCTGGCAGGAGGAAAGAAGAGACTGAGGGAAAGCCGTTCCCCTCACGGCTGGCAAGGAAGAAGAAGAGCTGGGGCAGAGCCGTTCCCCTCACGGCAGTGACTGCTGATGAATGAGCGCGTCCCGCGCTGCGGAGGGCCGGGCCTCAACTTATTGCGCCACCTGGCGCCGCGGTGATGCTGACAGCGGGCGTCCTTCCCTGCGCCTGCTGGGATTCGTAGTCCGTAGCGCCGTTCCCCTCACGGCTGGCAGGAGGAAAGAAGAGACTGAGGGAAAGCCGTTCCCCTCACGGCTGGCAGGAGGAAAGAAGAGACTGAGGGAAAGCCGTTCCCCTCACGGCTGGCAAGGAAGAAGAAGAGCTGGGGCAGAGCCGTTCCCCTCACGGCAGTGACTGCTGATGAATGAGCGCGTCCCCTAATGACATGTGCAGGATGGAAGGTAAGGAGGGGATCAATTGAATGACATGTTCAGGACGGAAGGTAAGGAGGGGACCAATCTATACTCAGAAATAGAAGACGTGCAGAACGGAAGGTAAGGAGAGGACCAATCGAATGACATGTGCAGGATGGAAGGTAAGGAGGGGATCAATCTAATGACATGTGCAGGATGGAAGGTAAGGAGGGGACCAATCTAATGACATGTGCAGGATGGAAGGTAAGGAGGGGATCAATTGAATGACATGTTCAGGACGGAAGGTAAGGAGAGGACCAATCTATACTCAGAAAAGAAGACTTGCAGGACGGAAGGTAAGGAGGGGACCAATCTATACTCAGAAAAGAAGACGTGCAGGACGGAAGGTAAGGAGGGGATCAATCGAATGACGTGTGCGGGATGGAGAGTAAGGAGATGACCAATCTATACTCAGAAATAGAAGACGTGTAGAACGGAAGGTAAGGAGGGGACCAATTTATACTCAGAAATAGAAGACGTGCACGACGGAAGGTAAGGAGGGGACCAATCTACACTCAGAAATAGAAGACGTGCAGGATGGTGTAGGAGAGTAGGATCTGCCTCTTATGTTGCCCCCACTTTTTTTCTGATGTTTACACTGGTTTCTGGCTATAGTCTGGCTGGGACCCTGCCAATCAGGGCCCCAGCCTCTCTGTTCTCTCTAAACGACTTGGAGTGCACTAGTGATTGGATACTGTGGTACCTTATGAGTCCCTAGTATATGGTACCTTAGGTACCAAGGGCATAGGTACTTCACAGGCCTACCAGGGGCTGAAGCATGTATTATGCCACCCCTGGGAAGCAGACTAAATCTGACACCACAGGCCTGCTACTGCAGCCTGGGTGAGGTGGTGCTAGCACTCCTCACTGAGATATAGGTTTCCTATATCTCCTCTGCACACACATTTAAACCTATCAGTCACCCCTAAGGCAGGCCCTATCAATCCTGAGGGCAGGGTGCTTGGTTCCTATGTGAGAGGGTGCCTCTGCCTGAGCAGGGCCCCTCTGCAGCTCTCAGAGTCCATTCTCTGGGGCTGTTTGTGGATGCGGTTAAACCATATACTCTTAAGTGCATTATATCCTCGCGGTAGAATGCTAAATTTGGAATGGCTGCATCAAAACATGTCGTTTTTGGTGTCAAACATCTTGGAATACTACCCCCGCCAGTTCTGGTGGCGGGGTAGCATTCCACCCTTCTAGAGGGATAGACATGTACCTACTGTGGAAACGCGGTAGAATCCTGCAGAGCCCTGGCATCACAAAATGGATGCCACCAGTCACAGACACTGGGCTGCCCTCCTGCTGATGACCGAAACTCGCAGTGGAGGAAGCCCAACAATAGGTATCCTGTCACAGGAGGGTGTGACCACCTTCCAGACAGGGTTTAGTGTATTGGGGCTGGGTGGGTGCACTCTTAGAGTGCTTTGAAGTCCTGCACTGGGGGAGCAGAAGGCTCCTCTGTGCATATGCCAGTTCAAACCAGCTCAGGGGCTACCTGCCCCTGCTCTGGCGCGAAACTGGACAAAGGGAAGTGGGTGTAGCCACCCACTCCCCTGACCCTCCCATAGGTGGGGTCATAGAGCTAGTCCCTCCCTTTCTTTTAGTATAAGAGGGGAACCTGTGCATTGCAAACTAGATATCCCTGGACGACGCTCTGAAGAAGAATCCTGGACCTTCGACGTTCCACTACCTTTGGAAGACTGAAGAATCTCCTTGGAGTCAAGGAGTGACTCCCTGCTTGGCAGGCACCAAAAACTACAAACGACAGTCGCAAACTATGCTGCTCCCGCCGGAGTCCGAAGTCCCTGCAGCCCAAGAAGTGGATTTCCTGACTTCTCAAAGGCCATCGTGAGTCCCCAGTGAAGCTGAGGCCAGTGGACCCCAAGAGTGACGAGGAACCGCGACCCCTGGGTACCGTGCACTATTGTCGAGTGCAACCCCTTCTCAACGTTCTACGAACTTGTGCTTTAGACCACGTGTGGTCCTAGCCTCCAGCAGGAATCCCTCTGAAGATCAGAGGCCTACCACGACCCAAGTGACCGTGTGCCCCTGTTGAGCGAATCCTCCCGAGGCATCTTTGCGATCCCTTGCCAGCCACCTTGTGGGTCCCCTGAAGGCTTTCCTACAGAACCAAAGGGCTCCCCTGGTTGCTCTAGGCCTGCCCTGACTTACCCTCGCTGGGTGAGTTCCTCAAACCTTGCTGGTCTGCGCCATTGACTTTTTACACTTTCCCCAAGACTTGCTGTTACCAAGGCTTGTTGGCTCCAATCGAGTCGCTGACACCGCAGTAAGCTGCAGACTTTGTGGGACACGCCGAATCCAGCTCCTGGTTGTCGTCGACACCTCCTGGACCTCGTGGCTGAAGAGTCAAGGCACCCATGAACGACCTGAATCTTGCGACGACGGTGGGCATCCATCTTCCTTGCCCCGAGTCACTGCCAAGTGACTTTGAACACTGTCCCCTCTGCTTTCACATCTTCCATCTTCTGAATCCAGGCTTGGATTCCACCGGACACTTCTTCGGACTTCACAAGCAGCAAGTCTTCATTGTCCTCCATTGAAAACGACGCCGCGACCCGACACCAAAGGACACCTATGCACCCGGCTTCCCTGGGTGAGGTAACTCCAGCACTACGGTGCTCCTGTGGGTGTTGGCCCTAGAACTACTTACCCTGTAAGTGACTTGCTTGTAGGTTCTCCCGAAGTATCCTAAAACTCTTAATTTCCAACCGCGACTTGCCCCATTGAAGTCAACGGCGATTCGCGCCTGTGTATCCACACTGCACGCGTCCCCTGTGGGTCCTTTACTTACCTGCCTTGGGTGGTTTTGTGAGGCCCCAGCACTTCTGAAGGCCCTAGGCCTTGTCTCTTTGCAAGTCGTTGTTTCTAAGTCTCTTTTTTAGTATAAGGTCTGGTACGCCCCTAGGGCCAGAGCCATATTTGTGCTTAATTTATTGTGAAACGTTGATTTGTGCATATGTCCTTGACTTCTAATCTCATAAAGAGATTAGTAGAGAGTTGTTAGTAATAAATACATATATATTTGATATATATACCTGTGTGGTGTCTTTTCATTTGGTGATTCAGGAGATTGTGTGGTAAAACAAGCTGCTTTACATTCCTACAAGACTTAGCCTGAAGGCTGCTCTCCACAGCTACCACTAGGATAGCTTTCTTTAAAGGTTGTCTTAAACCTATCTACCATAAGAGTCGAATTGTACTGGTGCAAGGTGTCCACTTTAATTAGTGAACAGCATATACCAGGCCAACTTCTCACATTGGTGGGCAGCGTGTGGTATTCCAGCTTGCTATTGTTTTACCAGAAAATCTCTATTTGAATTACTAACTGAAAACCACTATAGGTACTTAAGGTACATATAAAGTCAAGCTTAGTATCAATAAGTTCTACTGAACTTAGAGCTGTGTGCCAAGGGATAGCACACCCTTTCTACAGCTCAAGCTAGTATCAGTAGGCCACAAACTAGTGTAGGTAGTACAACACTGCACAACACTAGAATGTCCTTAAAGGGTGGACCCAGTGGATCCACTCAGCTTCAGTATAAGGACATGGCTTTCTCTGACTTGAGAGCCATGTGTGTTGAAAGACACCTGAAGCTAGGACAGAGTCCCTCCACACTACACCTGATAGATCTGCTGACAGCAGATGATCTTAGATTGGCTCTAGGAGCTAATGGGTCTGAATCAGTGGGTGGGTCAATTACAGTGTCTGGGTCAGATGATGAAAATCAGAATGACCAAGACTCTGTGATTGAAGGGCCAGGCTTCAAGGGGCCTGAAAAGGACAGAGGAATTCTCCCTAAGAGAACTGACAGAGTGGATGAGAGGCATAGGTCCCCTTCCAGGGAATCTGACCACTCTTATCACTCTGGCAGAGAATTTGTCCAGCAGAGGAACTCATACTTTCCCATAAGAGAGAGCTCCTCTGACAGAATGTGCAAACTGCTGCAGTATGAGGAAGCAAGAGTTGCCCTCAGAACCAAGCAGTTGGCACTGGATAGAGAAGCCCTGGAGATCCAGAGAGCGTCTAGACGAGAGGGGTTAGAACCCCCTGGTGGCAGCAACAGTGTCCCTAGAGGCAGAGAATATATTCCAGACCATAGGAACCTGAGCAAGGTTGTTCCTCCCTACCAGAGTGGGGATGATATCCATAAGTGACCATTAAGATATAATGGGGTAACCCATAGAAGTCAATGGACCTGGGTAATAATTGGTATAGAAAAACAATGGTCCTAGACTTATGTTAAATTTTAGTTGTCTGAAATAATCATAAACAGCATGAGGTACATATATAGTTTAAATCAATAATGTACCATTAACTTATTTAAAGAGCATTCAAATATATCCTCAAAATTCAAAGAAGGCACACACTATTGCTTTTTTGGTGACTCGTATTTTATTCGGTCACTTTTCATAACATATTATCATATTCAATGTTCAAGATAAAGGGGTGGTTGCTCCAAGGAAAAATGTGAAGAAAGAAAGTGCTCGTGAAGTAAGATAGAATAAACAAGAGGGGGATCCAATCAAGCAAAACAATGATTCATCATTATTTACATTACAATCTCATAAGCAAAACTGGTCGTGATTCATGATTGCACCAGTTCTACATTAGGGCCTGTCCAATGCTTAATTCATAGTTATTCTTTATGTTCTTTCTCAAAAGTTAGCAAACAACGTTCGTCTGTAAGCAAGTAGGGCTGGGATAGTATACAGTACAGACCCCGAACAGGGGAGAGTGTCGACGTTTCGACCCTAGTGCAATGAGGGCAGTTTGTATCCTCTGCGAACGGGTCTTCCTCAAGACAGAAAGGAGGGATGGGGGGAGCAACTGATCATGCGTGATGCACAGTAAAAGTGCCGCCCCTAGTTATGGATTTAAAGGTCCGCAATAGAATTGCGGCTTGGTAACAGCAGTTTACCTTCAATCAATGGGTTAGAAAAATCGCCCACAGCGTCTCAATGAATCATCTTCGCACAGCCCGGGGGAATCCAGCTGGTCTGCTCGAGTAGACCAGCTGGATTCCCCCGGGCTGTGCGAAGATGATTCATTGATTGAAGGTAAACTTTGTCTCCTTCCTGAGCACTGTCTCTGTGGCTGTGAATATCCAGGTCTTTGTGCCCTGTTGTGGGTGCATCACTCTGCACAAAGGTTGTGCCTGCAGAGCAGCCTAGAGAGGAACCACCCCAAACCAGTTCTGTGTATCTAAAATATAATCATGCTCATTTGTGCACATCTGGAACAGCAAGTACCACTTAAGAGGCTCAATTTACAGTGCGTGGCCGCTTATGTTTACAGGCAGTTCATTGCACTGCACATGGGAAACACACGTGTGAATGATCGGATGGATGTTTTTCAATCGCGACATACCATGCATTGGACCGGGTTCACCCAACACACAGCTATTCGCTTTCTTTGGATGCAGTTTGTTCCTCTCCCCGTGGCAGCTGACAGAAGGAGGTATGAGGACTGGCTGTAGTGACAATCTATGAGCTCCTCGCTGTCATGCCACGAAAAGCCCGGACGCGCTGGTAATCAAAACTGTGCTTGCCTCTATGGTTTTGTTGCACTTTAGTCCTGAATTGGTTTTACTCCCAGCTATCTGCACTCTATCGCCTTTTTAAAACACTTTTTAATCTCCGCTTCCTGCTCTGTAATTGTTTTAGGGTGGACGCCCTATACTCTGCCCTGGTTGGCTGGGGGAGGTGTCTGCCAGAGCTCCTTGCTGTCTTAAATGCCACGAGTAGCGTGGACGTACCATCGACGCGCCAAAGGTACCCTAAAGGCACGACCGTCTGCGCCTGTCCACATCCAGCCGGGGCTGGGCGCAGCCTCTGTGCCCTCTACTTTACCAAGGAGCTCAGATCGTTACACTCGACAGTCCATCAGTCGGACCCGCCACCCTTCTACTTACCTCCAACCTAGGACTACTGAAAACAAGCATTTGCAATGCAATAGGTCTCACATTCACGAGGGTTTGAGCTATTGGCATTGTAAATGACAAGCCTTTAATTTATGTGTTGTTTTTAAAACAGCTAAATAAATGGCATTGTCATTTACAATGCCAATAGCTTAAACTCTCGCAAATGCGAAATCTATTGCATTGCAAATGCGTTCGACGCCTGTAGGAGAGTAGGATCTGCCTCTTATGTTGCCCCCACTTTTTTTCTGATGTTTACACTGGTTTCTGGCTATAGTCAGGCTGGGACCCTGCTAATCAGGGCCCCAGCCTCTCTGTTCTCTCTAAACGATTTGGAGTGCACTCTAGGTGCACTAGTGATTGGATACTGTGGTACCTTATGAGTCCCTAGTACATGGTACCTTAGGTACCAAGGGCATAGGTACTTCACAGGCCTACCAGGGGCTGCAGCATGTATTATGCCACCCCTGGGAAGCAGACTAAATCTGACACCACAGGCCTGCTACTGCAGCCTGAGTGAGGAAGTGCTAGCACCCCTCACTGAGATATAGGTTCCCTATATCTCTCCTGCACACACATATAACCCTATCAGTCACCCCTAAGGCAGGCCCTATCAATCCTGAGGGCAGGGTGCTTGGCTTCTATGTGAGGGGGTGCCTCTGCCTGAACAGGGCCCTTCTGCAGCTCTCAGAGTCCATTCTCTGGTGCTGTTTGTGGATGCGGTTAAACCATATACTTTTAAGTGCATTATATCCTCGCGGTAAAATGCTAACTTTGGAATGGCTGCATCGAAACATGTCGTGTTGGGTGTCAAGCACCTTGGAATACTACCCCCCCGCCAGTCCTGGCGGCGGGGGTAGCATTCCACCCTTCTAGAGGGATAGACATGTACCTACTGTGGAAACGCTGTAGAATCCGACAGAGCCCTGGCATCACAAAATGGATGTCACCAGTCACAGAAACTGGGCTGCCCTCCTGCTGATGACCAACACTCGCAGTGGAGGGAGCCCAACAATAGATATCCTGTCCCAAGGGGGTGTGACCACCTCCCAGACAGGGTTTAGTGTATTGGGGCTGGGTGGGTGCACTCTTAGAGTGCTTTGAAGTCCTGCACTGGGGGAGCAGAAGGCTCCTCTGTGCATATGCCAGTTCAAACCGGCTCAGGGGCTACCTGTCCCTGCTCTGGCGCGAAACTTGACAAAGGGAAGTGGGTGTAGCCACCCACTCCCCTGACCCTCCCATAGGTAGGGTCATAGAGCTAGTCCCTCCCCTCCTTTTAGTATAAGAGGGGGAACCTGTGCATTGCACCCTAGATTTCCCTGGACGACGCTCTACAAGAAGAATCCCGGACCTTCGACGTTCCACTACCTTTGGAAGACTGAAGAATCTCCCTTGGAGTCAAGGAGTGACTCCCCTGCTTGGCAGGCACCAAAAACTACAAACGACGGTCGCAAACTACGCCGCTCCCGCCGGAGTCCGAAGTCCCTGCAGCCCAAGAAGTGGATTTCCTGACTTCTCAAAGGCCATCGTGAGTCCCCAGCGAAGCTGAGGCCAGTAGACCCCAAGAGTAATGAGGAACCGCGACCCCTGGGTACCGTGCACTATTGTCAAATGCAACCCCTCACAACATTCCACGAACTTGTGCTTTGGACCACGTGTGTTCCCAGCCTCCAGCAGGAATCCCTCCTAAGATCAGCGGCCTACCACGTCCCGAGTGACCGTGGGCCCCTGTGAGAGAATCCTCCCGAGGTGTCTTCGCGACCCCTTGTCAGCCAGCTTGTGGGTCCCCAGAAGACTTTCCAAAGAACCAAAGGGCTCCCCTGGTTGCTCCAGGCCTACCCTGACTTACCCTCGCTGGGTGAGTTCCACAGACCTTGCTGGTCTGCGCCATCGCCTCTTCACACTTTCCCCAAGACTTGCTGTTACCAAGGCTTGTTGGCTCCGATCGAGTTGCCGACACCGCAGTAAGCCGCAGACATTGTGGGGCACGCCGAATCCAGCTCCTAGTCATCGTTGACACCTCCTGGACCTCGTGGCTGAAGAGTCAAGGCAAGCGTGAACGACCTGAACCCTGCGATGACGGTGGGCATTCATCTTCCTTGCCCCGTGTCACTGCCAAGTGACTTTGAACACTGTCCCCTCTGCTTTCAGGTCATCCTTCCACCGAATCCAGGCTTGGATTCCACCGGACACTTCTTCAAACCATCACAAGCAGCAAGTCTTCTTTGGTCGCCATTGAAAACGACGCCGCGACCCGACACCAAAGGACACCTGTGCACCCCGCTTCCCTGGGTGAGGTAACTCCAGCACTCTGGTGCTCCTGTGGGTGTGGGCCCTCGAACTACTTACCCTGTAAGTGACTTGCTTGTAGGTTCACCAGAAGTATCCTAAAACTCTTACTTTCCCCGTGCGATTCTCGCACTGACTCAGTACATGGTTCGCGTCTGTGTTAGACACACCGCGTCCGACTCCCTTGCAAATCCTATCTGTAGACCGTATCCTTCGACTCGTACTGAGTCCGATCGGTGTGTTCGCCTCGAACACGCAAGGGACCTTGAACATTGATATCTCAATCGCGTATGAGCGCATAGACTCGTACAGGATTCGCATCGGTGCCAGGTCACCGCGTCCGTCCCCTGTGGGTCTCCTACAACTACCTGGGGTGGTTCTTGGGGGTCCCTCGATTCTAGATGCCCTAGACCTAGGTCTAGCAAACTAAGATTGTAATATTCAATTGTGCTAAACTTATCCTGATAATATTTGACTTGTACATATGTTCCTGACTTCTAATCTCATAAAGAGATTAGTAGAGAGTGTTTATTAATAAATACATATATATTTGATATATATACCTGTGTGGTGTCTTTTCATTTGGTGATTCAAGAGATTATAGACTGGTAAAACAAGCTGCTTTACATTCCTTCAAGACTTAGCCTGAAGGCTGCTCTCCACAGCTACCACTAGGATAGCTTTCTATAAAGGTTGTCTTAAACCTATCTACCATAAGAGTCGAATTGTTCTGGTGCAAGGTGTCCACTTTAATTAGTGAACAGCATATACCAGGCCAACTTCTCACAACACCCGTGCTATAAAAATAAAAATAAAAAAGCGTTGGGAGAGAGCGTGTCATGCCTGAAACAGCAAGCAGGACAAAGCTATGTGAGAAAATAGTGCTCGGAGGCTGTAATTAAACCCTACCGTGTAACAACACAGGTGACGGGTGGGCCGCCATGGGAGGTTACCAAATGAGAAACAAGCATTTGCAATGCAATAGGTCTCGCATTTACGCGAGTTTGAGCTATTGACATTGCAAATACCAATGCCTTTTATATTTGTATTCGTTTTAAAAACATAAATAAAAGGCATTGTCATTTACAATGCCAATAGCTTTAACTTGTGTAACTGCGAGACCTATTGCATTGCAAATGCTTGTTATGTCTTGCTACGGACAGCTTTAGCTGCCTGGTGAGAGCTGAAAGACACACAAAGAAAGAAAGGCACAAATAAAGAAAGACACAAAGAAAGACAGACACAGACATACAGACAGGCACTGACTTTTAGACAGACCCTTTGAATTATGGACAACTGTAGTCCAGATGGCTTTATGCATTGGCTGAGAGGGTTGTCCATCAGCGTTGGTATTAGACCATAGCATTTCATAGAAATATACTACTTAACAAGCAGTCCATGCGCAACAGAACTGTTTAAAGACACCTTCAGCTCCTACCTGAACTCCAACAAGCTGAACAACGGAGGCGACATCGCGGGGCGCACTCCATGCCTCCGGTGCAGATGGTGGCGAAACCGGAAGTCAGGCAGCCTTCGTTGGGACATGGGCGGGGCCTGCCAAAGAAACAGGAAGGAACCGCCGGAGAGGACGTCCGGAACCCTGCAGGCTCCATGCTGAAGTCCCGGCCCCATCAGAGGGACCGGGCGAAGAGCGAGGCAGACTGCATGGCACCAGAGGCAAGACGGGGCTCCCGAGTAATGAGGAGAGCCCCGCGGCGTGCCGAGGAGACGGCCAGGGAACCTGCAGACCGAGGAGAGACGCCCTCCTGAACCAGCCGGTGAGTGAGGGCTTGGCTGGGTGCATTGCCGGCGCCCATTGTTTTAGCGGACCCGCTAGACAGCGGGCCGTTCCATCATGGGGGCAATTTTGTAGACCTGCTGAGCTCCGGTGAGACATGTAAGGCGCACGCTGAAGGACACGCCATGAGCGTGCACATCGGCTGTCTGAAAGAGACGCCGTGAGCGTGCACATGGCCTGTCCGGGCGCCGTGAGATGTGCACGCGTATGGTGCGAGCAGGAGTTGTGACAACGCCGCGAGCCGTACGCGTGCACATCTCCTGTCTTGCCATACGCGTGCACATGTCCTGTCCCGCATCGCTAAGCAAGTCGACAACAATAGATCTCGCCTAAGCGAGCAGCGCATGGCGCTGCATCGCTAGGCGAGACCTAAAAACGGTACTGAGGAAGGACTACTGAGCCTATTGACAAATGAAAAAGCCAGAGTTTACCGTGGTCAATGACAGAAGCCAATGAAAAATATGGGCGGAGAGTGGGCGGAGCTTCAAGTCCTTACCTGAACACAGCATGCCTCGCAGAGCAGTGCATGCGTTGACCAGGTTTGACCTAAAAATGAATGTGTCCATCTGTAATGCAACTGCTGCTCATGTAAACCGCTCGATACCTTGGGGTCGAGTTTGCACTATAGAAAACTACAAAAAAAAGAACTTCAACAGAATGAATGATGACTTTATTATTCGGCTGGCTGGCTCCACTGGAGAGATATTTCCCTTTCTAGGCAGGTGGTCGGGCCATCTCCACACTCATTGCCAGTTATTTCTATTTCACTGTGGTCAATCCGTGGCCAGTTTCACTGAGCAAAAGCGGGTTCGAAGACATGCCAAACTGCAGCAGGCCGTGTGGCCCGATCAACTGACAAGAGCAACAAAAAAATAAGGCTGTCTACATACATTTCTACCCCAATGTTTATTTGCCGCAATAGGAGTAGTTTAAGTATCCCATATAAAAAGGTGTCTTGTAGTCCCTTCTCTGTGTATTCATTCTCAGGGAATGAGGCGTGCGCCTAGAAGAGGCAGGCAATTGTTGAATCTTTCTCACATTGCATCATATATATTGCATGTGTAGCTGGCTAGTTGGTTTGGGATTTACAACAGGAAGTCGTGTTTGCATTACTACTGTCTTTGTGGAGGTAGGACACCAGCTGACTGGGCCTGTCCTTGAAGTCTCCATACCGACCCTGGTGAAGCGCCTGTCTGATTTCACACTTGAGTTAATCGAGGCCCCTAATGTGCGGCCACTGATTGCACCTGTAGGAGAGTAGGATCTGCTTCTTATAGTTACCCCCACTTTTTGCTGATGTTTCACTGTTTTCGACTTAGTCTGACTGGGATCCTGCTATTCAGGACCCCAGCCTATCTGCTTTCTCCTCTAAATTGATTGCATGTACTCTAGGTACACTCCAGATTGGATTCTGGGGTACCCTTATAAGTCCCTAGTATATGGTATACTATGTACCCAGGGCATAGGTACCCCAGAGGCCTCCCAGGGGCTGCAGCATGTATTATGCCACCCCTGAGAGGCCATTCAAACTGACACCACAGGTCTGCTCCTGCAGCCTGTGTAAGGTGGTGCATGCACCCCTTACTGAGATATAGGTCCCCTATATCTCTCCATATCACTGCACATGTAAACCTATCAGTCACCCCTATGGCAGGCCTTAATAATCCTGAAGGCAGGGTGCTGAGTTTCATGTCAGAGGGTGCCCATGCATGAGCAGAGCCCCTCTGCAGCTTTCGGAATCTTCATTCCGGGGTTGTTTGTGATGCAGCCAGACCATATACTCTTAAGTGCATTATAACCTCGCGGTAAATGCTAACTTTAAAATGGCTGCATGGAAACATGTCGTGTTTGGTGTCAAACACCTTGGAATCATACCTCCACTCCAGTAACTGGGGTGGGAAGTATGATTCCACCCTACTAGAGGGAGAAACATGGCACCACCGGTACACCCGGTACCAGCTTAACAGAACCCTGGCATCACAAATGGATGTATGACGCTACATAGCGCACCATCCCAACGCGTGCTTTTACCACGCGTCTATTACATCGCACAGTCACCAGCCTCGCCAACTTTAACATCGCATGGCGTCTCAACGCCAATGCGTTTATTCCTATTGGTAGATCACGAAATCGCAGACTACAAAATCGCGCGCAAATACACCGCCTCTACCCCTTGTCCCCCACACCCCCCCCCGCTGTCCCCACGACGCTAATTCTTCCTTTTTTATTGTTCCTAATTGTAAATTTTTTTTTATGTAATTTGTGTTACTAAATAGTGCTAGTAACATTTGAAAAGAACGGGCGCGAGGGCACGCAGAGAACCGGATGTTGACCTGGCAGTGAGTAATGATGCCCTTCAAGGCTCTAAGTCATCCTGGGCTTCTCGTTATGCGAGTCTTGCTGTTCATTTAATATGTTTTTGGCTGCTATTCAGAGCACTGTTTGGTGCTCAACAGAACCTCGGCTTCACTAGTAGTGCACCAGGCTCTCAAGACTCTGGATCATAGAATAAGATAAAAAGAAAGGAACGTAATCCCGGCTGTCATCAGATATCACTGGGTCTGACGTCAGCTTCCTAGTCCCTTGTCAATGAACCCACACACAGTGTTGAATCAGAAGACATGTCATTCAAAGCTTCCCAATACCTATAGAATGGGTTTGACCTCTTTTTATGTGCTTGAGCATGGAATAGATTGTTTTAGTGTATACGTTTAAATTCAAAAGAGAATGCTGCATCAATATCACCTCAAGCATAGTTAATGTTTTTTCAATAATTTATTGCACATTCAGTTTCATGTCATGTCCTGTGACGGTGTTAAGCAAAACTTGCAGAGCTCTACAGTCATGTGTGCTCGCATTCTTGGGGGTGAGGTCTATCTCAGTCTTGCAAGCAGCAAAGAAAACATGAACCGTACTCCCCTATGTGGAATGAGAAACCTCATCCTCCGATATGGGCTCAGGGGCGCCGAATTTATGAATGGAACAGTGTAGAAATCGCAGCTACAGCCTTAGTTTTTCGATTGGCACAGCATGGAATATTTGATAGTGTGGCTGCCACACAGATTAAAGATTTCTCTTACATAACAGTACTTTGTTAATAAGGAGGTAACGTGGCCGAGCGGGCTAAGGCGCTGGATTTAGGCTCCAGTTTCTCTGGAGGCATGGGTTCGGATCCCATCCCTGCCAAATATTTTAAAAATAGTTTAAGCATTATGCAAATTCTTTGCATATGTTTAGTTTGATAGTAAAATACATACCTCTTTGTGAAAAGGAGGCCGTTTCGTTTTCTCTTTAATTCATTTTACAGCTTAAATGAGCTATAGAAAACATGATCAAAGGATTTAGGGCCAAGTTCGCAACATCCCATGGTAAAATGCAAATTTCAAATAATCCAAACATTGCACTTGCATTTCCTGGGAAGACGCACATGCAACAATTATTAATAAATGTGTTTGTTAACCATCATGCATCCACCCACCCTTTCATCCATCCACCCACCATTCATCCATCATTTATCCACCCACGCTTTCATTCATCCATCCACCCCTCATCCATCATTCATCCACACACGCTTCCACCCATCCATCCACCCCTCATGCATCCATCCACCGTTTCATCCATCCACCCATCATTCATCCACACACGCTTTCATCCATCCATCCAGCCATCATTCATCCACCCACGCTTTCATTCATCCATCCACCCATCATTCATCTATCATTCATCCACACACACTTCCACCCAACCATCCACCCCTCATGCATCCATCCACCGTTTCATCCATCCATCATTCATCCACCCATGCTTTCATTCATCCATCCACCCCTCATGCATCCACCCATGCTTTCATTCAGCCACCCACCCCTCATGCATCCATCCACCGTTTCATCCATCTGTTTACCGAAGTGCCGTCACTTTTGTTTGCCCAACATCGCTAATTCACATCGCCATCACATACCGCCCTTCCATCCATCCATCCACCCCTCATGCATCCATCCACCGTTTCATCCATCCACCCATCAGTCATCCACCCACGCTTCCATTCATCCATCTTCCCCTCATGCATCCACCCACGCTTTCATTCATCCATCCACCCACCATTCATCCATCAGTCATCCACCCACACTTTCATTCATCCATCCACCCATCATTCATCCATCATTCACCCACACACCCTTCCACCTATCCATCCACCCCTCATGCATCCATCCACCGTTTCATCCATCCAGCCATCATTCATCCACCCACGCTTTCATTCATCCATCCATCCACCCCTCATGCATCCACCCACGCTTTCATTCATCCATCCATCCACCCCTCATGCATCCATCCACCGTTTCATCCATCCATCCATCATTCATCCACCCACGCTTTCATTCATCCATCCACCCCTCATCCATCATTCATCCACACACGCTTCCACCCATCCATCCACCCCTCATGCATCCATCCACCGTTTCATCCATCCATCCATCATTCATCCACCCACGCTTTCATTCATCCATCCACCCCTCATGCATCCACCCCTCATGCATCCACCCACCGTTTCATTCACCCCTCATGCATCCACCCACGCTTTCATTCATCCATCCACCCCTCATGCATCCACCCACCATTTCATTCACCCCTCATTCATCCACCCACGCTTTCATTCATCCATCCACCCCTCATTCATTCACCCACTCTTTCATTCATCCATCCACCATTTCATCCATCCATCATTCATCCACCCACGCTTTCATTCATCCATCCACCCATCATTCATCCACCCACGCTTCCATTCATCCATCTTCCCCTCATGCATCCACCCACGCTTTCATTCATCCATCCACCCACCATTCATCCATCAGTCATCCACCCACACTTTCATTCATCCATCCACCCATCATTCATCCATCATTCACCCACACACCCTTCCACCTATCCATCCACCCCTCATGCATCCATCCACCGTTTCATCCATCCATCCATCATTCATCCACCCACGCTTTCATTCATCCATCCACCCCTCATGCATCCACCCACGCTTTCATTCATCCATCCACCCCTCATGCATCCACCCACGCTTTCATTCATCCATCCATCCACCCCTCATGCATCCACCCACGCTTTCATTCATCCATCCACCCCTCATGCATCCACCCACGCTTTCATTCATCCATCCACCCCTCATGCATCCACCCACGCTTTCATTCATCCATCCATCCACCCCTCATGCATCCACCCATGCTTTCATTCATCCATCCATCCACCCCTCATGCATCCACCCACGCTTTCATTCATCCATCCATCCACCCCTCATCCATCCATCCACCCCTCATTCATCCATCCACCCCTCATGCATCCACCCACGCTTTCATTCATCCATCCATCCATCCATCATGCATCCACCCACGCTTTCATTCAACCATCCATCCACCCCTCATGCATCCACCCACGCTTTCATTCATCCATCCATCCACCCCTCATGCATCCACCCACGCTTTCATTCATCCATCCATCCATCCATCATGCATCCACCCACGCTTTCATTCATCCATCCATCCATCCATCATGCATCCACCCACGCTTTCATTCATCCATCCATCCACCCCTCATGCATCCACCCCTCATGCATCCACCCACCGTTTCATTCACCCCTCATGCATCCACCCACGCTTTCATTCATCCATCCACCCCTCATGCATCCACCCACTGTTTCATTCACCCCTCATTCATCCACCCACGCTTTCATTCATCCATCCACCCCTCATTCATTCACCCACTCTTTCATTCATCCATCCACCGTTTCATCCATCCATCATTCATCCACCCACGCTTTCATTCATCCATCCACCCATCATTCATCCACCCACGCTTCCATTCATCCATCTTCCCCTCATGCATCCACCCACGCTTTCATTCATCCATCCACCCACCATTCATCCATCAGTCATCCACCCACACTTTCATTCATCCATCCACCCATCATTCATCCATCATTCACCCACACACCCTTCCACCTATCCATCCACCCCTCATGCATCCATCCACCGTTTCATCCATCCATCCATCATTCATCCACCCACGCTTTCATTCATCCATCCACCCCTCATGCATCCACCCACGCTTTCATTCATCCATCCACCCCTCATGCATCCACCCACGCTTTCATTCATCCATCCATCCACCCCTCATGCATCCACCCACGCTTTCATTCATCCATCCACCCCTCATGCATCCACCCACGCTTTCATTCATCCATCCACCCCTCATGCATCCACCCACGCTTTTATTCATCCATCCATCCACCCCTCATGCATCCACCCACGCTTTCATTCATCCATCCACCCCTCATGCATCCACCCACGCTTTCATTCATCCATCCATCCACCCCTCATGCATCCACCCACGCTTTCATTCATCCATCCATCCACCCCTCATGCATCCACCCACGCTTTCATTCATCCATCCATCCACCCCTCATGCATCCACCCACGCTTTCATTCATCCATCCATCCATCCATCATGCATCCACCCACGCTTTCATTCATCCATCCATCCATCCATCATGCATCCACCCACGCTTTCATTCATCCATCCATCCATCCATCATGCAGCCACCCACGCTTTCATTCATCCATCCATCCATCATGCATCCACCCATGCTTTCATTCATCCATCCATCCATCATGCATCCACCCATGCTTTCATTCATCCATCCATCCATCATGCATCCACCCACGCTTTCATTCATCCATCCATCCATCCATCATGCATCCACCCACGCTTTCATTCATCCATCCATCCATCATGCATCCACCCATGCTTTCATTCATCCATCCATCCATCATGCATCCACCCACGCTTTCATTCATCCATCCACCCCTCATGCATCCACCCACGCTTTCATCCATCCATCCACCCCTCATGCATCCACCCACGCTTTCATTCATCCATCCACCCCTCATGCATCCACCCACGCTTCCACCCATCCATCCACCCCTCATGCATCCACCCACGCTTTCATCCATCCATCCACCCCTCATGCATCCACCCACGCTTTCATTCATCCATCCACCCCTCATGCATCCACCCACGCTTTCATTCATCCATCCACCCCTCATGCATCCACCCACGCTTTCATTCATCCATCCACCCCTCATGCATCCACCCACGCTTCCACCCATCCATCCACCCCTCATGCATCCACCCACGCTTTCATTCATCCATCCACCCCTCATGCATCCACCCACGCTTTCATTCATCCATCCACCCCTCATGCATCCACCCACGCTTTCATTCATCCATCCACCCCTCATGCATCCACCCACGCTTCCACCCATCCATCCACCCCTCATGCATCCACCCACGCTTTCATAGCTGTCACTTTTCTGTGAATTTCCGTTATGCCAAACATCGCTAATTCACATTACATGTCTGTTGCCGTCACTTTTGTGCGCCCATTGGTGACACAATCTGACACTGTCATTTATTTTATTTTTTGTTAGCTGTAAAGAGCGCTGCTAAATTATTTTGAAATGCGGAGTATACTTTCATATTTGGATATTTGGATCTTTTAAAGATCATTTTTCACATTGCATGTATGTTTACCGAACATCGCAGAGCGCTGCTAAATTATTTAGAAATGCAGAGTATTTACCGAACATCGCAGTAACGTTTACATCGTAAAGTTGCGTTTTGCTGGCTCACGTTGTTATGCCTTACGATGTAAACGTTTAAGCGTTGCAGTGCTTCACGGTGTAAAAGTTAATGCGATGTTGTGTTTGCGTTGCAATGTCCTCGCGAAGTATTCACTTCTTTGCGATGGGTGTCTCCCATCACAAATGGATGCCACAGCCACAGACATGAGTCTGCCCTCCTGCTGCTGGACGAAACTCCGGCAGGGGAGGCCTGGACAATAGGTTTCCTGTCACAGGGAGGTGTGACCACCTCCCAGACAGGCTTTAGTGTATTGGGGCTGGGTGGGTGCACTCCAAGAGTGCTTTGAAGTCTGCCCTGGGGTCACATTTGGTGTCCCTGTGCATAGTCCAGCTCAAACCGGTTGCAGGGGCTACCTGCCCCTGCTCTGGCGTGAAACTGGACAAAGGAAATGGGTGTAGCCACCCCTCTTTCCTGACCCTCCCATAGGTGGGTCCCCAGAGTTTGTCCCACTCCTTCCTTGGGTATAAAGTAGGAACCCCTGGCTACAGGACTTTAGATTACACCCGGACTGAACTATGCTACAGAAACCAAGTACTTCGACGATCTACACTATGCTGGATGACTGAAGAATCTCCCTTGGAGTAAAGGAGTTACTCCCCTGCAAGGCAGGCACCTTTAACGCATCTGACAGGTCTGCATCTCCAAAGCTCCTGAGGACTCCGAAGAATATTGCAGCACAGGAGGTGGGTTTCCGAGGTCTGAGAGGTTGATGTGTGCCCACAGCAAGTCTGAGGCCCATATCCCTCGTGGTGACCATGCAACCCAAACCCCTGGACACAGCGTCTATTTGCAGAAGCACCAGCTATCCGGCGACCCCTGAGGCTGAGCTTTGGGTTACTTGTAGCCCTGACCCCGAGCAGTAATTACACTGAAGATTGCTGGCCTACACTCCACGAGTGTTCCGTGGGCCACCATTTTGTGTTTCCTCTTGAAGTCCCTTCGCGATTCCTGGTCCGTTGACCTGTGGGTCCCTAAGAAGGCAACTCTAACTTTCAACGGGCTTCCCTGGTTTCTCCAGACGTGCCCTGACTCTCCATTGCTTGGGGAGTCCCCAGGACCTTGCTGGTCCTCACAGAAGCATCATAACTCTGACCGCGTAGGTTGCAGTTGCCAAGGCTTGTTGGTCTCCAATCCAGAAACTGACCCCTCAGCAATCGACATCCTTTGTGGGACAGCTTGCCTGCAGATCCTGGTTGTCGTCAACGTCTCCTGGTCCCCGTGGCTGCAGAGTCAAGCTTCACCTCTTCGCACCTGAAGCACCCGACATCGGTGGGCATTTGATTGCTCCGCTCCTGGTCATGTGAAGTGACCCAGCCTCTGTCCCCTCTGCTTTCAGGTTCTTCACATCTTTGATCCAGGCTTGGATCCTCCCGGACACTTTTCTTCTTCACGGCTGCAGCACTTTTGCAGCAGATCGCCATTGAAATCAACGACGATTCCCGACACCATTTGACACCTATGCACCCGGATTCCCTGGGTGAGGTAACTCGAGTACCCCGGTACTCCCATGGGTGTTGGCCCTAGAAACCCTCAAGTCTAAAGGGGTTTGCTCAAAGTCCTCTCCTAAGTGTCCTTTATCTTTAAAATTCAAACCGCGACTTTCCTCATAGAATCCTACGGCTCTCGCGGCTGTGTTCTCACACTGCACACGTCCCCCGTGGGTCTCCTGTGTCACTACCTTGGGTGGTTCCTTGGGGTCCCAGCGATTCTACGTGCTCTAGGCACTGTGTCTAGTCAAGTCGTGGTTCTTATACCACTTTCTTAGTATATGGTTTGGTCTCCCCCTGGAGCCCACTGTGTATTGTGCTATTTACTGTCGTTTTAATACTGTGATATTGTGCATCTTGGACTCTAATCTCATAAAAAGGTTAGTAGAGAGTGTTTAGTAATAAATACATATATTTTATATATACCTTGTGTGGTTCTCTTTTCATTTGGTCATTCAAGAGGTTATAATCTGGTAAACCAAGCTGCTTTACACTCCTTCAAGACTTAGCCTGAAGGCTGCTCTCCACAGCTACCGCTAGGATAGCTTTCTATAAGGTTGTCTTTAAACCAATCATCGATAAGGGTCGTTTGGACTGGTGCAAGGTGCCCACTATAACTAGTGGACAGCATATACCAGGCCAACTTCTCACATTGGTGTGCAGCGGTTGGATTCAAGCTTGCTATTGCTTTACCAGATAATCTCTTTGAGTGACTAACTGAAAACCACTATAGGTACATATAAATCAAGTCTAGAATACAGTAAGTTCTACTGAACTTAGAGTTGTGTGTCAAGGGCTTAGCACACCCTTTCTACAACTCAAGAGAGTTTAGTAGGCCCCACTAGAGTAGGTGGGTGCATACACCACACCACACTAGTCATGTCTTCAAGGGCAGAAGCCAGTGGGCCTCTCCCAACTAAGTATGACCAAGTTTCATACCAAGAATTGAGGACGATGCGTGCCTCTAGGAAATTGAAGACAGGGAAAAGCCCAATCACACAACATCTCATAAAGTTGTTGTTTGCAGATGACCTCAATAAGACCCCAGGGTCTGATGAGGTTGGCAGAGTGGGTGGGGCAGCAGAAGAGGAAAGGCCAGGTAGTGAACACTACTATGACCCAGACTCTGATGCTGGCCAGGAGGATCAAAATGATTCTAACCTGGACAATCCAATTCTTCCTGAAGGTGAGGAAGGAGGCCTCAGTGGCCCTCTCTTCACTCCCCAGGAAGGGTTAATGGTCTACCAAGAAGATCAAGATCTCCTTCTCAGGACTCTAATCATTCTGGTACTTCTATAGGGTCCTCTGCTTCTCATAAAAGGGGATCCTCTTATGAGAAGAAATGCCAACTGCTTGAGTTTGAGAGAGCTAAGCTCAGAATCAAGAGAGAGCAATTGGCCTTAGACAGGGAATCCCTGGAGCTTCAGAGAGTTTCTCAGAAGTTGGGACTAGAGTCCCATGGTGGCAGCCACAGTGTCCCTAGAGGTAGAGATCATACTCATGACCATAGGAACCTGAACAATATTGTCTCTCCCTACCAGAGTGGGGATGACATCCACAAATGGATAACTGCACTTGAGAGGGCCTGTAAAGTACAGAGGGTCCCTCAGGAGCAGTGGGAAGCAATCTTGTGGCTCTCCTTTGCAGACAAAGGTAGAGACAAGCTCCTCACTGTTAGAGAAGAGGATGCTGATAATTACAAAGTCCTGAAGAGTGCTCTGATTGATGGGTTTGGCCTAACCACTGAACAATACAGGTTAAAGTTCAGAGACACCCAAAAGGCACAGACTCAGGACTGGGTTGACTTTGTTGATTGTGCTACTAAGGCTCTGGAAGGCTGGTTACTTGGCAGTAAGGTGTGTGATTTCAAAGGATTGTATAATTTAATCATGAGAGAGCAGATCCTTAACAACTGTCAAAATCAACTGTTGCATCAGTACCTGGTGGGCTCTGATCTGACCTCTCCCCAAGGATTGGGTCAGAAGGCAGACAAGTGGGTCAGAACCAGGGTGAGGCAGAAGGTACAGAACCAAGGTGGTGACCAGAAGAAGCAAGATTCCAAGAACTATGACAAGGGTGGGGAGAAGGGTAAAGACCAGAAGTCTTCTCAAGGGCCCCAAAAATCTGCATCTGGTGGGGAGTCCCAATATAACAAAGGAAAAGGCCAAAAGAAGCCATGGTGTAAAATCTGTAAGCAAAAGACACACTGGACCAGTGATTGCACCAAGACCAAAGACTCAACTCCAGCCACCACTGCCCCTAAGGCAACTGTTCCCCCTAGTTCAACTCCAAGTGGTGGTGTTCCAAATAAGGGTGTAGTAGGGTCAACCCTGGGATCTGAGATGGACTCTGGCCTAGTCAGAGTTCCCACTCAGGCTGTGTTAGTCTGTGATGGAGGCATGGATATGTCCTCCTTTGTGAGTCCCAGTAATCTGGGCAAATACAGACAGCAGCCCATGATTAATGGAAGAGAGGCTTTGGCATTCAGGGACACAAGAGCAAGTGTCAAAATGGTGACAAAAGATCTGGTAGCCCCTGAGCAGATCATACTTGGTAAAATGTACCAAGTGACCAATACTAGTAATGTCAGGACAGACCATTCCCTGGCAGTTGTTAATTTCACCTGGGGAGGGGTAACTGGCCCTAAGAAGGTTGTGGTAAGTGCAGACCTCCCTGTTGAATGCTTGCTTGGAAATGATTTGGAAACTTCATCTTGGGCTGAGGTGGAGCTCAGGACCCATGCAGAAATGTTGGGCATCCCTGCAGATGTGTTTGCTATGACCAGGTCACAGGCAAAAAGGTCTAAAACTGAACAGGCCCTGGATCCTAGAAGAATGGACCCGGTGCCTTCCAAGAGGAGGAGCAGTAGGGTTAAGGCAGTGCCTTCCCCCCTGCCTCAGAATGCAGACCAGTCTCTTGAGGGAGCTGATCTTAGTCCTGAAGAAGGAACTGTCCCAGATGAGCTTGAACCTGATCAGGTTGAGTTCTTGGGGACAGGGGGCCCTTCCAGGGCAGATCTGAGCCAGAAGCAACTGAGCTGCCCCTCTCTTGAACCCCTCAGATAGCAAGCTGCTGCTGAGGCTGCTGGGACTGCTAGTGGTACCCATAGAATCTACTGGGATGATGGACTCCTTTACTCAGAGTGTAGAGACCCCAAGCCTGGAGCCACCCGGAGGTTGGTTATACCTCTGAAGTTTAGGAGCTTCCTATTGACCCTAGCACATGATATTCCCTTAGCAGGACACCTAGGCCAAAACAAGACTTGGGACAGAATTGTCCCTCACTTTCATTGGCCTCATATGTCTGAAGACACCAAGGAGTTTTGTCGCTCCTGTGTCACCTGTCAAGCCAGTGGTAAGGCAGGTAGCACTACAAAGGCCCCCCTGATACCACTACCTGTGGTGGGGGTTCCCTTTGAGAGGGTAGGGATTGACATTGTTGGTCCCCTAGATCCTCAAACTGCATCTGGGCACAGATTTATACTGGTGGTGGTGGACCATGCCACTAGGTATCCAGAGGCAATTCCCTTTAGTACCACCACAGCTCCTGTGGTGGCCAGGGCCCTCCTAGGAATCTTTTCCAGGGTGGGTTTCCCTAAGGAGGTAGTATCAGACATAGATGCAAACTTCATGTCTAGTTACATAACCGCTATGTGGAAGGAGTGTGGAGTAAATTACAAATTTACCACCCCTTATCACCCACAATGCAATGGTTTAGTTGAAAGGTTCAACAAAACCTTAAAGGGCATGATTAATGTTCTCCCAGAAAAGCTTAGGCACAGATGGGACATACTTTTGCCCTGCCTTCTCTTTGCCTACAGAGATGTTCCCCAGAAGGGGGTTGGTTACAGCCCATTTGAGCTTCTGTTTGGACATCCCGTTAGGGGTCCATTGTGTCTAGTGAAGGAGGGATGGGAGTTACCTCTCAAACCCCCTAAACAGGATATTGTGGACTATGTACTTGGTCTCCGCTCCAGGATGGCTGAGTACATGAAGAAGGCAACTAAAAACCTTGAGGCTAGCCAGGAATTACAAAAGGCCTGGCATGACCAAAAGGCTTAGTTGACTGTTTCTCAGCCAGGACAGAAAGTATGGGTGTTGGAGCCTGTGGCCCCAGCAGCCCTCCAAGACAAGTGGAGTGGCCCGCATACAATTGTTGAACAGAAGGGAGAGGTTACCTACCTGGTGGACCTTGGAACTCCCAGGAGCCCCCACAGGGTGCTCCATGTCAACAGACTGAAACCATATGTTGACAGGGCAGACATGGGCTTGCTCATGGCTACTGATGAGGGACATGAGGAAGAGAGTGATCCACTCCCTGGCCTGCTCTCACAGAACCCTGATGATGGTTCAGTAGATGGTGTAGCCTTGGCAGGCAGCTTCACTGAACAGCAGCAAACTGATTGTAGAAAAGTTCTCAACCAGTTCAGACATATGTTCTCACTGACTCCAAGTCAGACTACCTGGTGCACTCATGAAGTGGACACTGGGGACAGTCTGCCTGTTAAAAATAAGATTTACAGACAACCTGACCATGTCAGGGACTGCATCTGGACTGAAGTCCAGAAGATGTTGGATTTGGGTGTGATTGAACCCTCAGATAGCCCTTGGGCTAGTCCAGTAGTCTTAGTGCCTAAACCTCACACCCAGGGTGGTAAGAGAGAGATGAAGTTTTGTGTAGACTACAGAGGTCTCAATGCAGTCACTAGGACTGATGCCCATCCAATCCCTAGGGCAGATGAGCTTATAGACACTTTGACCTCAGCCAAGTTTCTCAGCACATTTGACCTGACAGCTGGCTACTGGCAAATCAGACTAGCTGAGGATGCAAAAGCCAAGACAGCATTCTCAACCCCTAGTGGGAACTTCCAATTTGTGGTGATGCCCTTTGCTTTGAAGAATGCACCTGCCACTTATCAAAGGTTGGTGAACAAAGTCTTTACAGGCCTGGAAGCCTATAGTGCAGCATATCTAGATGATATTGCTGTCTTTAGCTCCACCTGGGAGGATCACCTGGTCCACCTGAGAAATGTTTTGGAGGCCCTGCAAAAAGCAGGCCTCACTATCAAGGCCACCAAGTGCCAGATAGGTCAGGGCCAAGTTGTATACCTGGGCCGCCTTGTGGGTGGAGGACAGGTTCAACCATTGCAGAGAAAAATCCAGACCATCATGGACTGTGTTGCTCCAACCACCCAGACTCAGGTCAGAGCTTTCTTGGGCCTGACTGGGTACTATAGAAGATTTGTCGAAGGTTATGGATCCATAGTGACCCCTTTGAATGACTTGACTTCTAAAAGAATGCCCAAGGAAGTTCAGTGGACAGTGAGCTGTCAAAAGGCATTTGATGACCTGAAGCAGGCCATGTGCATTGCTCCCATTCTGCAAAGTCCTGATTACTCCAAGCAATTCATTGTCCAAACAGATGCATCTGAGTTGGGGGTAGGGGCTGTGTTATCACAATTGAATGATGAGGGTCAGGATCAGCCAGTTGCTTTTATTAGCAGAAGGCTGACCCCCAGAGAGAAACGTTGGTCAGCCATAGAGAGGGAGGCCTTTGCTGTGGTTTAGGCTCTGAAAAAGTTAAGGCCATACTTGTTTGGCACTCACTTCATTGTTCAGACAGACCATAAGCCCCTCTTATGGCTAAAACAGATGAAGGGTGAAAACCCCAAACTTTTGAGGTGGTCCATTTCCCTACAGGGGATGGACTATACAGTGGAACATAGACCTGGGAGTAACCATGCCAATGCAGATGGACTCTCCAGATATTTCCACTTAGAACATGAAGACTCAACTGGTCAAGGGTAGTTTAATGTCCAGACGTTTGGGGGGGGTTGTGTAGGAGAGTAGGATCTGCTTCTTACAGTTACCCCCACTTTTTGCTGATGTTTCACTGTTTTCGACTTAGTCTGACTGGGATCCTGCTTTTCAGGACCCCAGTCTATCTGCTTTCTACTCTAAATTGATTGCCTGTACTTTAGGTACACTCCAGATTGGATTCTGGGGTACCCTTATAAGTCCCTAGTATATGGTATACTATGTACCCAGGGCATAGGTACCCCAGAGGCCTCCCAGGGGCTGCAGCATGTATTATGCCACCCCTGAGAGGCCATTCAAACTGACACCACAGGTCTGCTCCTGCAGCCTGTGTAAGGTGGTATATGCACCCCTTACTGAGATATAGGTTCCCTATATCTCTCCATATCACTGCACATGTAAACCTATCAGTCACCCCTATGGCAGGCCTTAACAATCCTGAAGGCAGGGTGCTGGGTTTCATGTGAGAGGGTGCCCATGCATGAGCAGAGCCCCTCTGCAGCTTTCGGAATCTTCATTCCGGGGTTGTTTGTGATGCAGCCAGACCATATACTCTTAAGTGCATTATAACCTCGCGGTAAATGCTAACTTTAAAACGGCTGCATGGAAACATGTCGTGTTTGGTGTCAAACACCTTGGAATCATGCCTCCACTCCAGTAACTGGGGTGGGAGGTATGATTCCACCCTACTAGAGGGAGAAACATGGCACCACCGGTACACCCGGTACCAGCTTAACAGAACCCTGGCATCACAAAATGGATGCTGCAGCCACAGACACGAGTCTGCCCTCCTGCTGCTGGACGAAACTCCGGCAGGGGAGGCCTGGACAATAGGTTTCCTGTCACAGGGAGGTGTGACCTGTGAGAAATTGCCTGGCATATGCTGTCCACTAATTATAGTGGGCACCTTGCACCAGTCCAAACAACCCCTTATTGGAGATAGGTTAAAGACAACCTTATTGAAAGCTATCCTAGTGGTAGCTATGGAGAGCAGCCTTCAGGCTAAGTCTTGAAGGATTGTAAAGCAGCTTGTTTTACCAGTCTATAATCTCTTGAGTGACCAAATGAAAGAGCACCACACCAGGTATATATTCAAAATATATGTATTTATTGCTAAACACACCCCTCTAGTCTCTTTATGAGGCTAGAGTTCGAAGTACATAAGTTATAAGTTATTAAATCACAGTAATAGCACAAATACACGTTTGGGCCCTAGGGGCGTACCAAACCATATACCAATAAAGTGGTATGCGAACCACGACTGAACTAGACACTAGGCCTAGAGCCTCTAGAAGTGCTTGGACCACAAGGAACCACCCAAGGTAGTGACACAGGGGACCTACGGGAGATGCGTGCAGTGTAAATACACAACCGCGATACGCCGTTGACTTCTATGGAGAAAGTCGGGATCGGGAAAATAGAGAAAAGGGACACTTAAAAGAGGACTAGGACAAAACCCTTTGAGATCTAGGACTTTGAAGACTCTCTACCCACGGGAGCACCGGAGTACTCGTGTTACCTCACCCAGGGAAGCCGGGTGCATAGGTGCCTTTCGGGGTCGGGTTTCGTCGTCGATTCGAATGGCGATCTGCTGCAAAGTGCTGCTGGCGGCCAAGAGAAAAGTGTCCGGGTGGATCCAAGAGTGGATCGGAGTTCTGAAGAACCTGAAAGCAGAGGGGACAGAGTCTGGGTCACTAGCCAGTGACCAGGAAGGCGATGGACAGATGCCCACCGATGTCGAGTGCTTCAGGTGCGTTGACGGTCGTCTTGACTCTTCAGCCACGAGGTCCAGGAGGCGTTGTCGGCAACCAGGAGCAGGATTCGGGCTGGTACACGATGTCTGTCGAGTGCTGAAGTGTCGGCGACCGGATTGGACCCAACAAGCCTTGGCAACGGCAAGTCTTGGTGAAGATGTAGATCGTCGATGGTGCAGACCAGCAAGGTCTGTGGAACTCACCCAGCAAGGGTAAGTGAGGGAAGGCCTGGAGCAACCAGGATGCCAAGTAAGCAAAGGATTGGCCTTCGTTAAGGGCTACTAGCCAACGGGCTAGCGACCGCGAAGGAGCCTCGTGACGCCGCACGTGGATCTGGCTTACAGGACACTCGTGGAGTGGGGGCCAGTGATCTTCAGTGCAGTTGGTGCTGGAGGCTAGGGCTACTCGGAGCCCAAAGCACGACTTCTTGGGAGACCCAGAAGAGGATGCACTTGCAAATGTTCTCGGTGTCCAGGGGTCACGGTCTCAAGTCACCCACGATAGCCACGGACCTCAGCTTTGCTGGGGACTCAGGGTAGCCTCGGGAAGTCTGAGAATCCACCTCTGGTGATGCGATGACTTCGGCGTCCGACGGGAGCTTCAGAAATGCGAACCGGACAGATGCTTCTTTGGTGCCTGCCAAGCAGGGGAGTCACTCCTTGACCCCAAGGGAGATTCTTCAGTCCTCTAATCTTGTAGTAGAGCGTCGAAGGTCCAGGATTCAGTTTCAGAGTTTTGTCCAGGGATAATCTAAAGTCCTAAGGACTGGGTTCCTACCTTTATACTAAAGATAGGGGTTGGACTACTCTGTGGCCCCACCTATGGGTGGGTCAGGGCAGAGGGGTGGCTACACCCCTTTCCCTTTGTCCAGTTCGCGCCAAAGCAGGGGCTGCAAGCCCCTGATCCGGTTTGAACTGGGGTATGCACAGGGACACCAAATGTGCCCCCAGTGCAGGACTTCAAAGCACCCGAAAGTGCTCCCGCCCAGCCCCAATACACATTATCCTGTCTGGGGAGGTGGTCACACCTCCCTGGGACAGGAAACCTATTGTCCAGGCCTCCCCTGCCGGAGTTTCATCCAGCAGCAGGAGGCCAGACTTGTGTCTGTGGCAGCAGCATCCATTTTGTGATGCCAGGGCTCTGGAAAGAAGTTACCGGACTAGTCAGAGTTAACATGTCTCTCCCTCTAGAAGGGTGGAATGCTACCCCCGCCGCCAGAATTGGCAGGGGGGTAGTATTCCAAGATGTTTGACACCAAACACGACATGTTTAGGTGCAGCCATTCCAAAGTTAGCATTTAACGCGAGGTTATAATGCGCTTAAGAGTATATGGTCAGGCTGCACTACAAACAGCATCAGAGAAGGGGCTCCGAATGCTGCAGAGGGGCCCTGCTCATGCAGGGGCACCCTCTCACATAGGAACCATGCACTCTGCCTTCAGGATTGATAAGGCCTGCCTTAGGAGTGACTTATAGGTTTATATGTGTGTATGTATTTAGTGATATAGGTAACCTATATCACAGTAAGGGGTGCATGCACCACCTTACCCAGGCTGCAGTAGCAGACCTGTGGTATCAGTTTGGATGGCTTTCCAGGGGTGGCATAATACATGCTGCAGCCCCTGGTAGGCCTCTGAGGTACCTATGCCCTTGGTACATAGTATACCATATACTAGGGACTTATAAGGGCACTCCAGATTCCAATCAGAGATGTGCCTAAGGCACATGGAAACCTTTTTACAGAGAAAGCAGATAGACTGGGGCCCTGAATAGCAGGATCTCAGTCCAACTAAGTCATAAACCAGCAAAACACCATAAAAAAAGTGGGGGCAACCATATAGTCAGATTCCACCTTCCTACATAACCCCCCCAAACGAAAGGAGATAAGGCTAACCTTGGCCAGTTGAGCCTTCATTGACTAAGTGGTCATATAAGGAAGCACCTGCACTAGCATGGTTGCCCCCTGTCTTATGGTCCACTAAGCAATCCCTCACCCTAAGGGTATGAGAGGGTCTCCACCATGGGGAATCACTACCTGTGGTGTGCTTAGGTAAAGTACAAGGCTGGTGAGGTGTCTGAGTAGGGAAGTGAGGTCCTAGGAATGTTGGCCTCAGCTTCCTCAGATCACTGGTCACCATGTATGCCTGTCTTTCCATGACTGAGTTGCACTTTGCTCTAAGGGTCAACCTTTGGCTGCCTACAGCAGGGGGCTGGGTCCCTTTGGATGGACTACTGGAGGGACATGGCAGGTTTGGAACCTTCTGGTCCCAGGTTTGCCCTTGCCTACCAGAGTCCTTCTGGGGAGGTCCCTACATAAAGGTATGGGGGATCCCTCAGTGTGTAGAGGAATTTTCACCTGGCTAGGGCTACTAGACTGGGTGCCCCTAATCTGCTGATGGGGGCTTCCTCTGGACAGGGGGCCCTGGGGGTCCACTGACCTCCCTGACCTCTGCAGCCCTGGGCTGACTGAGGCAGGGTAGAGAGGGGCAGGTTACCTGCTCCAGACTGGGTACCACCTTGGAAGGGTCCTCTGCCATCAGGGGTGTGGCCAGGCCAGGCCTGACTACCTCTGTGGCAGTTCCTTCACTAGGGGTAGGGTCAGTTCCCTGAGGAGGCTGACCCTTACCTACTGTCTGAGGGGAAGAAGACTTTTCTTCAACCCTTGTGCTCTCTTTTGGGGGAGAGTGGGCCATTCTTTCAGGCTCCATCTCTCCAAATTCTTGGGCTGGGGCTGTGGCCATCACAGCCCCACTAACCTTTACAGGGACGCCCAACATCCTAAGATGGGTTTGGTGTTCAACTTCAGCCCAGGCTGAAATTTCCAAATCATTGCCCATCAGGCAATCTACAGGTAAGGTGGGGGACACTGCCACTCTCTTTGGGCCTGTGACCCCCTCCCAGCTGAGACTGACTATGGCCATGGGGTGATCTGTTCTGACACCATCAATGTTGGTCACGTGGTACTTAAACTCAGGTAAAAACTGGTGAGGGGGACTAGTTTCCCTGCCACCATGGTGACACTAGCCCCTGTGTCCCTAAAGGCCACAGCTTTCTGACCATTAATTATTGGCTCCAATCTGTACCTGCCCAACGCTGTGGGACCCATGGTAAAGGTGGCAAATCCTATACCACCATCAGAGTCAGAGGAGTCTGTTGCGGGGTCCCTGTCTAAACTAGGGCTCACCTCTGTTCCTCTTGCAAAAGCACCCAACTTTTGGGTGCACTACTCCCAACTGGAGGATTACTACTGGTAGTACCAGGAGGGGTGGTAGTAGTTGTGGGAGGAACATTTTCTTTATTGCCAATCCTGGGGCAACTGGGATCAGTTTTCCAGTGCCCAGGCTTTTACAGACATGGCAATATGGTTTCTTTTCAGGAGAGGAAGGAGTTTGGGACCCACCCCCAGAAGAGGAATGTTGGGGCCCTGTAGGGGACTTATCCTTAGATTTATCCCCACCTTTCTCTTGGGACTTAGTAGAATCTTTCTTCTGGTCACCACCCTGATTTCTAGTTTTTACTCTGGTTCTGACCCATTTGTCTGCCTTCTTTCCCAATTCTTGGGGAGAGGTCAGATCAGAGTCCACCAGATACTGGTGCAAAAGCTGGTTTTGACAATTATTAAGGATCTGCTCCCTCATAATCAAATTGTACAATCCTAAAAAGTCATGCACTTTGTTGCCATGTATCCAACCTTCCAGAGCCTTTGTAGCACAATCTACAAAATCAACCCAGTCTTGAGTCTGAGCTTTTTGGGTGCCTCTGAACTTCAACCTATACTGTTCAGTGGTTAGGCCAAACCCATCTATCAGAGCACTCTTCAAGACTGTGTAATTGTCAGCATCCTCTTCTCTTACAGTGAGGAGCTTGTCTCTACCTTTGTCTGCAAAGGAGAGCCACAAGATTGCTGCCCACTGCCTCTGGGGGACCTTCTGAACTTTACAGGCCCTCTCCAGTGCAGTTATCCATTTGTGGATGTCATCCCCACTCTGGTAGGGAGGGACAATCTTGTTTAGGTTTCTATGGTCATAAGACCTTTCCCTGTCTCTAGGGACATGGCTGCCACCATGGGACTCTAGTCCCAACTTTCTTCTCTCCCTAAGGAGATCTAGGGATTCCCTATCTAAAGCCAATTGCTTTTTTCTGATTTCCAGCTGAGTTTCCTCATACTGGACCAGTCTGTCTCTTCTCTCATGAGAGGATTCCCTCCTATGAGAGGAGATAGAGCTCCCTATGGAGGTGCCAGAGTGGTTAGACTCCTGAGAAGGAGATCTAGATTTTCTGGGCACACTCTTAATCCTTCCTGGGGGGACAAAGTGGGGATCATCCTGATCATCCTCATCATCTTCCACAGGAGGGATTGGGTTATCCAGGTCAGGGTCATTGTCACCCTCCTGGCCAGTCTCAGAGGGGGCTGGGGGTATTGGTACCCCTGGCCTCCTCCTCTTCCTCTGCCCCACCCTCAGCTCCTACCCCTTCAGTCCCCAAGGGCTTACTAAGGTCATAAGCCACCAACAACTCCTTGAGGTGTTGGGTGGTGGGGCTTTGGCCTGTCCTTAATTTTCTCAAGTTGCATAAAGCTCTCAATTCCAAGAATGGGAGTGTATCATACTTGGAGGGTGGAAGCTCAATGGCTTCCTGCAAGGATTCTTTAGATCCTGCCCTTAAAGACATTACTAGTGTGGTGTGGTGTATGCACTACCTACTCTAGTGTGGCCTACTAAACTCTCTTGAGTTGTAGAAAGGGTTGTGCTATCCCTTTACACACAACTCTAAGTTCAGTACAACTTACTGTATTCTTAAGCTTAAATTATATGTACCTTAGGTACCTTTAGTGGTTTTCAGTTGATCAATTCAATTGAGATTATCTGGTAAAACAATAGCAAGCTGGAATCCCACACGCTGCACACCAATGTGAGAAGTTGGCCTGGCATATGCTGTCCACTAATTATAGTGGGCACCTTGCACCAGTCCAAACAACCCCTTATTGGAGATAGGTTAAAGACAACCTTATTGAAAGCTATCCTAGTGGTAGCTATGGAGAGCGGCCTTCAGGCTAAGTCTTGAAGGAATGTAAAGCAGCTTGTTTTACCAGTCTATAATCTCTTGAGTGACCAAATGAAAGAGCACCACACCAGGTATATATTCAAAATATATGTATTTATTGCTAAACACACCACTCTAGTCTCTTTATGAGGCTAGAGTTCGAAGTACATAAGTTATAAGTTATTAAATCACAGTAATAGCACAAATACACGTTTGGGCCCTAGGGCGTACCAAAACATATACCAATAAAGTGGTATGCGAACCACGACTGAACTAGACACTAGGCCTAGAGCCTCTAGAAGTGCTTGGACCACAAGGAACCACCCAAGGTAGTGACACAGGGGACCCACGGGAGACGCGTGCAGTGTAAATACACAACCGCGATACGCCGTTAACTTCTATGGAGAAAGTCGGGATCGGGAATTTAGAGAAAAGGGACACTTAAAAGAGGACTAGGACAAAACCCTTTGAGATCTAGGACTTTGAAGAGTCTCTACCCACGGGAGCACCGGAGTACTCGTGTTACCTCACCCAGGGAAGCCGGGTGCATAGGTGCCTTTCGGGGTTGGGTTTCGTCGTCGATTCGAATGGCGATCTGCTGCAAAGTGCTGCTGGCGGCCAAGAGAAAAGTGTCCGGGTGGATCCAAGAGTGGATCGGAGTTCTGAAGAACCTGAAAGCAGAGGGGACAGAGTCTGGGTCACTAGCCAGTGACCAGGAAGGCGATGGACAGATGCCCACCGATGTTGAGTGCTTCAGATGCGTTGACAGTCGTCTTGACTCTTCAGCCACAAGGTCCAGGAGGCGTTGTCGGTGACCAGGAGCAGGATTCGGGCGGGTACACGATGTCTGTCGAGTGCTGAGGTGTCGGCGACCGGATTGGACCCAACAAGCCTTGGCAACGGCAAGTCTCGGTGAAGTTGTAGATCGTCGATGGTGCAGACCAGCAAGGTCTGTGGAACTCACCCAGCGAGGGTAAGTGAGGGCAGGCCTGGAGCAACCAGGATGCCAAGGAAGAAAAGGATTGGCCTTCGTTAAGGGCTTCTAGCCAACGGGCTAGCGACCGCGAAGGAGCCTTGTGACGCCGCACGTGGATCTGGCTTATAGGACACTCGTGGAGTGGGGGCCAGTGATCTTCGGTGCAGTTGGTGCTGGAGGCTAGGGCAACTCGGAGCCGAAAGCACGACTATTTGGGAGACCCAGAAGAGGATGCACTTGCAAATGTGCTCGGTGTCCAGGGGTCACGGTCTCAAGTCACCCACGATAGCCACGGGCCTCAGCTTTTCTGGGGACTCAGGGTAGCCTCGGGGAAGTCTGAGAATCTACCTCTGGTGATGCGATGACTTCGGTGTCCGACGGGAGCTTCAGAAATGCAAACAGGACAGATGCTTCTTTGGTGCCTGCCAAGCAGGGGAGTCACTCCTTGACCCCAAGGGAGATTCTTCAGTCCTCTAATCTTGTAGTAGAGCGTCGAAGGTCCAGGATTCAGTTTCAGAGTTTCGTCCAGGGATAATCTAAAGTCCTAAGGACTGGGTTCCTACCTTTATACTAAAGATAGGGGTTGGACTACTCTGTGGCCCCACCTATGGGTGGGTCAGGGCAGAGGGGTGGCTACACCCCTTTCCCTTTGTCCAGTTCGCACCAAAGCAGGGGCTGCAAGCCCCTGATCCGGTTTGAACTGGGGTATGCACAGGGACACCAAATGTGCCTCCAGTGCAGGACTTCAAAGCACCCGAAAGTGCTCCCGCCCAGCCCCAATACACATTATCCTGTCTGGGGAGGTGGTCACACCTCCCTGGGACAGGAAACCTATTGTCCAGGCCTCCCCTGCCGGAGTTTCGTCCAGCAACAGGAGGCCAGACTTGTGTCTGTGGCAGCAGCATCCATTTTGTGATGCCAGGGCTCTGGAAAGAAGTTACCGGACTAGTCAGAGTTAACATGTCTCTCCCTCTAGAAGGGTGGAATGCTACCCCCGCCGCCAGAATTGGCGGGGCGTAGTATTCCAAGATGTTTGACACCAAACATGACATGTTTAGGTGCAGCCATTCCAAAGTTAGCATTTAACGCGAGGTTATAATGCGCTTAAGAGTATATGGTCAGGCTGCACTACAAACAGCATCAGAGAAGGGTCTCCGAACGCTGCAGAGGGGCCCTGCTCATGCAGGGGCACCCTCTCACATAGGAACCACGCACTCTGCCTTCAGGATTGATAAGGCCTGCCTTAGGAGTGACTTATAGGTTTATATGTGTGTATGTATTTAGTGATATAGGTAACCTATATCACAGTAAGGGGTGCATGCACCACCTTACCCAGGCTGCAGTAGCAGACCTGTGGTGTCAGTTTGGATGGCTTTCCAGGGGTGGCATAATACATGCTGCAGCCCCTGGTAGGCCTCTGAGGTACCTATGCCCTTGGTACATAGTATACCATATACTAGGGACTTATAAGGGCACTCCAGATTCCAATCAGAGATGTGCCTAAGGCACATGGAAACCTTTTACAGAGAAAGCAGATAGACTGGGGCCCTGAATAGCAGGATCCCAGTCCAACTAAGTCATAAACCAGCAAAACACCATAAAAAAAGTGGGGGCAACCATATAGTCAGATTCCACCTTCCTACATGACCACCTCCCAGACAGGCTCTAGTGTATTGGGGCTGGGTGGGTGCACTCCAAGAGTGCTTTGAAGTCTGCACTGGGGGCACATTTGGTGTCCCTGTGCATAGTCCAGCTCAAACTGGTTGCAGGGGCTACCAGCCCCTGCTCTGGCGCGAAACTGGACAAAGGAAATGGGTGTAGCCACCCCTCTTTCCTGACCCTCCCATAGGTGGGTCCCCAGAGTTTGTCCCACCCCTTCCTTGGGTATAAAGTAGGAACCCCTGGCTACAGGACGTTAGATTACACCTGGACTAAACTCTGCTACAGAAACCAAGTACTTCGACGATCTACACTACGCTGGATGACTGAAGAATCTCCCTTGGAGTAAACCAGGCAGGCACCTTTAACGCAACTGACCGGTTGGCATCTCCGAAGTTCCTGAGGACTCCAAAGAATATTGCAGCACAGGAGGTGGGTTCCCAAGGTCTGAGAGGTCGATCTGTGCCCAAAGCAAGTCTGAGGCCCGTATCCCTCGTGGTGACCGTGCAACCCGAACCCCTGGACACCGCGTCTATTTGCAGAAGCACCAGTTATCCGGCGACCCCTGAGGCTGAGCTTTGGGTTACTTGTAGCCCTGATCCCGTGCAGTAATTATGCCGAAGATTGCTGGCATACACTCCACGAGTGTTCCGTGGGCTGCCATTTTGTGATTCCTCTTGAGGTCCCTTCGCGATCCCTGTTCCGTTGACCTGTGGGTCCCTAAGAAGGCAACTCTAACTTTCAATGGGCTTCCCTGGTTGCTCCAGACGTGCCCTGACTCTCCATCGCTTGGGGAGTCCCCAGAACCTTGCTGGTCCTCACAGAAACATCATAACTCTGACCGCTTGGGTTGCAGTTACCAAGGCTTGTTGGCATCCAATCCGGAAACTGACCCCTCAGCAATCGACATCCTTCATGGGACAGCTCGAATCCGGCTCCTGGTTGTCCTTGACATCTCCGGGACCCCGTGGCTGCAGAGTCAAGCTTCACCTCTTCGCACCTGAAGCACCCGACATCGGTGGGCATTTGATTTCTCCGCTCCTGGTCACGTGAAGTGACCCAGACTCTGTCCCCTCTGCTTTCAGGTTCTTCACATCTTCGATCCAGGCTTGGATCCGGACACTTTTCTTCTTCACGGCAGCAGCACTTTGCAGCAGATCGCCATTGAAATCAACGACGATTCCCGACACCATTTGACACCTATGCACCCGGCTTCCCTGGGTGAGGTAACTCGAGTACTCCGGTGCTCCCGTGGGTGTTGGCCCTAGAACCTCTTAAGTCTAAAGGGGTTTGCTCAAAGTCCTCTCCTAAGTGTCCTTTTGCTTTAAAATTCCAACCGCAACTTTCCTCATAGAATCCTAGGGCGCTCGCGGCTGTGTTCTCACACTGCACACGTCCCCCGTGGGTCTCCTGTGTCACTACCTTGGGTGGTTCCTTGGGGTCCCAGCGATTCTACGTGCTCTAGGCACTGTGTCTAGTCAAGTCGTGGTTCTTATACCACTTTCTTAGTATATGGTTTGGTCTCCCCCTGGAGCCCACTGTGTTTTGTGCTATTTACTGTCGTTTTAATACTGTGATATTGTGTATCTTGGTCTCTAATCTCATAAAAAGGTTAGTAGAGAGTGTTTAGTAATAAATACATATATTTTATATATACCTTGTGTGGTTCTCTTTTCATTTGGTCATTCAAGAGGTTATAATCTGGTAAACCAAGCTGCTTTACACTCCTTCAAGGCTTAGCCTGAAGGCTGCTCTCCACAGCTACCGCTAGGATAGCTTTCTATAAAGGTTGTCTTAAACCTATCTACCATAAGAGTCGAATTGTTCTGGTGCAAGGTGTCCACTCTAACAAGTGGACAGCATATACCAGGCCAACTTCTCACAATATCACTCTGGTGGTCCAAGCACTTCTACAGGCTCTAGGCCTTGTGTCTAGCTCAGTCGTGGTTCTTATACCACTATTTTAGTATATGGTTTGGTACGCCCCTAGGGCTCAAACGTGTATTTGTGCTATTATTGTTGATAACTGACTTGTAAAGTATGTATTTCGAACTCTAGCCTCATAAAGAGACTAGAGGGGTGTGTTTAAGACTAAATACATATATTTTATATATATACCTGGTGTGGTCCTCTTTCATTTGGTCACTCAAGAGATTATAGACTGGTAAAACAAGCTGCTTTACATTCCTTGAAGACTTAGCCTGAAGGCTGCTCTCCATAGCTACCACTAGGATAGCTTTCTATAAAGGTTGTCTTTAACCTAATCATCAATAAGGGTCGTTTGGACTGGTGCAAGGTGCCCACTATAACTAGTGGACAGCATATACCAGGCCAACTTCTCACAGCACCCCACAGTGTGCAGACCCCAGCATGCTCCTCAGTGACAGGCTGCACCAGAGGAGCTCATCCATTGAAAGGTTCTGGGGTCACTTTTCCGTGAGTATTCAGAACGGGTTCTCGATGGTTTTCGAACACAAGCTCTGAAATGTTAAAAGCGAGCGCCTGTTTTCTGACACTTTGTTAACTTGTATATGTGTGAAGCCTGACAGAGTGCAGGGGTTCAGGGCTGTAGGAAGAAAAGGAAACAAGCCGGATTTTACTGGGGAGAATTGTGGTAATAACCGGACGAAACACTGTTTGCTCCGGTTCTCCTCCCATAATCTACGAACATGCTTAAAATGATGTAAAAATAGCCACCGGTGATGTCAGCGCCGGAAACGCCATTTCTGCGATGCATTCGGATGTATTCATTATTGGGGCCAAAACAGCTCTCAGGCCTCCCTCGTTCATCCCACCGGCGGGTCTTTGACGCAATGCCTTTTCACGCAAATTAAACCCTATTATCTCATTGCTGTTTGGCCTACCACACATGTAACGCTTAAAGCTTTAAAAAGTGGACCATCCCCTAAACCCAGCCGATGAAAAACGAGCATTTATTGTTTCTTATCTGCTAGGGGTACATGTGAAAGATAACCCGCAGCTGCGCGCCGGGACGTTGCCAAAACTCTATTTAGTATTCACTCTCCCTCCATATTATCAGCCCAAACTGTCGAAGAGTTTCTTATAAATGAACAGAGCCAGGCCTCACAAACCAAGGCTTCCAGAGCCGCAGACCTTATCCTCCTGGGGGTCCAGATGTCTGCAGATCACAGCAGCTTTTACGCCTTGGAGTTGTGCTGCCTTAAAAGTGAGGGGAGTTACATGCCCGGGGATCCCGGAGGTGCCCGCTGCAGACCTGGGGATCACAGAGGTGCCTGCTGCAGACCTGCGGATCATGGAGGTGCCCCCTGCAGACCTGGGGATCACAGAGGTGCCCGCTGCAGACCCGGGGATCACAGAGGTGCCCGCTGCAGACCCGGGATCACAGAGGTGCCCGCTGCAGACCTGCGGATCATGGAGGTGCCCCCTGCGGATCATGGAGGTGCCCCCTGCAGACCTGGGGATCACAGAGGTGCCCGCTGCAGACCCGGGGATCACAGAGGTGCCCGCTTCAGACCCGGGGATCACAGAGGTGCCCGCTGCAGACCTGGGGATCACAGAGGTGCCTGCTGCAGACCTGCGGATCATGGAGGTGCCCCCTGCGGATCATGGAGGTGCCCCCTGCAGACCTGGGGATCACAGAGGTGCCCGCTGCAGACCCGGGGATCACAGAGGTGCCCGCTGCAGACCCGGGGATCACAGAGGTGCCCGCTGCAGACCTGGGGATCACAGAGGTGCCCGCTGCAGACCTGGGTATCACAGGTGTGAGAAGTTGGCCTGGCATATGCTGTCCGCTAGTTATAGTGGGCACCTTGCACCAGTCCAAACGACCTTTATTGATGATAGGTTTAAAGACAACCTTTATTGAAAGCTATCCTAGTGGTAGCTATGGAGAGCAGCCTTCAGGCTAAGTCTTGAAGTAGTGTTAAGCTGTTGTTTTACCAGTTATAATCTCGTGAATGACCAAATGAAAGGAGAACCACACCAGGTATGTATATAAAATATATGTATTTATTACTAAACACTACCCAATAGTCTCTTTATGAGGCTAGAGGTCAAAGTACACAAGTTACAAGTCGAATAGCACAGTAAAGTAGCACAATATACGATTAGCCCTAGGGGCGTACCAAACCATATATTAAGAAAGTGGTATAAGAACCACGACTTAAGTAGACACAAGGCCTAGAGCCTGTAGAATCGCTGGGACCGGACCCCAAGGAACCACCCAAGGTAGTGACACAGGGGACCCACGGGGGCTGTGTGCAGTGTGTGAACACAGCCGCGAGCTCCGTTAAAGTCTATGGGAAAGTCGCGGTAAGAGTTTTAGAGTTTAAGGACACTTAGAAATGGACTAGGACCAAACCCTCTTGGACTTAGACAGTTCTAGGGTTAACACCCACGGGAGCACCGGAGTACTCGAGTTACCTCACCCAGGGAAGCCGGGTGCATAGGTGTCGAATGGTGTCGGGTCGCGGCTTCGATTTCAATGGCAGCCTGGAACGAAGTGCTGCTGCCGGGAAGATGCGAAGTGTCCGAAGAGATCCAAACCTGGATCGGAGATGAGAAGAACCTGAAAGCAGAGGGGACAGAGTCTGGGTCACTTGCCAGTGACCAGGGGCACGATAGTCGAATGCCCACCGATGTCGGGTGCTTCAGGTGAAAGACGTGAAGCTTGACTCTTCAACCACGAGGACCAGGAGGCGTCGACGACAACCAGGAGCTGGATTCGAGCTGTCCCACAAAGGATGTCGAGTGCTGCAGCATTGGTGTCCGGATTGAACACACTAAGCCTTGGCAACAGCAACCCACGCAGAAAGGAGAAAGATGCTTCGGTGCAGACCAGCAAGGTCTGAGGGACTCACCACTTGGTGGGGAGTTAGGGCACGTCTGGAGCAACCAGAAACGCCCAAAGAAAATCAGAGTTGCCTTCACAGGGACCCACCAGTTGACGGACCAGGGATCGCGATGGAGCCTCGAGTGGAAATGCAAGAAGCGGGCCCACCGAACACACGTGGAGTGTAGGCTCACAATATTCAGTGAAAATGGTGCGCGGGGCCTGGGCTACAAGTAACCCAAAGCAAGACTTCAAGGGTTGTCGAGAAGTCGATGCACTAGCAAATGTGCATGGTGTCAGGGGTTCCGGTTCCATGTCACTCATGAGGGCTGCGGGTCTCAGCTTTGCTGGGGACTCGGGTCGGCCTCTGAGAAGTCTGGAAATCCTCTTCCTGGGCTGCAAGTACTTTGGATTCCAGCAGGAGCTTCGGAGATGCAGACCGTCAAATGCTTCATTGGTGCCTGCCAAGCAGGGGAGTCACTCCTTGTCCCCAAGGGAGATTTCTTCAGTCCTCTAGTCTTTAGTAGAGCGTCGAAGTTCCAGGATTCAGTTGCAGAGTTTCGTCCAGGGATATCTAAAGTCCTGTTGCCAGGGGTTCCTTACTTATACCTAAGAAAGGGGTTGGACTAACTCTGGGGACCCACCTATGGGAGGGTTTGGAAAGAGGGGTGGCTACACCCATTTCCTTTGTCCAGTTTCGCGCCAGAGCAGGGGCTGGCAGCCCCTGCAACCGGTTTGAACTGGGGTATGCACGAGGACACCAAATGTGCCCCCGGTGCAGGACTTCAAAGCACTCTTGGAGTGCATCCACCCAGCCCTAATCCACTAAGGCCTGTCTGGGAGGTGGTAACACCTCCCTGTGACAGGAAACCTATTGTTCAGGCCTCCCCTGCCGGAGTTTCGGTCAGCAGCAGGAGGCCAGACTCGTGTCTGTGGCTGCAGCACCATTTTGTGATGCCAGGGCTCGGTTTAGTTGGTACCGGGTATACCGGTGCTGTCATGTCTCTCCCTCTAGAAGGGTGGGATCATACTCCCACACCAGTTACTGGTGTGGGGGTATGATTCCAAGGTGTTTGACACCAAACGCGACATGTTTCCGTGCAGCCATTGCAAAGTTAGCATTTACCGCGAGGATATAATGCACTTAAGAGTATATGGTCAGGCTGCACCACAGACAACCCCGGAGAGGAGATTCTGAAGGCTGCAGAGGGGCTCTGCTCATGCATGGGCACCCTCTCACATAAAACCAAGCACCCTGCCTTCAGGATTGATAAGGCCTGCCATAGGGGTGACTGATACGTTTCTATGTGCAGTGATAGGTGAGATATAGTGAACCTATATCTCTGTAAGGGGTGCATGCACCACCTTACTCAGGCTGCAGTAGCAGTCCTGTGGTGTCATTTTGGATGGCCTTCCAGGGGTGGCACAATACATGCTTCAGCCCCTGGTAGGCCTCTGGAGAACCTATGCCCTGGGTACATAGTATACCATATACTAGGGACTTATAAGGGCACCCCAAAATCCAATCTGAAGTGTACTTAAGGTACATGGAATCAATTTAGAGAGAAAGCAGCTAGGCTGGGGTCCTGGATAGCGGGGCCCCAGCCAGACTAAAGTCGAAAAAAAGTGTGACATCAGCAAAAAGTGAGGGGTAACCATAAGAGGCGAGTCCTACTCTCCTACACAACCCCCCCCCAAACGCAGGGACATTAAACTAACCTTGACCAGTTGAGTCTTCATGTTCTAAGTGCATTGGCATGGTTACTCCCAGGTCTATGTTCCACTGTATAGTCCATGGGTACTCACAAACTTTCTCTCGGGGGCCAAATTTACAGTGTGGTTTGTGGCTGAGGGCCGCACTGGTGGGGGCGGGGTCATTGGGGGAGGGGGCGGGGCTAGAGCAAAAGGTGGAACACAGGCCCCTGCAGCGGACGCCTTCATCCACTGAGCCACCGGACCCGGCATACACATATCTCTCTCTCTCTCTCTCTCTCTCTCTCTCCCTCCCTCTCTCCCTCCCTCTCTCTGTCTCTCTCTCCCTCCCTCCCTCTGTCTCCCTCCCTTGCTGTCTCCCTCCCTCTATCTCTCTCTCTCCCTCCCTCTCTCTCTGTCTGTCTCCCTCCCTCTCCCTCCCTCTGTCTCCCTCCCTCTCTCTCCCTCCCTCCCTCTCTGTCTCCCTCTCTGTCTGTCTCCCTCTGTCTGTCTCCCTCTGTCTGTCTCCCTCCCTCCCTCTGTCTCCCTCCCTCGCCCTCCCTCTGTCGCCCTCCCTCTGTTGCCCCCCTCCCTCTGCCTGTCGCCCTCCTGCCTCTGCCTGTCGCCCTCCTCCCTCTGCCTGTCGCCCTCCTCCCTCCGTCTCTCGCCCTCCTCCCTCCGTCTCTCTCCCTCTCTCCGTCTCTCTCTCTCTCCGTCTCTCTCTCCATCTCTCTCTCTCTCTCTCTCTCCCTCTCTGTCTCCCTCCCTCTCTCCCTCCCTCTCTCTGTCTCCCTCTCCCTCCCTCTCTCTCCGTCTCCCTCCCTCCGTCTCCCTCCCTCTGTCTCCCTCCCTCTGTCTCCCTCCCTCTGTCTCCCTCCATCTGTCTCCCTCCATCTGTCTCCCTCTATCTGTCGCCCTCCCTCTGTCACCCTCCCTCTGTCACCCTCCTCCCTCTGACTGTCGCCCTCCTCCCTCTGTCTGTCTCTCTCTGTCTGTCTCCCTCTGTCTGTAGCTTTCTGTCTCCCTCTCTGTTGCCCTCTCTTTCTCCCTCCCTCTGTCTCCCTCCCTCTCTCTCTCCCTCCGTCTGTCTCCCTCCGCCTGTCTCCCTCTGTCTGTCTCCGTCTCCCTCTGTTCCCTCTCTCTCTGTCTCCCTCTCTCTCTGTCTCCCTCTCTCTCTGTCTCTCTCTCCCTCTCTCTCTGTCTCTCTCTCTCTCTCTCTCTCTCTGTCTCTCTCTCTGTCTCTCTCTGTCTCTCTCTCTCTGTCGCCCTCCCTCTGTCGCCCTCCCTCTGTCGGCCTCCTCCCTCTGCCTGTCGCCCTCCTCCCTCTGCCTGTCACCCTCCTCCCTCTGTCTGTCTCCCTCTGTCTCTCTCTGTCTGTCTCCCTCCCTCTGTCTCTCGCCCTCTGTCTCCCTCTCTGTCTCCCTCCCCCTGTCTCTCGCCCTCTGTCTCCCTCTCTGTCTCCCTCCCTCTGTCTCCCTCCCTCTGTCTCCCTCCCTCTGTCTGTCTCCCTCCCTCTCTGTCTCCCTCCCTCTCTGTCTCTCTCTCTCCCTCCCTCCCTCTGTCTCTCCCTCCCTCTGTCTCTCCCTCTCTGTCTCTCTCTCTGTCTCCCTCTCTGTCTCCCTCTCTCTGTCTCCCTCTCTCTCTGTCTCCCTCTCTCTCTGTCTCTCTCTCCCTCTCTCTCTGTCTCTCTCTCTCTCTCTCTCTCTCTCTCTGTCTCTCTCTCTCTGTCGCCCTCCCTCTGTCGCCCTCCCTCTGTCGGCCTCCTCCCTCTGCCTGTCGCCCTCCTCCCTCTGCCTGTCGCCCTCCTCCCTCTGTCTGTCTCCCTCTGTCTCTCTCTGTCTGTCTCCCTCCCTCTGTCTCTCGCCCTCTGTCTCCCTCTCTGTCTCCCTCCCTCTGTCTCTCGCCCTCTGTCTCCCTCTCTGTCTCCCTCCCTCTGTCTCCCTCCCTCTGTCTCCCTCCCTCTGTCTCCCTCCCTCTGTCTGTCTCCCTCTGTCTGTCTCCCTCCCTCTCTGTCTCCCTCCCTCTCTGTCTCTCTCTCTCCCTCCCTCCCTCTCTGTCTCTCCCTCCCTCTGTCTCTCCCTCTCTGTCTCCCTCTCTGTCTCCCTCTCTGTCTCCCTCTCTCTGTCTCCCTCTCTCTCTGTCTCCCTCCCTCTGTCTCCCTCCCTCTCCGTCTCCCTCTGTCTCCCTCTCTCTGTCTCCCTCTCTCTCTGTCTCCCTCCCTCTGTCTGTCTCCCTCTGTCTGTCTCCCTCTGTCTGTCTCCCTCTGTCTGTCTCCCTCTGTCTGTCTCCCTCTCTCTGTCTCTCTCTGTCTCCCTCCCTCTGTCTCTCCCTCTGTCTGTCTCCCTCTGTCTCCCTCTCTCTGTCTCTCTGTCTCCCTCCCTCTGTCTCTCTCTCTGTCTCCCTCTGTCTCCCTCCCTCTGTCTCCCTCTCTCTCTGTCTCCCTCTCTCTCTGTCTCTCTCTCTCTCTGTCTCCCTCCCAGGCCTGAGCTCCCTGGCCTTGGCTCAACTCTCTGACTACAGGCTGGCGGGAAACATCACATCACAGGCTCTTAACGCACACCTCATCCGGCTCTCACTCCCTGCTGCCCTCCGTCACCTCACCCGGCTCTCACTCCCTGCCTTCTGTCACCTCACCCGGCTCTCACTCCCTGCCCTCTGTCACCTCACCCGGCTCTCACTCCCTGCCCTCTGTCACCTCACCCGGCTCTCACTCCCTGCAACCCTCTGTCACCTCACCCGGCTCTCACTCCCTGCTGCCCTCTGTCACCTCACCCGGCTCTCACTCCCTGCTGCCCTCTGTCACCCTCTGCCATCTCACCCGGCTCTCACTCCCTGCTGCCCTCCGTCACCTCACCCGGCTCTCACTCCCTGCTGTCCTCTGTCACCTCACCCGGCTCTCACTCCCTGCTGTCCTCTGTCACCCTGTGCCATCTCACCCGGCTCTCACTCCCTGCTGCCCTCTGTCACCTCACCCGGATCTCACTCCCTACTGCCCTCTGTCACCCTCTGTCACCTCACTCGGCTCTCACTCCCTACTGCCCTCTGTCACCCTCTGTCACCTCACCCGGCTCTCACTCCCTGCTGCCCTCCATCACCTCACCCGGCTCTCACACCCTGCTGTCCTCTATCATTCTTTGTCACCTCAGCCTGCGTGTGTGGCAGCCCGGGCTGAGACAGCTTCTCTGGCACACACACAGCTGCACCCGAGTACTTCACAGGTCTTTAAAAGACCATTTGCATGATAACGAGGCTTTGTTGTATTTCACCTCTTCTTAGCGCCCCTGCAGCTCCACTCGGACTATCGCTGGAATCGCCCGGCCCCCATAGAGCAGAGTCTGTGTTTGCTGACACTCTGTAAAAAACAAAAACAAAACACAGGTACGATGTCTGCAAGGTCCGCGGGCCGCCAAGGAAGGCTTGCCGGGCCGCTGGCGGCCCGCGGGCCGTACTATGAGTACCTGTGGTATAGTCCATCCCCTGTAGGGAAATGGACCACCTCAAAAGTTTGGGGCTTTCCCCCTTTATGTGTTTTAGCCATAAGAGGGGCTTATGGTCTGTCTGAACAAGGAAGTGAGTGACAAACAAGTATGGCCTCAGCTTCTTCAGGGCCCAAACCACAGCAAAGGGCTCCCTCTCAATGGCTGACCAACGTTTCTCTCTGGGGTCAGCCTTCTGCTAATAAAAGCTACTGGCTGATCCTGACCTTCATCATTCAACTGTGATAGTACAGCCCCTACCCCCAACTCAGATGCATCTGTTTGCACAATGAACTTTTGGAGTAATCAGGACTCTGCAGAATGGGAGCAGTGCACATGGCCTGCTTCAGGTCATCAAATGCCTTTTGACAGCTAACTGTCCACTGAACCTTTTTGGGCATTTTCTTAGAGGTTAAGTCATTCAGGGGTGTCACTATTGATCCATACCCCTTGACAAATCTTCTGTAGTACCCAGTCAGGCCTAAAAAGGCTCTCACCTGAGTCTGGGTAGTTGGAGCAACCCAGTCCATGATGGTATGGATTTTGCTCTGCAATGGTTGAACCTGGCCTCCACCCACAAGGTGGCCCAGGTACACAACCTGACTCTGCCCTATCTGGCACTTTGTGGCCTTGATAGTTAGGCCTGCCTTCTGCAGGGCCTGTAAAACATTCCTGAGGTGGACCAGGTGATCCTCCCAGGTGGAGCTAAAGACAGCAATATCATCTAGATATGCTGCACTATAGGCTTCCAGACCTGTAAGGACTGTGTTCACCAACCTCTGGAAAGTGGCAGGTGCATTCTTCAGACCAAAGGGCATTACCACAAATTGATAATGTCCACTAGGGGTTGAGAATGCTGTTTTTGGCTTTGCATCATCAGCTAGTCTGATCTGCCAGTAGCCAGCTGTCAGGTCAAATGTGCTTAGATACTTGGCTGAGGCCAAAGTGTCTATTAGCTCATCTGCCCTGGGGATTGGATGGGTGTGAGAAGTTGGCCTGGTACATGCTGTCCACTAATTATAGTGGGCACCTTGCACCAGTCCAAACAACCCCTTATTGGAGATAGGTTAAAGACAACCTTATTGAAAGCTATCCTAGTGGTAGCTGTGGAGAGCAGCCTTCAGGCTAAGTCTTGAAGGAATGTAAAGCAGCTTGTTTTACCAGTCTATAATCTCTTGAGTGACCAAATGAAAGAGGACCACACCAGGTATATATTTAAAATATATGTATTTAGTCTTAAACACACCCCTCTAGTCTCTTTATGAGGCTAGAGTTTGAAGTACATAAGTTACAAGTCGAATATCAACAGTAATAGCACAAATACACGTTTTAGCCCTAGGGGCGTACCAAACCATATACCAATAAAGTGGTATGCGAACCACGACTGAGCGAGACACAAGGCCTAGAGCCTGTAGAAGTGCTTGGACCACAAGGAACCACCCAAGGTAGTGACACAGGGGACCCACGGGGGACGCGTGCTGTGTGAGAACACAGCCGCGAGCCGCCGTTGACTTCTATGGGGAATGTCGCGGTTGGAGTTTTAAAGAAAAAGGACACTTAGAGGAGGACTTGGAGCAAACTCCTTTAGAACTAGGTTGTTCTAGAGTCTATACCCACGGGAGCACCGGAGTACTCGAGTTACCTCACCCAGGGAAGCCGGGTGCATAGGTGTCTTTCGGGGTCGGGTTTCGTCGTCGTTTTCAATGGCGATCTGCTGCAAAGTGCTGCTGGCGACCAAGTCGAAAGTGTTCGGGTGGATACAAGAGTGGATCGAAGATCTGAAGAACCTGTAAGCAGAGGGGACAGAGTCTGGGTCACTAGCCAGTGACCAGGAAGGCGATGAGCAGATGCCCACCGATGTCGGGTGCTTCAGGTAGGTTGATGGTCGTCTTGACTCTTCAGCCACGAGGTCCAGGAGGCGTCGACGACAACCAGGAGCTGGATTCGAGCTGTCCCACGACGTCTATCGATTGTAGGGGTGTCGGCGACCGGATTTGACCCAACAAGCCTTGGCAACGGCAAGTCTCGTAGAAACAAAGAAAGGACGTTGATGCAGACCAGCAAGGTCTGGGGGACTCACCTAGCGAGGGTAAGTCAGGGCACGTCTGGAGCAACCAGGAAAGCCTAAGCAGAAGAAGAGTTGCCTTCGGGAGGGCCCACTAGCCAACGGACTAGCGACCGCAAAGGAGCCTCGAGTGGACGCACTTGGAGCTGGCTCACAGGACACTCGTGGAGTGGAGGCCAGTGATCTTTGGTGCAGTCGGTGCAGGAGGCGGGGGCTACTCGGAGCCCAAAGCACAACTTCGTGGAAGACCAGGAAGAGGATGCACTTGCAAAAGTACTTGGTGTCCAGGGGTCATGGTTCCACATTACCCACGACAGCTACGGGCCTCAGCTTTGCTGGGGACTCAGGGCACCCTCGGGGAAGTCTGGAAATCCACCTCTGGTGATGCAAAGACTTTGGCGTCCGGCGGGAGCTTCAGCGATGCAGACCGGACAATTGCTTCTTAGGTGCCTGCCAAGCAGGGGAGTCACTCCTTGACCCCAAGGGAGATTCTTCAGTCCTCTAATCTTCAGGTAGAGCGTTGAAGGTCCAGGATTCAGTGTCAGAGTTTCGTCCAGGGTAATCTAAAGTCCTAAGGACTGGGGTCCCATACTTATACTAAGTTAGGGGGTTGGACATACTCTGGGGACCCACCTATGGGAGGGTCAGGGAAGAGGGTGGTTACACCCATTCCCTTTGTCCAGTTTCGCGCCAGAGCAGGGGCAGGTAGCCCCTGCAACCGGTTTGAACTGGCATATGCACAGGGACACCAAGTGTGCCCCCAGTGCAGGACTTCTGAGCACCAGGGAGTGCTCCCGTCCAGCCCCAATACACATTATCCTGTCTGGGGAGGTGGTTACACCTCCCTGCGATAGGAAACCTATTGTCCAGGCCTCCCCTTCCGGAGTTTCAGTCAGCAGCAGGAGGCCAGACCCGTGTCTGTGGCAGCGGCATCCATTTTGTGATGCCAGGGCTCTGGAAAGAAGTTACCGGGTAGCCCGGTGTGTACATGTCTCTCCTCTAGAAGGGTGGAATGCTACCCCCGCCGCCAGGACTGGCGGGGGGTAGTATTCCAAGATGTTTGACACCAAACACGACATGTTTTGGTGCAGCCAGTCCAAAGTTAGCATTGTACCGCGAGGATATAATGCACTTAAGAGTATATGGTCAGGCTGTACCACAAACAGCATCAGAGGAGGGACTCGAACGCTGTAGAGGGGCTCTGCTCATGCAGGGGCACCCTCTCACATAAGAACCAAGCACTCTGCCTTCAGGATTGGTAAGGCCTGCCATAGGAGTGACTTATAGGTTTATATGTGTGTGCAATGGTAGTGATATAGGTAGCCTATACCACTGTAAGGGGTGCATGCACCACCTTACCCAGGCTGCAGTAGCAGACCTGTGGTGTCATTTTGGATGGCCTTCCAGGGGTGGCACAATACATGCTGCAGCCCCTGGTAGGCCTCTGAGGTACCTACGCCCTGGGTACATAGTATACCATATACTAGGAACTTATAAGGGCACTCCAGATTCCAATCAGAGATGTGCCTAGGGCACATGGAAACCATTTTATAGAGGAAGCAGATAGACTGGGGCCCTGAATAGCAGGATCCCAGTCCAACTAAGTCATAAACCAGCAAAACACCAGGAAAAAAGTGGGGGCAACCATATAGTCAGATTCCACCTTCCTACAATGGGCATCAGTCCTAGTGACTGCATTGAGGCCTCTGTAGTCCACACAAAACCTCATCTCTCTCTTGCCATCTTTGGTGTGAGGTTTAGGCACCAGGACTACTGGACTAGCCGAAGGGCTATCTGAAGGCTCAATGACACCTAGTTTCAAAATTTTCTGGACTTCTGTCCTGATACAGTCCCTGACCTGGTCAGGTTGCCTGTAAATCTTACTTTTAACAGGCAGACTGTCCCCAGTGTCCACTTCATGAGTGCACCAGGTGGTCTGACTTGAAGTCAGAGAGAACATGTGTCTGAACTGATTGAGCACCTGTCTACAATCAGTTTGCTGCTGGGCAGTGAGGCTGCCTGCCAAGGCTACACCATCTACTGACCCATCATCAGGGTTCTGTGAGAGCAGGTCAGGGAGTGGGTCACTCTCTTCCTCCTGTCCCTCATCAGTTGCCATGAGCAAGCCCATGTCAGCCCTGTCCACATATGGCTTTAGCCTGTTGACATGGAGCACCCTATGGGGGCTCCTGGGAGTTCCCAGGTCTACCAGATAGGTAACCTCTCCCTTCTGTTCAACAATTGTATGGGGGCCACTCCATTTGTCTTGGAGAGCTGCTGGGGCCACTGGCTCCAACACCCACACCTTCTGCCCTGGCTGGTAAACAGTCAGCACAACCTTTTTGTCATGCCAGGCTTTCTGTAATTCCTGGCTAGCCTCAAGGTTTTTGGTTGCCTTTTTCATATACTCAGCCATCCTGGAGCGGAGACCAAGTACATAGTCCACTATGTCCTGTTTAGGGGGTTTGAGAGGTAACTCCCAACCTTCCTTCACCAGACACAATGGACCCCTGACAGGATGGCCAAACAAAAGTTCAAAAGGGCTGTAGCCAACCCCCTTTTGAGGCACCTCCCTGTATGCAAATAAAAGACAGGGCAAGAGTATGTCCCATCTTCGCCTAAGCTTTTCTGGGAGCCCTTTAATCATGCCCTTCAAAGTTTTGTTGAACCTTTCAACTAAACCATTGCATTGTGGGTGATAGGGTGTGGTGAATTTATAAGTCACTCCACACTCCTTCCCCATTGCAGTCAAGTAGCTGGACATAAAGTTTGCCACTCTGTCAGATACTACCTCCTTAGGAAAGCCCACTCTTGAGAAAATTCCCAGGAGGGCCCTTGCCACCACAGGTGATGTAGTGGTCCTAAGGGGAATGGCTTCTGGGTACCTGGTGGCATGGTCCACCACCACCAGGATAAACCTGTGCCCAGATGCTGTTTGGGGATCCATAGGACCAACTATGTCAATCCCCACCCTCTCAAAGGGAACCCCCACCACAGGTAGTGGTATCAGGGGGGCCTTTGTGGTGCCACCTGCCTTCCCACTGGCTTGGCAGGTTACACAGGAGCGACAAAACTCCTTGGTGTCTTCAGACATGTGTGGCCAGTGAAAGTGAGGGACAATCCTGTCCCAAGTCTTGTTCTGGCCCAGGTGACCTGCTAAAGGAATATCATGGGCTAGTGCCAATAGGAAGCCCCTGAACTTCAGAGGTATAACCAACCTCCTGGCTGCTCCAGGCTTGGGGTCTCTACTCTCTGAATACAGGAGTCCATCATCCCAATATATCTTATGGGTGCCACTAGCATTCCCAGCAGCCTCAGCAGCAGCCTGCTGTTTGAGGGGATCAAGAGAGGGGCAGTTCAGCTGCTCCCGGCTCAGATCTGCCCTGGAAGGGCCCCCTGTCCCCAAGAACTCAACCTGATCAGGTTCAAGCTCCTCTGGGACAGTTCCTTCTTCAGGCCTGAGATCAGCTTCCTCAAAAGACTGATCTGCTTCCTGCGCCAAGGGGGAAGGCACTGCCTTAACCCTACTGCTCCTTCTCTTGGGAGGCACCTGGTCCATTATTCCAGAATCCAGGGCCTGTTCAGCTTTTGACATTTTTGCCTGTGACCTAGTCACAGCAAAGACATGTGCAGGGATCCCTAGCATTTCCGCATGTTTCCTGAGCTCCACCTCTGCCCAAGCTGAGGTTTCAAGATCATTGCCAAGCAAGCATTCGACTGGTAGTTCTGCAGTCACCACTACCTTCTTAAGGCCAGTTACCCCTCCCCAGGAGAAGTTAAGAACTGCCAGAGAATGGTCTGTTCTGACATTGCTAGCATTGGTCACTTGGTACATTTCACCAAGTATAATCTGCCCAGGATCCACAAGATCTTTTGTCACCATGGTGACACTTGCTCCTGTGTCCCTGAATGCCAAAGCCTCTCTTCCATTAATTAAAGGCTGCTGTCTGTATTTGCCCAAATTATTGGGACTCACTAAGGGGGACATATCCATGCCCCCATCACAGACTAGGACAGCCTGAGTTGGCACTCTGACTAGGCCAGAGCCCATCTCAGTACCCAGGGTCAACCCTACTAAACCCTTATTCTGAGTGTTTCCACCACCATTTGTAGCTGGACTAGGGGGAACAGTTGCCTTAGGGGCAATGGTGGCTGGATTAGAGTCTTTGGACTTGGTGCAATCACTTGTCCAGTGAGTCTTCTGCTTACAGATTTTGCACCATGTTTTCTTTTGGCCTTTTCCTTTAGTAGATTGGGATTCCCCACCAGATGAAGATTTTTGGGGACCTTGAGAAGACTTCTGGTCTTTACCCTTCCCCCCCCCTTGTCAGAGTTTTTGGAATCTTGCTTCTTCTGGTCACCACCTTGGTTCTGTACCTTCTGCTTCACCCTCGTTCTGACCCATTTGTTTGCCTTCTTTCCCACTTCTTGGGGAGAGGTCAGATCAGAGTCAACCAGGTACTGATTTAGCAACTGATTCTGACAGTTATTAAGAATCTGCTCCCTCATGATTAAATTATACAATCCTTTGAAGTCACACACCTTACTGCCAAGTAACCAGCCTTCCAGAGCCTTGGTAGCACAATCTACAAAGTCCACCCAGTCCTGTGTCTGTGCCTTTTGGGTATCTCTGAACTTTAACCTGTATTGCTCAGTGGTTAGGCCAAACCCATCTATCAGTGCACTCTTCAGGACTTGGTAATCATCAGCATCCTCTTCTCTTACAGTGAGGAGCTTGTCTCTACCTTTGTCTGCAAAGGAGAGCCACAAGATTGCTGCCCACTGCTCCTGGGGGACCCTCTGAACTTTACAGGCCCTCTCCAGTGCAGTAATCCATTTGTGGATGTCATCCCCACTCTGGTAGGGAGGGACAATCTTGCTCAGGTTTCTATGGTCATAAGACCTTTCCCTACCACTAGGGAAGTTGCTGCCACCATGGGACTCTAGTCCCAACATTCTTCTTTGTCTATGAAGCTCTAGGGACTCCCTGTCTATAGCCAACTGCTCTCTTCTGATCCTAAGCTGAGCTTCTCCATACTTGAGCAGTCTCTCTTTCCTCTCATGAGAGGATTCCCTCCTATGAGAGGAAACAGAGGTCCCTACTGAGGTGTCCGAATGGTTAGACTCCTGAGAAGGAGATCTTGACCTTCTAGGCACACTCACAACTCTTCCTGGTGGGACAAAGGGGAGGTCATTCTGGTCCTCCTCCTCATCTTCAGGAGGAGCTGGATTTTCCAGGGCAAGATCATTGTCATCTTCCTGGCCAGTCTCAGAGGTCAGGTCCTAGGTATTTTCACCCCTGGTCCCTTCCTCATCTTCTGCCCCACCCTCTCTGCCTACCCTTTCAGACCCTGGGGGTCTTCTGAGATCATCCAACAGAAGCACCTCTATGAGGCGTTGGGTGTTGGCACTTTTGCCTGTCTTCAGCTTCCTAGTACTGCACAATGCTCTCAATTCCAAGAATGGGAGGTTGTCATACTTGGATGGTAGAAGCCCATGGGCTTCTGGCAGGGACCCACTGGTTCCTGGCCTTGAAGACATCACTAGTGAGGTGTGGTGTATGCACTACCTACTCTAGTGTGGCCTACTAAACTCTCTTGAGTTGTAGAAAGGGTGTGCTAAGCCCTTGACACACAACTCTAAGTTCAGTAGAACTTACTGTATTTCTAAGCTTGAATTTATATGTACCTCAGGTACCTTTAGTGGTTTTCAGTTAGTCACACACTTGAGATTATCTGGTAAAACAAAGGCAAGCTTGAATCCCACACGCTGCACACCAATGTGAGAAGTTGGCCTGGCATATGCTGTCCACTAGTTACAGTGGGCACCTTGCACCAGTCCAAACGACCTTTATTGATGATAGGTTTAAAGACAACCTTTATAGAAAGCTATCCTAGTGGTAGCTATGGAGAGCATAGTCTTGAAGGAGTGTTAAGCTGTTGTTTTACCAGTTATAATCTCGTGAATGACCAAATGAAAGGAGAACCACACCAGGTATATATATAAAATATATGTATTTATTACTAAACACTACCCAATAGTCTCTTTATGAGGCTAGAGGTCAAAGTACACAAGTTACAAGTCGAATAGCACAGTAAATTAGCACAATATACGATTAGCCCTAGGGGCGTACCAAACCATATATTAAGAAAGTGGTATAAGAACCACGACTTAAGTAGACACAAGGCCTAGAGCCTGTAGAATCGCTGGGACCGGACCCCAAGGAACCACCCAAGGTAGTGACACAGGGGACCCACGGGGGCTGTGTGCAGTGTGTGAACACAGCCGCGAGCTCCGTTAAAGTCTATGGGAAAGTCGCGGTAAGAGTTTTAGAGTTTAAGGACACTTAGAAATGGACTAGGACCAAACCCTCTTGGACTTAGACAGTTCTAGGGTTAACACCCACGGGAGCACCGGAGTACTCGAGTTACCTCACCCAGGGAAGCCGGGTGCATAGGTGTCGAATGGTGTTGGGTCGCGGCGTCGATTTCAATGGCAGCCTGGAACGAAGTGCTGCTGCCGGGAAGATGCGAAGTGTCCGAAGAGATCCAAGTCTGGATTGGAGATGAGAAGAACCTGAAAGCAGAGGGGACAGAGTCTGGGTCACTTGCCAGTGACCAGGGGCACGATAGTCGAATGCCCACCGATGTCGGGTGCTTCAGGTGAAAGAGGTGAAGCTTGACTCTTCAGCCACGAGGACCAGGAGGCGTCGACGACAACCAGGAGCTGGATTCAAGCTGTCCCACAAAGGATGTCGAGTGCTGCAGCATTGGTGTCCGGATTGAACACACTAAGCCTTGGCAACAGCAACCCACGCAGAAAGGAGAAAGATGCTTCGGTGCAGACCAGCAAGGTCTGAGGGACTCACCACTTGGTGGGGAGTTAGGGCACGTCTGGAGCAACCAGAAACGCCCAAAGAAAATCAGAGTTGCCTTCACAGGGACCCACCAGTCGACAGACCAGGGATCGCAAAGGAGCCTCGAGCGGAAATGCAAGAAGCGGGCCCACGGAACACTCGTGGAGTGTTGGCTCACAATCTTCAGAGCAAATGGTGCTCGGGGCCAGGGCTATAAGTAACCCAAAGCAGGACTTCAAGGGTCGTCGAGAAGTCGATGCTAAAGCAAATGTGCATGGTGTCCAGGGGTTCCGGTTCCACTTCACTCGTGAGGGCTGCGGGTCTCAGCTTTGCTGGGGACTCGGGTCGGCCTCTGAGAAGTCTGGAAATCCTCTTCCTGGGCTGGAAGTACTTCGGAGTCCGGCGGGAGCTTCGGAGATGAAGACCGTCAAATGCTTTGTTGGTGTCTGCCAAGCAGGGGAGTCACTCCTTGACCCCAAGGGAGATTTCTTCAGTCCTCTAGTCTTTAGTAGAGCGTCGAAGTTCCAGGATTCAGTTGCAGAGTTTCGTCCAGGGATATCTAAAGTCCTGTTGCCAGGGGTTCCTTACTTATACCTAAGAAAGGGGTTGGACTAACTCTGGGGACCCACCTATGGGAGGGTTTGGAAAGAGGGGTGGCTACACCCATTTCCTTTGTCCAGTTTCGCGCCAGAGCAGGGGCTGGCAGCCCCTTCAACCGGTTTGAACTGGGGTATGCACGAGGACACCAAATGTGCCCCCAGTGCAGGACTTCAAAGCACTCTTGGAGTGCACCGACCCAGCCCTAATCCACTAAGGCCTGTCTGGGAGGTGGTAACACCTCCCTGTGACAGGAAACCTATTGTCCAGGCCTCCCCTGCCGGAGTTTCGGTCAGCAGCAGGAGGCCAGACTTGTGTCTGTGGCTGCAGCATCCATTTTGTGTTGCCAGGGCTCGGTTTAGTTGGTACCGGGTATACCGGTGCTGTCATGTCTCTCCCTCTAGAAGGGTGGAATCATACTCCCACACCAGTTACTGGTGTGGGGGTATGATTCCAAGGTGTTTGACACCAAACACGACATGTTTCTGTGCAGCCATCCCAAAGTTAGCATTTACCGCGAGGATATAATGCACTTAAGAGTATATGGTCAGGCTGCACCACAGACAACCCCTGAGAGGAGATTCCGAAGGCTGCAGAGGGGCTCTGCTCATGCATGGGTACCCTCTCACATAAAACCAAGCACCCTGCCTTCAGGATTGATAAGGCCTGCCATAGGGGTGACTGATAGGTTTCTATGTGCAGTGTCAGGTGAGATATAGTGAACCTATATCTCTGTAAGGGGTGCATGCACCACCTCACTCAGGCTGCAGTAGCAGTCCTGTGGTGTCATTTTGGATGGCCTTCCAGGGGTGGCACAATACATGCTTCAGCCCCTGGTAGGCCTCTGGGGTGTCTATGCCCTGGGTACATAGTATACCATATACTAGGGACTCATAAGGGCACTCCAGAATCCAATCTGTGGTGTACCTAAAGTACAGGGAATCATATTTAGAGAGGAAGCAGCTAGGCTGGGGTCCTGGATAGCAGGGCCCCAGCCAGACTAAAGTCGAAAATCAGTGATACACCAGCAAAAAGTGGGGGTAACCATAAGAGGCAGATCCTACTCTCCTACAGGGATCACAGAGGTGCCCGCTGCAGACCTGGGGATCACAGAGGTGCCCGCTGCAGATCTGAGGATCACAGAGGTGCCCGCTGCAGACCTGGGGACCACAGAGGTGCCCGCTGCAGACCTGCGGATCACAGAGGGGCCCACTGCAGACCTGGGGATCACAGAGGTGCCCTCTGCAGACCTGCGGATCACAGAGGGGCCCACTACAGACCTGCAGATCACAGATGTGCCCGCTGCAGACCCGGGGATCACAGAGGTGCCCGCTGCAGACCTGGGGATCACAGAGGAACCCGCTGCAGACCTGGGGATCACACAGGTGCCCGCTGCAGACCTGGGGATCACAGAGGTGCCCACTGCAGACCTGCGGATCACAGAGGTGCCCATTGCAGACCTGGGGATCGCATAGGTGCCCACTGAAGACATGGGGATCACAGAGGTGCCCGCTGCAGACCTAGGGATCACAGAGGTGCCCGCTGCAGACCTGGGGATCACAGAGGGGCCCACTACAGATCTGGGGATCACGGAGGTGCCCCCTGCAGACCTGGGGATCACAGAGGTGCCCTGCTGCAGACCGGGGGATCACAGAGGTGCCCACTGCAGACCTGGGGATCCTGGAGGCACCCACTACAGACCTGGGGATCGCAGAGGTGCCCGCTGCAGACCTGTGGATCACAGAGGTGCCCACTGCAGACCTGGGTATCACGGAGGCCCCACTGCAGACCTGGGGATCAAAGAGGTGCCCACTGCAGACCTGCAGATCACAGAGGTGCCCACTGCAGACCTGCAGATCACAGAGGTGCCCGCTGCAGACCTGGGGACCACCGAGGTGCCCGCTGCTGACTGGGGGATCACAGTGGTGCCCGCTGCAGACCTGCGGATCACAGAGGGGCCCACTACAGACCTGGGGATCACAGAGGTGCCCTCTGCAGATCTTCGGATCACAGAGGGGCCCACTACAGACCTGCAGATCACAGAGGTGCCCACTGCAGACCTGGGCATCACAGAGGTGCCCGCTGCAGACCTGGGGATCACAGAGGTGCCCACTGCAGACCTAAGGATCACAGAGGTTCCCACTGCAGACCTGGGGACCCCAGAGGTGCCCGCTGCAGACCTGCGGATCACAGAGGGGCCCACTACAGACCTGCAGATCACAGAGGTGCCCGCTGCAGACCTGGGGACCACAGAGGTGCCTTCTGCAGACCTGGGGATCACAGAGGTGCCCACTGCAGACCTGGGGATCACAGAGGTGCCCCCTGCAGACCTGCAGATCACAGAGGTGCCCGCTGCAGAGCTGAGGATCACAGAGGTGCCCGCTGCAAACCTGGGGATCACAGAGGTGCCCACTGCAGACCTGGGGATCACAGAGGTGCCCCCTGCAGACCTGCAGATCACAGAGGTGCCCGCTGCAGAGCTGGGGATCACAGAGGTGCCCGCTGCAGACCTGGGGATCACAGAGGTGCCCACTGCAGACCTGGGGATCATAGAGATGCCCGCTGCAGACCTGGGGATCACAGAGGTGCCCGCTGCAGACCTGAGGATCACAGAGGTGCGCGCTGCAGACCTGGGAATCACAGAGGTGCGCGCTACAGACCTGATGATCACGGAGGTGCCCGCTGCAGACCTGAGGATCACAGAGGTGCCCACAGCAGACCTGCGGATCACGGAGGTGCCCGCTGCAGACCTGCGGATCACAGAGGTGTCAGCTGTGGACCTGGGGCTCACAGAGGTGCCCACTGCAGACCTGGGAATCACGAAGGTGCCCGCTGCAGACCTGCGGATCACGGAAGTGCCTGCTGCAGACCTGCAGATCACAGAGGTGCCCGCTGCAGACCTGGGGATCACAGAGGTGCCCACTGCAGACCAGGGGATCACAGAGGTGCCCACTGCAGACCTGCAGATCACAGAGGTGCCCCCTGCAGACCTGCAGATCACAGAGGTGCCCGCTGCAGACCTGGGGACCACCGAGGTGCCCGCTGCTGACCGGGGGATCACAGAGGTGCCCACTGCAGACCTGGGGATCACAGAGGTGCCCGCTGCAGACCTGGGGATCACAGAGGTGCCCTCTGCAGACCTGGGGATCACAAAGGTGCCCGCTGCAGACCTGGGAATCACAGAGGTGCCCGCTGCAGACCTGGGGATCACAGAGGTGCCCTCTGCAGACCTGGGGATCACAGAGGTGCCCGCTGCAGACCTGGGGATCACAGAGGTGCCCGCTGCAGACCTGAGGATCACAGAGGTGCCCGCTGCAGACCTGGGGATCACAGAGGTGCCCGCTGCAGACCTGTGGACCACAGAGGTGCCCGCTGCAGACCTGGGGATTACGGAGGTGCCCGCTGCAGACCTGGGGATCACAGAGGTGCCCACTGCAGATCTGGGGATCACAGAGGTGCCCACTGCAGACCCGGGGATCACAGAGGTGCCCACTGCAGACCCGGGGATCACAGATGTGCCCGCTGCAGGCCTTGGGATCCTGGAGGTGCCCGCTGCAGACCTGGGGATCATGGAGTTGCCCGCTGCAGACCTTGGTTTCATGGAGGTGCCCACTGCAGACCTGTGGATCACAGAGGTGCCTGCTGCAGGTGCCCACTGCAGACCTGCGGATCACAGAGGTGCCCACTGCAGACCTGGGGATCACAGAGGGGCCCGTTGCAGACCTGGGGATCAAGGAGGTGCCCGCTGCAGACCCGGGGATCACAGAGGTGCCCGCTGCAGACCTTGGGATCACAGAGGTGCCCGCTGCAGACCTGGGGATCACAGAGGTGCCCACTGCAGACCTGGGGATCAAGGAGGTGCCTGCTGCAGACCCGGGGATCACAGAGGTGCCCGCTGCAGACCTTGGGATCACAGAGGTGCCCACTGAAGACCTGGGGATCATGGAGGTGCCCACTGCAGACCTGGGGATCAGAGAGTTGCCCACTGCAGACCTTTGGATCACGGAGGTGCCCGCTGCAGACCTGGGGATCACAGAGGTGCCCGCTGCAGACCTGGGGATCACAGAGGTGCCCGCTGCAGATCTGGGGATCAAAGAGGGGCCCACTCCAGACCTGGGGATCACAGAGGTGCCCGCTGCAGACCTGCGGATCACAGAGGTGCCCGCTGCAGACCTGGGGATCACGGACGTGCCCGCTGCAGACCTGAAGATCACAGAGGTGCCCGCTGCAGACCTGCGGATCACGGAGGTGCCCACTACAGACCTGGGGCTCACAGAGGTGCCCACTGCAGACCTGGGGATCACAGAGGTGCCCGCTGCAGACCTTCGGATCACAGAGGTGCCTGCTGCTGACCTGCGGATCGTGGAGGTGCCCGCTGATGACCTGCGGATCACGGAGGTGCCCGCTGCAGACCTGCGGATCACGGAGGTGCCCACTGCAGACCTGGAGATCACAGAGGTGCCCACTGCAGAGCTGGGAATCACAGAGGTGCCCATTGCAGACCTGCGGATCACAAAGGTGCCCGCTGCAGACCTGGGGATCACAGAGGTGCCCACTGCAGACCTGGGGATCACAGAGGTGCCCACTGCAGACCTGGGGATCACAGAGGTGCCCACTGCAGACCTGGGGATCATGGAGGTGCCCGCTGCAGACCTGCGGATCACGGAGGTGCTCACTGCAGACCTGCGGATCACAGAGGTGCCCGCTGCAGACCTGAGGATCACAGAGGTGCCTGCTGCAGACCTGGGGATCACAGAGGTGCCCGCTGCAGACATGGGGATCACAGAGGTGCCCACTGCAGACCTGGGGATCACTGAGGTGCCCACTGCAGACCTGGGGATCACAGAGGTTCCCACTGCAGACCTGGGGATCACAGAGGTGCCCACTGCAGACCTGGGGATCACGGAGGTGCCCGCTGCAGACCTGCGGATCACGGAGGTGCTCACTGCAGACCTGCGGATCACAGAGGTGCCCGCTGCAGACCTGCAGATCACGGAGGTGCCCGCTGCAGACCTGGGTATCACGGAGGTGCCCGCTGCAGACCTGCGGATCACGGAGGTGCTCACTGCAGACCTGCGGATCACAGAGGTGCCCGCTGCAGACCTGCAGATCACGGAGGTGTCCGGTGCAGACCTGGGTATCACGGAGGTGCCCGCTGCAGACCTGGGGATCATGGAGGTGCCCGCTGCAGAACTTTGGATCACATAGGTGCACGCTGCAGATCTGGGTATCATGGAGGTTCCCGCTGCAGACCTGGGGATCACTGAGGTGCCCACTGCAGACCTGCGGATCATGGAGGTGCCCACTGCAGACCTGGGGATCATGGAGGTACCCACTGCGGACCTGTGGATCACAGAGGTGCCCGCTGCAGACCTGCAGATCACAGAGATGCCCGCTGCAGACCTGGGGATCACAGAGGTGCCTGCTGCAGACCTGCGGATCACGGATGTGCCTGCTGCAGACCTGCGGATCTCAGAGGTACCTGTTGCAGACCTGCGGATCACAGAGGTGCCCGCTGCAGACCTGCGGGTCACAGAGGTGCCTGCTTCAGACTTGGGGATCACAGAGATGCCTGCTGCAGACCTGCGGATCACAGACGTGCCTGCTGCAGACCTGGGGATCACAGAGGTGCCCACTGCAGACCTGCGGATCACAGAGATGCCCGCTGCAGACCTGGGGATTACGGAGGTGCCTGCTGAGGACCTGAACATCACGGAGGTGCCCGTTGCAGACCTGCGGATCACGGAGGTGCCCACTGCAGACCTGCGGATCACAGAGGTGCCCGCGGATCACAGAGTTGCCCGCGGATCACAGAGGTGCCCACTACAGACCTGGGGATCACAGAGGTGCCTGCTGCAGACCTGGGTATCACAGAGGTGCCCATTGCAGACCTGGGGATCGCATAGGTGCCCACTGAAGACATGGGGATCACAGAGGTGCCCGCTGCAGACCTAGGGATCACAGAGGTGCCCGCTGCAGACCTGGGGATCACAGAGGGGCCCACTACAGATCTGGGGATCACGGAGGTGCCCCCTGCAGACCTGGGGATCACAGAGGTGCCCTGCTGCAGACCGGGGGATCACAGAGGTGCCCACTGCAGACCTGGGGATCCTGGAGGCACCCACTACAGACCTGGGGATCGCAGAGGTGCCCGCTGCAGACCTGTGGATCACAGAGGTGCCCACTGCAGACCTGGGTATCACGGAGGCCCCACTGCAGACCTGGGGATCAAAGAGGTGCCCACTGCAGACCTGCCGATCACAGAGGTGCCCACTGCAGACCTGCAGATCACAGAGGTGCCCGCTGCAGACCTGGGGACCACCGAGGTGCCGCTGCTGACCGGGGGATCACAGAGGTGCCCACTGCAGACCTGGGCATCACAGAGGTGCCCGCTGCAGACCTGGGGATCACAGAGGTGCCCACTGCAGACCTAAGGATCACAGAGGTTCCCACTGCAGACCTGGGGACCCCAGAGGTGCCCGCTGCAGACCTGCGGATCACAGAGGGGCCCACTACAGACCTGGGGATCACAGAGGTGCCCTCTGTAGATCTTCGGATCACAGAGGGGCCCACTACAGAGCTGCAGATCACAGAGGTGCCCGCTGCAGACCTGGGGACCACAGAGGTGCCTTCTGCAGACCTGGGGATCACAGAGGTGCCCACTGCAGACCTGGGGATCACAGAGGTGCCCCCTGCAGACCTGCAGATCACAGAGGTGCCCGCTGCAGAGCTGAGGATCACAGAGGTGCCCGCTGCAGACCTGGGGATCACAGAGGTGCCCACTGCAGACCTGGGGATCACAGAGGTGCCCCCTGCAGACCTGCAGATCACAGAGGTGCCCGCTGCAGAGCTGGGGATCACAGAGGTGCCCGCTGCAGACCTGGGGATCACAGAGGTGCCCACTGCAGACCTGGGGATCACAGAGATGCCCGCTGCAGACCTGGGGATCACAGAGGTGCCCGCTGCAGACCTGAGGATCACAGAGGTGCGCGCTGCAGACCTGGGGATCACAGAGGTGCGCGCTACAGACCTGATGATCACGGAGGTGCCCGCTGCAGACCTGAGGATCACAGAGGTGCCCACAGCAGACCTGCGGATCACGGAGGTGCCCGCTGCAGACCTGCGGATCACAGAGGTGTCAGCTGCGGACCTGGGGCTCACAGAGGTGCCCACTGCAGACCTGGGAATCACGAAGGTGCCCGCTGCAGACCTGCGGATCACGGAAGTGCCTGCTGCAGACCTGCAGATCACAGAGGTGCCCGCTGCAGACCTGGGGATCACAGAGGTGCCCACTGCAGACCAGGGGATCACAGAGGTGCCCACTGCAGACCTGCAGATCACAGAGGTGCCCGCTGCAGACCTGGGGACCACCGAGGTGCCCGCTGCTGACCGGGGGATCACAGAGGTGCCCACTGCAGACCTGGGGATCACAGAGGTGCCCGCTGCAGACCTGGGGATCACAGAGGTGCCCTCTGCAGACCTGGGGATCACAGAGGTGCCCGCTGCAGACCTGGGAATCACAGAGGTGCCCGCTGCAGACCTGGGGATCACAGAGGTGCCCTCTGCAGACCTGGGGATCACAGAGGTGCCCGCTGCAGACCTGGGGATCACAGAGGTGCCCGCTGCAGACCTGAGGATCACAGAGGTGCCCGCTGCAGACCTGGGGATCACAGAGGTGCCCGCTGCAGACCTGTGGACCACAGAGGTGCCCGCTGCAGACCTGGGGATCACGGAGGTGCCCGCTGCAGACCTGGGGATCACAGAGGTGCCCACTGCAGACCTGGGGATCACAGAGGTGCCCACTGCAGACCCGGGGATCACAGAGGTGCCCACTGCAGACCCGGGGATCACAGATGTGCCCGCTGCAGGCCTTGGGATCCTGGAGGTGCCCGCTGCAGACCTGGGGATCATGGAGTTGCCCGCTGCAGACCTTGGTTTCACGGAGGTGCCCACTGCAGACCTGTGGATCACAGAGGTGCCTGCTGCAGGTGCCCACTGCAGACCTGCGGATCACAGAGGTGCCCACTGCAGACCTGGGGATCACAGAGGGGCCCGTTGCAGACCTGGGGATCAAGGAGGTGCCCGCTGCAGACCCGGGGATCACAGAGGTGCCCGCTGCAGACCTTGGGATCACAGAGGTGCCCGCTGCAGACCTGGGGATCACAGAGGTGCCCACTGCAGACCTGGGGATCAAGGAGGTGCCTGCTGCAGACCCGGGGATCACAGAGGTGCCCGCTGCAGACCTTGGGATCACAGAGGTGCCCACTGCAGACCTGGGGATCATGGAGGTGCCCACTGCAGACCTGGGGATCACAGAGTTGCCCACTGCAGACCTTTGGATCACGGAGGTGCCCGCTGCAGACCTGGGGATCACAGAGGTGCCCGCTGCAGACCTGGGGATCACAGAGGTGCCCGCTGCAGATCTGGGGATCAAAGAGGGCCCACTCCAGACCTGGGGATCACAGAGTTGCCCGCTGCAGACCTGGGGATCACAGAGGTGCCCGCTGCAGACCTGCGGATCACAGAGGTGCCCGCTGCAGACCTGGGGATCACGGACGTGCCCGCTGCAGACCTGAAGATCACAGAGGTGCCCGCTGCAGACCTGCGGATCACGGAGGTGCCCACTACAGACCTGGGGCTCACAGAGGTGCCCACTGCAGACCTGGGGATCACAGAGGTGCCCGCTGCAGACCTGCGGATCACAGAGGTGCCTGCTGCTGACCTGCAGATCGTGGAGGTGCCCGCTGATGACCTGCGGATCACGGAGGTGCCCGCTGCAGACCTGCGGATCATGGAGGTGCCCACTGCAGACCTGGAGATCACAGAGGTGCCCACTGCAGAGCTGGGAATCACAGAGGTGCCCATTGCAGACCTGCGGATCACAAAGGTGCCCGCTGCAGACCTGGGGATCACAGAGGTGCCCACTGCAGACCTGGGGATCACAGAGGTGCCCACTGCAGACCTGGGGATCACAGAGGTGCCCACTGCAGACCTGGGGATCATGGAGGTGCCCGCTGCAGACCTGCGGATCACGGAGGTGCTCACTGCAGACCTGCGGATCACAGAGGTGCCCGCTGCAGACCTGAGGATCACAGAGGTGCCTGCTGCAGACCTGGGGATCACAGAGGTGCCCGCTGCAGACATGGGGATCACAGAGGTGCCCACTGCAGACCTGGGGATCACTGAGGTGCCCACTGCAGACCTGGGGATCACAGAGGTTCCCACTGCAGACCTGGGGATCACAGAGGTGCCCACTGCAGACCTGGGGATCACGGAGGTGCCCGCTGCAGACCTGCGGACCACGGAGGTGCTCACTGCAGACCTGCGGATCACAGAGGTGCCCGCTGCAGACCTGCAGATCACGGAGGTGCCCGCTGCAGACCTGGGTATCACGGAGGTGCCCGCTGCAGACCTGCGGATCACGGAGGTGCTCACTGCAGACCTGCGGATCACAGAGGTGCCCGCTGCAGACCTGCAGATCACGGAGGTGTCCGGTGCAGACCTGGGTATCACGGAGGTGCCCGCTGCAGACCTGGGGATCCTGGAGGTGCCCGCTGCAGAACTTTGGATCACATAGGTGCACGCTGCAGACCTGGGTATCATGGAGGTTCCCGCTGCAGACCTGGGGATCACTGAGGTGCCCACTGCAGACCTGCGGATCATGGAGGTGCCCACTGCAGACCTGGGGATCATGGAGGTGCCCACTGCGGACCTGTGGATCACAGAGGTGCCCGCTGCAGACCTGCAGATCACAGAGATGCCCGCTGCAGACCTGGGGATCACAGAGGTGCCTGCTGCAGACCTGCGGATCACGGATGTGCCTGCTGCAGACCTGCGGATCTCAGAGGTACCTGCTGCAGACCTGCGGATCACAGAGGTGCCCGCTGCAGACCTGCGGGTCACAGAGGTGCCTGCTTCAGACTTGGGGATCACAGAGATGCCTGCTGCAGACCTGCGGATCACAGACGTGCCTGCTGCAGACCTGGGGATCACAGAGGTGCCCACTGCAGACCTGCGGATCACAGAGTTGCCCGCTGCAGACCTGGGGATCACGGAGGTGCCTGCTGAGGACCTGAACATCACGGAGGTGCCCGTTGCAGACCTGCGGATCACGGAGGTGCCCACTGCAGACCTGCGGATCACAGAGGTGCCCGCGGATCACAGAGTTGCCCGCGGATCACAGAGGTGCCCACTACAGACCTGGGGATCACAGAGGTGCCTGCTGCAGACCTGGGGATCACAGAGGTGCCCGCTGCAGACCTGAGGATCACAGAGGTGCCCGCTGCAGACCTGGGGATCACAGAGGTGCCCGCTGCAGACCTGTGGACCACAGAGGTGCCCGCTGCAGACCTGGGGATCACGGAGGTGCCCGCTGCAGACCTGGGGATCACGGAGGTGCCCGCTGCAGACCTGGGGATCACAGAGGTGCCCACTGCAGACCCGGGGATCACAGAGGTGCCCACTGCAGACCCGGGGATCACAGAGTTGCCCACTGCAGACCCGGGGATCACAGATGTGACCGCTGCAGGCCTTGGGATCCTGGAGGTGCCCGCTGCAGACCTGGGGATCATGGAGTTGCCCGCTGCAGACCTTGGTTTCACGGAGGTGCCCACTGCAGACCTGTGGATCACAGAGGTGCCTGCTGCAGGTGCCCACTGCAGACCTGCGGATCACAGAGGTGCCCACTGCAGACCTGGGGATCACAGAGGGGCCCGTTGCAGACCTGGGGATCAAGGAGGTGCCCGCTGCAGACCCGGGGATCACAGAGGTGCCCGCTGCAGACCTTGGGATCACAGAGGTGCCCGCTGCAGACCTTGGGATCACAGAGGTGCCCGCTGCAGACCTGGGGATCACAGAGGTGCCCACTGCAGACCTGGGGATCAAGGAGGTGCCTGCTGCAGACCCGGGGATCACAGAGGTGCCCGCTGCAGACCTTGGGATCACAGAGGTGCCCACTGCAGACCTGGGGATCACGGAGGTGCCCACTGCAGACCTGGGGATCACAGAGTTGCCCACTGCAGACCTTTGGATCACGGAGGTGCCCGCTGCAGACCTGGGGATCACAGAGGTGCCCACTGCAGACCTGGGGATCACGGAGGTGCCCGCTGCAGACCTGCGGATCACGGAGGTGCTCACTGCAGACCTGCGGATCACAGAGGTGCCCGCTGCAGACCTGCAGATCACGGAGGTGCCCGCTGCAGACCTGGGTATCACGGAGGTGCCCGCTGCAGACCTGCGGATCACGGAGGTGCCCACTACAGACCTGGGGATCACAGAGGTGCCCACTGCAGACCTGGGGACCAGTGTTCGAGGCTCAGCGACGCTCAACATCCTGTGAATGTGGTCAAATCACTTAATCATCCCCGTGCCCAAGTTACATAATTGTATAACCAAAAAGAAATACCTTTGTATTTCAGCGATAATATAATAATAATAAATGCTCAAAAACACGGGCAGAAAACAATTAAACACACAAAGAGTACACAGTAATAAACGCTCTTACTGTTTTATGTTTCTTAGAAAAAGGAACCGTCTTTGTATTTCGGCGATAATATAATAATAATAAACGCACAAAAACACGGGCAGAAAACAAACCAACATTTGCAATGCAATAGGTCTCGCATTCACGCGAATTTGAGCTATTGGGATTGTAAATGACAAGGCCTTTATTTATGTTTTGGGTTTTAAAACATAAATAAAGGGCATTGCCTTTTACAATACTAATAGCTTAAACTCTCGCAAATGTCAGACCTATTGCATTGCAAATGCTTGTTCTTCTGCCCACTGTAGCATACAGTGCCCACTCCAGCACTGGGTACCTTCTCGGTGCCAGGGAGTACTCTGGGGATTATGCTTTTGAGGCTATAAAGGCCCAGCAGTTCCCTTGAATAAAACGTTTTCGAAACACCATGGCGTACCAAGGCACTAACAAAGTGGAAGCCAGTCCTGACCTGTCAGCATTGCCAGTGCTTGCTGAAAGCCATGTTTTGCCATCCTCCCTGGCGTATTCAGCATATTTAAAGTCCTCTAAGAACATGTGAAGAAACATGCTATTTAGAGTGACAACCCTCCTGAGCTGGCGAGCAAACACTGACCCTCGTTGATGGAATTCTCTCTTCACCCTTTATGGTTTTTGGTTTTAGGCCTCACCGGGCCTCAGTCGTGCTTCCCTGCACCGTACAAGTTCTGCAAAGTACCCTCTGCCCTGCTGATACCGTATCAACATTAGGATTCATCAGCAGTGGTTGCCACCAAGCGGCTTCCCCTCCATGACAGCTCCAGGTGAGGCGGGTTTGAACTGTCCACCCAGCGGTTCATTCTCTTTTTTTATTTTTTCAATAATGTGTACAGTTCCAGAGGGGACCTTCCAAATCATTCTTCCAGTCATGGAAATATAACCACGGTTACATTTGGATCAGCTTTTTAATAATGTCGGTGGAAGCCTGTTATATCTTTAGGAGGTGGGGGACATGCCCACGCTGGCAGGTATGGCCCAGCCATTTTCTTTTCTTTTTTTAAGAGTTTTAAAAAGCGCGCACTGGACCCGAAGATATCGGGTATCAGAGCACTTTACATAGCACCAGTTTCGTTACACAAGGACACATTCATTTTTGTTAGGCACAGGGGGCCAGATCTACAAGGAAGTGCCGCAGCGTGGCACCGCAAGCCCTTTGGCTGCGCCACGCTGCGGCACTTCCGAAGCACAGGGATGCGACATATTTACAAGAATATGTCGCATCTCTGTGCTTCCCCCTGCGCTGGCGCACAAACTGCAGCCATGGTGCAAGGATGCCTGCGTCGTGGGGCACCTTCCTGCACAAAAACAATCACTACAACCATTTTCCTCTTTCAATGCGTGCTGTAGAATGCAGCACGCAATGAAAGAGGAAAAAACGAGGAGAAATGAAAACATTTCTCCTCGGTGCGCCTCGCTACGCCACCTCTAGGGTGGTGTAGCATTCAGACGCATCTCCAGATTTACGATTTCTTGTAAATCTGGAGATGTGTCTTGTTCCATGGGTGTTGCGTGAGAAGACCCACAGCAACACCCATGGAACGCCCCTTCACCGCAAAGTGCTGCGTGTGAAGGGGCCGTATTTACAAGGAGAGGAAAAGTCACGCAGGGTGGCTTTTCCTGTCCTTGTAAATATGGAGGAGGCCCCTGCGCCACCAGTACGTCACAAAAAGTGACGTACTGGTGGCGCAGGGGGCTTGTAAACCTGCCCCAGGGAGATTGAGGGGCAGATCTACAAGAAAGTGCCGCAGCGTGGCGCTGCAAGCCCTTTGGCTGCGCCACGCTGCGGCACTTTCAGAGCACAGGAATGCAACATATTTACAAGAATATGTCGCATTCCTGTGCTCTCCCCTGCGCTGGCGCACAAACAGCTGCCAGCGCCGGCGCAGGCACCCTTGCACCATGGTGCAAGGATGCCTGCGCCATGGGGAGATTGTTTCTGTGCAGGAAGGGGCACCTTTCTGCACAAAAACAATCAGTACAGGCTTTTCCTCTTTCAATGCGTGCTGCAGAATGCAGCACGCATTGAAAGAGGAAACGAGGAGAAATGAAAACATTTCTCCTCGGTGCGCCTCGCTACGCCACCTCTAGGGTGGCGTAGCTTTCAGACGCATCTCCAGAGTTACGATTTCTCGTAATTCTGGAGATGTGTCTTGTTCCATGGGTGTTGCGTGGGAACACCCACAGCAACACCCATGGAACGCCCTTCACCGCAAAGTGCTGCGTGTGAAGGGACGGTATTTACAAGGAGAGGAAAAGTCACGCATGGTGGCTTTTCCTCTCCTTGTAAATATCGAGGAGCCCCCTGCGCCACCAGTACGTCACGAAAAGTGACGTACTGGTGGCGCAGGGGGCTTGTAAATCTGCCCCAAAGTGATTTGCCCAGAATCCCCAGATGTTGAGCGTCGTTGCCGAGACTCGAACCCAGTTTCCCAGCGTCGACTTCGCCCTCTCTAGCCGTAAGGCTACATCCTCTCCATTTTGGCAACAGTATTAATTTTAGGTAACCCTAAAGATTTTGTTTGAGGCGGTTGGGAGTCTGAAACACTGTCCATTTAAGCAAGATGTTAAAAAGGTTTTAAAAGCAGGGGCGGTCTCCTTGCAGACCAGGCACAGAGGCCCAAAAGTTTAATGTTGGAATGGGGTTGGGGAGGATTCTGACACTAAATGGATGGTCGAACTTGGACATTCACTTTTAAATGCTTTCGGGTCGGCTACAAGCTGGGGGCACAGCTGGACGCCTGCTCCTGCTGCTTAAGAATGTGGGTGGAGCCCCCTAAATGAAGGACTGCGCCTGTCACACTGCAGCCCACCTCAGAAACGCCTTAGAGTGGCCAGTAATGCAGGAGTTACTCGTGCCCCTTGCAGGGTGGTGAGGGATTGGTATGAGAACGCCCATGTGTCAACTCTCAGCACACGAAAGTATGCATAAAAGGAATACTACGTTTAGTTAACAAAAAATGTTGAAGGCAACGCTGAGCCCCAGACAGCAGATGGAAACATCCGACGCCTTCCTAGCCAGGAATGCAGACAAAGGGCCCTGCGCGGGCTGTTGACTTTAAACAAAAGAGCGTTCAACAAGTTGGAATAAGTTCAAAGAAGCGTCAAAGTCGCGATACAAGATGGGGTTCAGTAGACCAAAAGGGGAGGTGGAGTGCATGAACTAAGGACACGAAAAGACAGTTTAGGAGGGAGGCATTTGAACACGTTGTTTTTGACAGCGTGCCAGCAACATGGAAACGTGCAGGGGCACACAACAGGACTCTGGGGGGCAAATTTACAAGCCCCCTGCGCCACCAGTACGTCACTTTTTGTGACGTACTGGTGGCGCAGGGGGCTGCTCCATATTTACAAGGAGAGGAAAAGCCACCCTGCGTGACTTTTCCTCTCCTTGTAAATACGGCCCCTTCACACGCAGCACTTTGCGGTGAAGGGGCGTTCCATGGGTGTTGCTGTGGGTGTTCCCACGCAACACCCATGGAACAAGACACATCTCCAGAATTACGTGAAATCGTAACTCTGGAGATGCGTCAGTATGCTACGCCACCCTAGAGGTGGCGTAGCGAGGCGCACCGAGGAGAAATGTTTTCATTTCTCCTCGTTTTTCCCTCTTTCAATGCGTGCTGCATTCTGCAGCACGCATTGAAAGAGGAAAATGGTTGTAGTGATTAGTTTTTGTGCAGGAAGGTTCCCCTTCCTGCACAAAAACAATCTCCCCACGACGCAGGCATCCTTGCACCATGGTGCAAGGGTGCCTGCGCCGGCACATGGCTGCAGTTTGTGCGCCAGCGCAGGGGAAGCACAAGGATGCGACATATTCTTGTAAATATGTCGCATCCCTGTGCTTTCCAAACTAACGCAGCATGGCGCAGCAAAATGACTTGCTGCGCCGTGCTGCGTTAGTTAATTGTAAATCTGCCCCTGGGTGTTTTGTCTGAGCCCCAAACTCGCACACAGCAGTCCTCTGTGTAGCTTTTTCCATCGGCTGAAACCATAAGCCTCTTGCCACGGTTCAATCCACTTTTTATTACCTCAGCTTGCGCACCCTGGGGCAGATTTACAAGCCCCCTGCGCCACCAGTACGTCACTTTTCGTGACGTACTGGTGGCGCAGGGGGCTCCTCGATATTTACAAGGAGAGGAAAAGCCACCATGCGTGACTTTTCCTCTCCTTGTAAATACCGTCCCTTCACACGCAGCACTTTGCGTTGAAGGGGCGTTCCATGGGTGTTGCTGTGGGTGTTCCCACGCAACACCCATGGAACAAGACACATCTCCAGATTTACGAGAAATCGTAAATCTGGAGATGCGTCTGAAAGCTACGCCACCCTAGAGGTGGCGTAGCAAGGCGCACCGAGGATTTCTCCTCGTTTTTCTCTTTCAATGCGTGCTGCATTCTGCAGCACGCATTGAAAGAGGAAAAGCCTGTACTGATTGTTTTTGTGCAGAAAGGTGCCCCTTCCTGCACAGAAACAATCTCCCCATGGCGCAGGCATCCTTGCACCATGGTGCAAGGGTGCCTGCGCCGGCGCTTGGCAGCCGTTTGTGCGCCAGCGCAGGGGAGAGCACAGGAATGCGACATATTCTTGTAAATATGTCGCATTCCTGTGCTCTGAAAGTGCCGCAGCGTGGCGCAGCCAAAGGGCTTGCAGCGCCACGCTGCGGCACTTTCTTGTAGATCTGCCCCCCTGAGTCAACGAAACTTGTCACCGATCCACATATGTTCTTTTAGCACACAATGAACACTCAGCGGCTTCCTGGCATAGGAACCAGCCTCGAATCCACTCCCTGGCAGTCAAACACAACTCACTTCGCTTAGCTTCCATCCTGCTCCGCACTTCAAAACTTTCCCCGGTCGGAAAGAACATAGAAACAGCACAGACAAAGTTTAACACGCTGGAATCCATCTGGCTTCGAAGGGGTTTCAGTGCAGGCTTGCGGTGGAGCAGTGGGTGCCCTCTGCTAGGTCTCCGGGGTGCCCTCCTGTCGTTGCCTGCTGTGCGGCAGTGGTGAGTCTCCTCTCAGGGCAGCACACCTCGGGTCTCAGGCAGAATCTGTGCCACTGTCAGAGGGAGGCACCTGTCTGTTGGCACAGGGACATGCAGCAGCGCACACACCAGCCTCGTAGAGATGCAACAGACGACTGCTGGCCACAGAGCCTCGCTGCCTCGGCCGCTTCCTGTGTTTCCTTTCTATCTTCCCAGACAACAGTTTGATCATTAAATTGCGGCGAGGAGGGGCAGCTCCAGACTCCCCGGCTGCTTTTTTTTGTTTCCCTCTTGTTTGCCAGATGACCTCTACTTTGCCTCCTTTCCCTGGCACGGTGAAACCGGATGAGTGCTCCCACCCCCGGGAGGAGGGGAGAGCGCAGACAAGAAAGCGGAGGATGTTTCAGTCAGAAATGCAAAGAAAAAAAAAGTACACGTACCCTGTAACAACCAAGTAAAGGGGCCAGTAGCCGTGGGAGGATACAAATGAGGACATGGCCATCCTAAGGAGGGACTAACAAGCCTATTAAGGAATCAGACGCTAGCATTTACAAAGGACAAAGACACAAGCCAATGAAAAATATGGGCGGGCAGTGGGCGGGGCTTCTCTCCTGTACTGAACTACAACGGATCATCGCCAGAGCAGCGCTTGTGTGCTGGCTCCGGCTCGACCTAAAAATGGATACACTTATAAGCACACTTCACCACCTCCTGGCCCCCTTCACTGATTCCAGTACTAGCTCCCTTTCACATTCCTACCCCGACGTGTGCCCCCACGTTTATGAAGAGGCCGAAATATTGATCAAACTGCTCATTTCACATAAAATGACACTTTACCTCCTTACGTCTTTTTGGGTTTTCACTGGATACCACTAGTATCATCTATGTCCACTAGAAAATTAAGCTTGCCAGTGGAACTTAATGATTCTGCATCAAAATATTCCTGTCTCTTACATTCCTCCTTCAGGAAGGCACACAGTCTTTATGACTCCTTCATCCAAATCTTTAAGAGACATTTGCTGTTGCTCGCTACCTGGCACCTTCCTTTTTCAATTGGTCTGAAATGTTCTTCCGTCAAAGAAAATTCCGATTGCCGGCAGTTACTCAAGCATCCACAGAGATACTGTGCAGGTCTTTGGTGAATCTTCCCAGTGCCAGAGTTCTCTAGTTTCATATCCTCATTATTTCTTCTCTACGGAGGATGTTTCTTCAGCCGTGATGGAGCAGTCTGTTGCTTTTGTTTGCTTACGTCAGCAGGCAGATATTTTGAGATGGGGATGGGTTAAGGCACTGGTTTCACTATGAAGTAGCTTTCATGTTTTCAGAGGGTGTGATCCACAAGATGGGAGCATATTAAATTGGAGCAATACAGGTTTTGTCCTAGTAGAGAGAAATATGCACAGTTCACTTCACAGCTGCTGTCGTGAAGCACTTCAGGAGTATTAGTTACTTCCAGAAGGTTCTTTTGCATTTCTGATTTGGGAGTTTTCAAAGCTTCGACACTCTATAAGCCATTAATTACCTGTTTTTGCATATAACATTATGTCTACAATTTTTAAGCAAATGTTCCAATTTACTCACTAGAAGCACAAAACCGCATTAGACTGGCTTCAGTCTGACGTTTTGTGGCTCTGATATAGAGTAAATTACTGAGCTTCCTCTAGTATATCCTCCAAGATCATGACTTTAGCTTTTCAGGCATTCATTTTAATATTCAAAATGTTTTCCCTTCTTTTTATAGAGTGTGTGGCCCATCACTCATCTGCACAGGAAGTGACATCACTAGTTTCCCTCCCAATGCACCCTGCACTCCTCCCCCCTCCCAGCACCGACTTAATAACAGCTGCAGCTCGGATGTGCAGCGGATGAGCTGCTGGTTCACTGAAGGTGCACAAGAAGCACATCTGTCTGTGCCCGTCTGCGCCTGGACCACGTCCAGCACTAGGAACCCTGGTTCTCCACCTACCCACCACTACCCTGACACACTCCTCCGTGCTCTCAACCCACCTGCTGCTCATGACACTGCTGCTACACCGTACCGCACAACACAGAAGAAGCATTTACATGCACCTCCTGCAAGTTCTCATGCACTTTCCCACACCCTACACCCACCACTCCCTCACGAACAGCATCCAGCACCCCACTCGCTCACACTAACACACAACCAGCCACCCTCTCATGCTCACACAGACCAAACACCACCCACACAACATGCCTCACTCACATGCATGCTCCTCAACATCCACTCACTCACCAAACATGCCACGGAGGTATGGGACCTCCTGTAAGACCACGCTTCCGACCTGCTTTTCCTCATGAATCACATCTAAACCCAACCTCTGCACAGTAGTCCCCACCAGCTACAAGATCGTCAGGCAAGACTGTCAGCACAAGCCTGGAGGTGGAGTTGCCATCATATTCAAAGATACCATTAGCTGCACTTCCTACACTGACACCCCCACCAGCTACATGGACCACCTTATGTTCAAGTTATTCACACATCCAACTTCTCCCTCGGGCTGGGAGGTGAGTGCCATGTGGCTCTGCATTTACGCTATTCTGCTCCGGAAGTGACATTCAGAGCCTATATCGACACCACTCATGTACGCTGACATCAGTTCCTTTCTTTTCACGCCACCAGACGCAGAACCGGAGCTCCTGCTTGTCTCTTTGACACTCTTGTTACCTCTTAAAATTGTAAAACAGTGTCCCAAAATGAAAGGTTTTAAATTTTGTAGGGAATGTCACAAACAAATGTCTGTGACAGACCCTCATCAGGTTTGACTGTGGTACCTGGGGTCGAGTTACAACTCTAAGGCCTTCCGCGATTGCGCTTCGATGAACCTTAAGGCCTTAACTCTACATCTCCAAGCACTAGAAGACTCCATAACAAGACCTCTCCCAGTCGAAAGTTTGATCCCGATCCTGTTTCAGATCTAGGAGTCGTTCTAGGATTCGGTCTTCATCTCTATTAAAGTCGTCAGGTAAGTCAAAGAAAAAGCACAAGGAATATAAGCAGGACTCAGCAGGAAGGGGCCCCTTCCTGCCACTTTCACTCTTCTGAGGCGGTGCAGGGCATCACCATAGTTCGCAAAGGCACTCCCAAAGTCAGTCTATGTCGTAGCAACATGTCCCGGTACAACACGAGTTTCAGGGGTATCTGCCACACCAAAACAGATGGAAGGGTTCTGCAAAGACTTGCTCGGACACCTCGGATCCTTGCTGACTCCCTCTTGCGCACCTTCAGCCCCACGGAGCTGAGAGGCCCTCCATATGGAATGCTGTTGGCGGGTACACCCTCAGCGCCGGTTGGACCCTCAGAGCCCCCTCCAGCGCCAATGTCCATGCCGTTTCCCAGAACTTCGATGCCATTGCCACCTCTATTAGTCTGGAAGACGAGGTACCTATTGTCCTCTCTGACTTAGAGTATGCACAGGTTCGACCTCAACCAACGCCGTGCCCAGTCACTGTCAAGACACCACTTCCTCCATCTGATCCTTCATAAGGGAGAACGCATACTCTGCATTCCCTGTTTGGCACAAATCCGGACAACGATTACTGCACAGATGATAAGATTGGCCAGCCATACCATGAAGAGAATTGGTACGACGAGTTACAAGAGGCTAGTGACCTTGATACCTCCCTGAGTCAGGGCTATTCCCACCCCCTAGTCCTGCTACTGAGGTGATTACTACTTACACCATGGTAACATGTAGGTGGCTGAAGTCCTTGACCTCCAGCTACCAGTCTTGGAAGTCAAGACCAATGTTCTTACAGATGTCCTTCAGCCGGAGCAAAGTTCCACTGAGCCCAGCTTACCTTTTAATGAGGCCCTTACAGACACTTTGTTGGGGGTGTGGTCCAAACCTTTTTCTGGCCCCTCTGTTAACCGCTACTTTGCAGAATGCCACCCCCCTGCCCTGGGCGACATGGCTTTTTTATCTCAGCATCCCTCCCCTGAAAGCTTCGAGGTGCAGGCGTCTGCTAGCAAAACTAACCCAAGACGTGCCCTACTATTCTTCCTGATAGGGAGTCAAAATCGGTGGAACATTTGTTAAAAGGGTCTCATCGTCTACCAGCTTGGTGCTTAAGTCTGTAACTGCCAGCTGCCTGCTAGGGCGCTATGCTCACACTCTTTGGGATTTGGTGGCTCAAGTTCTCCCAGATGTTCCTGAAAGTCTCCAACCTGTCCTTGCCCAGGCTACACAGGATGGTTGTGACGCAGCCAAATTCTCAATTCACCAGTGTCATCATTTACCACCACGCTTGGTGCGGTCCACCATGTTTTCAGGTGATGTCCAGTATGTGAGAAGTTGGCCTGGCATATGCTGTCCACTAGTTATAGTGGGCACCTTGCACCAGTCCAAACGACCCTTATTGATGATAGGTTTAAAGACAACCTTTATTGAAAGCTATCCTAGTGGTAGCTGTGGAGAGCAGCCTTCAGGCTAAGTCTTGAAGGAGTGTAAAGCAGCTTGGTTTACCAGATTATAACCTCTTGAATGACCAAATGAAAGGAGAACCACACAAGGTATATATATAAAATATATGTATTTATTTCTAAACACTAACTACTAATCTCTTTATGAGATTAGAGTCCAAGATACACAATATCACAGTATTAAAACGACAGTAAATAGCACAATATACAATGGGCCCCAGAGGGGGATCAAACCATATATTAAGAAAGTGGTATAAGAACCACGACTTGACTAGACACAGTGCCTAGAGCACGTAGAATCGCTGGGACCCCAAGGAACCACCCAAGGTAGTGACACAGGAGACCCACGGGGGACGTGTGCAGTGTGAGAACACAGCCGCGAGCGCCGTAGGATTCTATGAGGAAAGACGCGGTTGGAATTTTAAAGCAAAAGGACACTTAGGAGAGGACTTTGAGCAAACCCCTTTAGACTTAAGGGGTTCTAGGGCCAACACCCATGGGAGCACCGTAGTACTCGAGTTACCTCACCCAGGGGAGCCGGGTGCATAGGTGTCAAAGGGTGTCGGGAATCGTCATTGATTTCAATGGCGATCTGCCGCAAAGTGCTGCTGCCGTAAAGAAGGAAAGTGTCCGGTGTGATCCAAGCCTGGATCGAAGATGTGAAGAACCTGAAAGCAGAGGGGACAGGGTCTGGGTCACTAGCCAGTGACCAGGAGCGGAGCAATCGAATGCCCACTGATGTCGGGTGCTTCAGGTGCGAAGAGGTGAAGCTTGAGTCTGCAGCCATGGTGTCCCGGAGATGTCAAGGACAACCAGGAGCTGGATTCGAGCTCACCCACGAAGGATGTCGAGTGCTGGGGTGTCGGTGCTCGGATTGAACACAACAAGCCTTGGCAACAGCAACCCATGCAGGAAGAGAAAAGATGCTTCAGTGCAAACCAGCAAGGTCCTGGGGACTCCTCAAGCGATGGAGAGTCAGGGCACGTCTGGAGCAACCAGGAAAGCCCAATAAAAGTTAGAGTTGCCTTCTTGGAGACCCACAGGTCAACGGACCAGGGATCGCAAAAGGACCTCAAGAGGAATCACAAAATGGCGGCCCACGGAACACTCGTTGAGTGTAGGCCAGCAATCTTCAGTGTGATCACTGGCCGGGGTCAGGGCTACAAGTAACCCAAAGCTCAGCCTCAGGGGTCGCCGGAAAGCTGATGCTTCTGCAAATGGTCGTGGTGTCCAGGGGTTCGGGTTGCACGGTCTCCACGAGGGATACAGGCCTCAGACTTGCTGTGGGCACAGATCAACGTCTGAGACCTTGGGAACCCACCTCCTGTGTGGCAATATTTTTCGGAGTCCGCAGGAGCTTCGGAGATGCCAACCGGTCAGTTGCGTTAAAGGTGCCTGCCTTGCAGGGGAGTAACTCCTTTACTCCAAGGGAGATTCGTCAGTCATCCAGCGTAGTGCATATCGTCGAATTACTTGGTTTCTGTGTCAGAGTTTAGTCCAGGTGTAATCTAAAGTCCTGTAGTCAGGGGTTCCTACTTTATACCCACGGAAGGGGTGGGACAAACTCTGGGGACCCACCTATGGGAGGGTCAGGAAAGAGGGGTGGCTACACCCATTTCCTTTGTCCAGTTTCACGCCAGAGCAGGGGCTGGTAGCCCCTGCAACCGGTTTGAGCTGGACTATGCACAGGGACACCAAATGTGCCCCCGGTGCAGACTTCAAAGCACTCTTGGAGTGCACCCACCCAGCCCCAATACACTAAAGCCTGTCTGGGAGGTTGTCACACCTCCCTGCGACAGGAAACCTATTGTCCCGGCCTCCCCTGCCGGAGTTTCGTCCAGCAGCAGGAGGGCAGACTCGTGTCTGTGGCTGCAGCATCCATTTTGTGATGCCAGGGTTCTGTTAAGCTGGTACCGGGTGTACCGGTGGTGCCATGTTTCTCCCTCTAGTAGGGTGGAATCATACCTCAGTATGATTCCAAGGTGTTTGACACCAAACACGACATGTTTCCATGCAGCCATTCTCAAGTTAGCTTTTACCGCGAGGTTATCAGGCACTTAAGAGTATATGGTCTGGCTGCATCACAAACAACCCCGGAATGAAGATTCCAAAAGCTGCAGAGGGGCTCTGCTCATGCATGAGCACCCTCTCACATGAAACCCAGCACCCTGCCTTCAGGATTGTTAAGGCCTGCCATAGGGGTGACTGATAGGTTTACATGTGCAGTGATATGGAGAGATATAGGGAACCTATATCTCAGTAAGGGGTGCATATACTACCTTACACAGGCTGCAGTAGCAGACCTGTTGTGTGATTTTCAAAGGCTTCCCAGGGGTGGCACAATACATGCTGCGGCCCCTGGTAGGCCTCGGGGGTACCTATGCCCTGGGTATATATTATACCATATACTAGGGACTTATAAGGGTACCCCAGAATCCAATCTGGAGGGTGCCTAAAGTACCTACAATCAATTTAAGGGGAAAGCAGATAAGCTGGGGTCCTGAATAGCAGGATCCCAGCCAAACTAAGTCGAAAACCAGCAAAACACCAGGAAAAAAGTGGGGGCAACCATGCAGTCAGATTCCACCTTCCTACATAACCCCCCCCAAACGAAAGGAGATAAGGCTAACCTTGTCCAGTTGAGCCTTTATTGACTAAGTGGCCATATAAGGAAGAACCTGCACTAGCGTGGTTACCCCCTGTCTTATGGTCCACTAAGCAATTCCTAACCCCAAGGGTATTGGATGATCTCCACCATTTGGAATTACTACCTGTGGTGTGTTTTGGCAAAGTAAAAGGCTGGTGGGGTGTCTGAGTAGAGAAGTGAGGCCCTAATAAAGTTGGTCTCAGCTTCATCAGATCACTGGTCACCATGGAGGCCTTTCTTTCCTTGACTGAGTCGTATCTGGCCCTAAGGGTCAACCTCTGGCAGCCTACAGCTTAGGGTTGGGTCCCTTTGGTTGGAACAATGGAGGGACATGGTAGGTTTGGAACCACTTGGTCCCAGGTTTGCCTTTGCCCAACAGAGTCTATCTGGGGGAGGTCCCTACACAATGGTGAGGGATCCCTCAGTGTGCTGACTAGGGCTACTAGACTGGGTGCCCCTAATCTGTGGATGAGGGGGTTCCTCTGGACAGGGAGCCCTTAGGGGTCCACTGACCTCGCTGACCTCTGCAGTCCTGGGCTGACAGAGGGAGGGTAGAGAGGGGCAGGTTACCTGCTCCAGACTGGGTACCACCTTGGAAGGGTCCCCTGCCATCAGGGGTGTTGCCAGGCCAGGCCTGACCACCTCTGGGGCAGTTCCTTCACTAGGGGTAGGATCAGTTCCCTGAGGAAGCTGACCCTTACCTATAGTCTGGGGGAAGAAGACTTTTCTTTAACCCTTCTGCTCTCTTGGGGAGTAGAGTGGGCCATTCTTTCAGGCTCCACTTCTCCAAAATTTCCCTGGGATGGGGCTGAGGCCCTAACAGCCCCACCAACCTTCTCAGAGAGGCCCAACATTTTTAAATGGGCCTGGTATTCAACTTCAGCCCAGGCTGAAACCTCCAGATCATTGCACAACAGGCAATCTACAGGCAAGTTTGGGGACACTGCCACTCTCTTTGGGACAGCGACCCCTCCCCAGCTGAGATTGACTATGGCCATGGGATGATCTGTTCTGATACCATCAATGTTGGTCACCTGGTACTTGAACTCAGGTAAAAGCTGTTGAGGGGGGACTAGTTTCCCTGTCACCATGGTGACACTAGCCCCTGTGTCCCTGAAGGCCACAGCTTTCTGACCATTTATTAAGGCTCCTGTCTGCACTTGCCCAAAGTATTGGGACTCATAGTAAAAGTGGCAAATCCCATGCCACCGTCACAGACTAAGGAGGCCTAAGGAGGCCTGTGAGGAAGACCTTGAAAAACTGGGGTCCACCTCAGTTCCCCATACCAACCCACCTAACTTTTTGGGGGCAGTACTACCACCTGGGGGATTACTACTTGTAGTACCAGGAGGAGTGGTAGTATTGCTGGGAGGAACATTCTCCTTATTGCCAGCCTTGGAGCAACTAGGGTCATTTTTCCAGTGGCCAGGCTTCTTACAGTTATGGCAATAAGGTTTCTTTTCAGGGGAGGAAGGAGTTTGGGACCCACCCCCAGGAGAGGACTTTTGGGGCCCTGTAGGGGATTTGTCTTTTGATTTATCCCCACTGTAGGAGAGTAGGATCTGCTTCACATGGGTACCCCCACTTTTTGCTGATGCTTCACTGTTTTTCGACTTTAGTCTGGCTGGGGCCCTGCTAATCAGAACCCCAGCCTAGCTGCTTCCTCTCTAAAATGGTTTCCATGTGCCTTAGGCACATCTCTGATTGGAATCTGGAGTGCCCTTATAAGTCCCTAGTATATGGTATACTATGTACCCAGGGCATAGGTACCTCAGAGGCCTACCAGGGGCTGCAGCATGTATTGTGCCACCCCTGGAAGGCCATCCAAAATGACACCACAGGTCTGCTACTGCAGCCTGGGTAAGGTGGTGCATGCACCCCTTACTGTGATATAGGTTACCTATATCACTGCATATGCACACATATAAACCTATAAGTCACTCCTATGGCAGGCCTTATCAATCCTGAAGGCAGAGTGCTTGGTTCTTATGTGAGAGGGTGCCCCTGCATGAGCAGAGCCCCTCTGCAGCGGTCGGAGACCCTTCTCTGATGCTGTTTGTAGTGCAGCCTGACCATATACTCTTAAGTGCATTATATCCTCGCGGTAGAATGCTAACTGTGGACTGGCTGCACCAAAACATGTCGTGTTTGGTGTCAAACATCTTGGAATACTACCCCCCCGCCAGTTCTGGCGGCGGGGGTAGCATTCCACCCTTCTAGAGGGAGAGACATGTACCCACCGGCATACCCGGTAACTTCTTTCCAGAGCCCTGGCATCACAAAATGGATGCCGCTGCCACAGACACGGGTCTGGCCTCCTGCTGCTGACTGAAACTCCGGCAGTGGAGGCCTGGACAATAGGTTTCCTGTCCCAGGGAGGTGTAACCACCTCCCCAGACAGTATGATGTGTATTGGGGCTGGGCGGGAGCACTCTCTGGTGCTTTGAAGTCCTGCACTGGGGGCACATTTGGTGTCCCTGTGCATACCCCAGTTCAAACCGGCTCAGGGGCTTCCAGCCCCTGCTCTGGCACGAAACTGGACAAAGGGAAAGGGGTGTAACCACCCCTCTGCCCTGACCCTCCCATAGGTGGGTCCCCAGAGTATGTCCAACCCCCTAACTTGGTATAAGTATGGGACCCCAGTCTTTAGGACTTTAGATTTACCTGGACGAAACTCTGATACAGAATCCTGGACCTTCGACGCGCTACTTCAAGATTAGAGGACCGAAGAATCTCCCTTGGGGTCAAGGAGTGGCTCCCCTGCTTGGCAGGCACCTAAGAAGCAATTGTCCGGTCTGCATCGCTGAAGCTCCCGCCGGACGCCGAAGTCTTTGCAACACCAGAGGTGGATTTCCAGACTTCTTGAGGCTGCCCTGAGTCCCCAGCAAAGCTGGGGCCCGTAGCTGTCGTGGGTAACGTGGAACCGTGACCCCTGGACACCGAGCACATTTGCAAGTGCATCCTCTTCCTGGTCTCCCACAAAATTGTGCTTTGGGCTCCGAGTAGCTCCCGCTTCCAGCACCAACTGCACCGAAGATCACTGGCCTCCACTCCACGAGTGTCCTGTGAGCCAGCTCCAAGTGTGTCCACTCGAGGCTCCTTCGCGGTTGCTAGTCCGTTGGCTAGTGGACCCTCCCGAAGGCAACTCTTATTCTAATTGGGCTTCCCTGGTTGCTCCAGGCGTTCCCTGACTTATCCTTGCTGGGTGAGTCCCCCAGACCTTGCTGGTCTGCACCACCGTCCTTCTTCTATTTCCACAAGACTTGCCGTTGCCAAGGCTTGTTGGGTCCAATCCGGTCGCCGACACACCTGCAATCGACAGACGTTGTGGTACAGCTCGAATCCAGCTCCTCGTTGTCGTCGACGCCTCCTGGACCTCGTGGCTGAAGAGTCAAGACGACCGTCAACCTACCTGAAGCACCCGACATCGGTGGGCATCTGCTCATCGCCTTCCTGGTCACTGGCTAGTGACCCAGACTCTGTCCCCTCTGCTTTCAGGTTCTTCAGATCTTCGATCCACCTTTGGATCCACCCGAACACTTTCGACTTGGTCGCCAGAAGCACTTTGCAGCAGATCGCCATTGAAAACGACGACGAATCCCGACCCCAAAAGACACCTATGCACCCGGCTTCCCTGGGTGAGGTAACTCGAGTACTCCGGTGCTCCCGTGGGTATAGACTCTAGAACGACCTAGTTCTAAAGGGGTTTGCTCCAAGTCCTCCTCCAAGTGTCCCTTTTCTTTAAAAATTCCAACCGCGACTTTCCCCATAGAAGTCAACGGCGATTCGCGGCTGTGTTCTCACACTGCACGCGTCCCCCGTGGGTCCCCTGTGTCACTACCTTGGGTGGTTCATTGTGGTCCAAGCACTTCTACAGGCTCTAAGCCTTGTGTCTAGCTCAGTCGTGGTTCTTATACCACTTTATTGGTATATGGTTTGGTACGCCCCTAGGGCTCAAACGTGTATTTGTGCTATTACTGTTGATAACTAACTTATAACTTATGTACTTCGAACTCTAGCCTCATAAAGAGACTAGAGGGGTGTGTTTAGCAATAAATACATATATTTTGAATATATACCTGGTGTGGTCCTCTTTCATTTGGTCACTCAAGAGATTATAGACTGGTAAAACAAGCTGCTTTACATTCCTTCAAGACTTAGCCTGAAGGCTGCTCTCCATAGCTACCACTAGGATAGCTTTCAATAAAGGTTGTCTTTAACCTATCTCCAATAAGGGGTTGTTTGGACTGGTGCAAGGTGCCCACTATAAATAGTGGACAGCATATACCAGGCCAACTTCTCACATTGGTGTGCAGCGTGTGGGATTCCAGCTTGCTATTGTTTTACCAGATAATCTCAATTGAATTGATCAACTGAAAACCACTAAGGGTACCTTAGGTACATATAAATCAAGCTTAGGATACAGTAAGTTCTACTGAACTTAGAGTTGTGTGTTAAGGGATAGCACACCCTTTCTACAACTCAAGAGAGTTTAGTAGGCCACACTAGAGTAGGTAGTGCATACACCACACCTCACTAGTAATGTCTTCAAAGCCAGGACCCAGTGAGTCCTTGCCAGAAGCCAGTGGGCTTCTTCCCTCCAAGTATGATAAGCTCCCATTCTTGGAATTGAGAGCATTGTGCAATACTAGGAAGCTGAAGGCAGGCAAAAGTGCCAGCACTTAACACCTCAGGGAGGTGCTACTGTCAGATGATCTCAGCAGACCCCTAGGGTCTGAAGGGGTAGGCAGACAGGGTGCGGCAGAAGATGAGGAAGGGGCCAGGGGTGAAAACACCCAGGACCCCCCCTCTGAAACTGGCCAGGAAGGTGAAAATGACCTTGACCTGAAAAACCCAATTCCTCCTGTGGATGAGGAGGAGGATCAGAATGACCTCCCCTTTGTCCCCCCAGGAAGAATTGTGAGTGTGCCCAGAAGGCCTAGATCTCCTTCTTAGGAGTCTAACCACTCTGACACCTCAATAGGGACCTCTGTTTCCTCTCATAGGAGGGAATCCTCTCATGAAAGGAAAGAGAGACTGCTCAGATATGGAGAAGCTCAGTTGAGACTCAGAAGAGAGCAGTTGGCTATAGACAGGGAGTCCCTAGAGCTTGAAAAGCAAAGAAAAAAGATGGGACTAGAGTCCCATGGTGGCAGCAATTTTCCCAGAGATAGGGAAAGGTCTTATGACCATAGAAACCTGAGCAAGATTGTCCCTCCCTTCCAGAGTGGGGATGACATCCACAAATGGATAACTGCACTGGAGAGGGCCTGTAAAGTACAGAGGGTCCCTCAGGAGCAGTGGGCAGCAATCTTGTGGCTCTCCTTTGCAGACAAAGGTAGAGACAAGCTCCTCACTGTTAGAGAAGAGGATGCTGACAATTACAAAGTCTTGAAGTGTGCTCTAATTGATGGGTTTGGCCTAACAACTGAACAATACAGGTTAAAGTTCAGAGATACCCAAAAAGCACAGACTCAAGACTGGGTGGACTATGTGGATTGTTCTGCTAAGGCTCTGGAAGGTTGGTTATTGGGCAGTAAGGTATGTGACTTCACAGGATTGTACAATCTTATCATGAGTGAGCAGATTCTTAATAACTGTCAAAATCAGCTGTTGCATCAGTACCTGGTTGACTCTGATCTGACCTCTCCCCAAGAATTGGGAAAGAAGGCAGACAAATGGGTTAGAACCAGGGTGAGGCAGAAGGTACAGAACCAAGGTGGTGACCCAAAGAAGCAAGATTCTAAGAACTCTGATAAGGGTGGGGAGAAGGGTAAAGACCAGAAGTCTTCACAAGGCCCCCAAAAATCTTCTTCAGGTGGGGATTCACAGTCTAACAAGGGAAAAGGCCAAAAGAAACCATGGTGCAAAGTCTGTAAGCAAAAGACACACTGGACCAGTGATTGCACCAAGTCCAAAGACTCTATTCCAGTCCCCACCAATGCCCCTAAGGCACCTGTTCCCCCTAGTGCAGTTACAGTTGGTGGTGGGAGTGCACAAGCCAAGGGTTTAGTAGGGTTGACCCTGGGTAAGGAGATGAGCTCTGACCTAGTCAGAGAACTCACTCAGGCTGTCCTAGTCTGTGATGGAGGCATGGATGTGACCTCCTCTGTGAGTCCCAGTAATCTGGGCAAGTACAGGCAACAGCCCTTAATTAATGGAAAAGAGGCTTTGGCATTTAGGGACACAGGGGCAAGTGTCATCATGGTGACCCAAGACCTTGTGGATCCTGGGCAGATTATACTTGGTGAAATGTACCAAGTGACCAATGCTAGCAATGTCAGAACAGACCATACTCTGGCAGTTGTTAACTTCTCCTGGGGAGAGGTAACTGGCCTTAAGAAGGTTGTGGTGAGTGCAAACCTACTAGTGGAATGCTTGCTTGGCAATGATCTTGAAACTTCAGCTTGGGCAGAAGTGGAGCTCAGGACCCATGCAGAAATGCTGGGGATCCCTGCAGATGTGTTTGCTGTAACCAGGTCACAGAGCAAAATGTCTAACACTGAACCGGCCTTGGATTCTGAAATAATGGACCAAGTGCCATCCAAGAGGAGGCGTAGTAGGGTAAAGGCAGTGCCTTCCCCCTTGGCTCAGAAGGAAGATCAGTCTCTTCAGGGAGATGATCTCAGTCCTGAGGAAGGAACTGTCCCAGAGGAGCTTGAGCCTGATCAGGTTGAGTTCTTAGGGACAGGGGGCCCTTCCAGGGCAGATCTGAGCCAGGAGCAGCTGAGCTGCCCCTCTCTTGAACCCCTCAGACAGCAAGCTGCTGCTGAGGCTGCTGGGAAAGCTAGTGGTCCCCATACTGTGTATTGGGATGATGGACTCTTGTACTCAGAGTGTAGAGACCCCAAGCCTGGTGCCACCAGGAGGTTGGTTATACCTCTGAAGTTCAGCAGCTTCCTATTGACCCTAGCCCATGACATTCCCTTAGCAGGTCACCTGGGCCAAAACAAGACTTGGGACAGAATTGTCCCTCACTTTCACTGGCCCCACATGTCTGAAGACACCAAGGAGTTTTGTCGCTCCTGTGTAACTTGGCAGGCCAGTGGCAAGGCAGGTGGCACTGCAAAGGCCCCCCTGATACCACTACCTGTGGTGGGGGTTCCCTTTGAAAGGGTGGGGATTGACATTGTTGGTCCCATGGATCCCCAAACAGCATCTGGGCACAGGTTTATCCTGGTGGTAGTGGATCATGCCACCAGGTACCCAGAGGCTATACCCCTTAGGACCACTACAGCACCTGTGGTGGCGAGGGCCCTCCTGGGAATTTTCTCAAGAGTGGGCTTCCCTAAGGAGGTTGTATCAGACAGGGGTGCAAACTTTATGTCTGGATACTTGAAGGCAATGTGGAAGGAGTGTGGAGTGACTTACAAGTTCACCACACCCTATCACCCACAATGCAATGGTTTAGTTGAGAGATTCAACAAAACCTTAAAGGGCATGATTAAAGGGCTCCCAGAAAAGCTCAGGCGAAGATGGGACATACTCTTGCCCTGCCTTTTATTTGCATACAGGGAGGTGCCTCAAAAGGGGGTTGGCTACAGCCCTTTTGAACTTTTGTTTGGTCACCCTGTCAGGGGTCCATTGTGCTTGGTAAAGGAAGGATGGGAGTTACCTCTCAAGCCCCCAAAGCATGACATAGTGGACTATGTACTTGGTCTCCGCTCCAGGATGGCTGAATACATGAAAAAGGCAACTAAAAACCTTGAGGCTAGCCAGGAACTGCAAAAAGCCTGGCATGACCAAAGGCTGTACTGACTGTTTACCAGCCAGGACAGAAGGTGTGGGTGTTGGAGCCAGTGGCCCCAGCAGCTCTCCAAGACAAATGGAGTGGACCCCATACCATTGTTGAACAGAAGGGTGAGGTTACCTATTTAGTAGACCTAGGAACACCCAGGAGTCCCCACAGGGTTCTCCATGTCAACAGACTGAAACCATATGTGGACAGGGCAGACATGGGCTTGCTCATGGCTACTGATGAGCGACAGAAGGAAGAGAGTGACCCACTCCCTGACCTGCTCTCACAGAACCCTGATGATGGGTCAGTGGATGGTGTAGCCTTGGCAGGCAGCCTCACTGCTCAGCAGCAAACTGATTGTAGACAAGTGCTCAATCAGTACAGACATATGTTCTCTCTGACTCCAAGTCAGACCACCTGGTGCACTCATGAAGTGGACACTGGGGACAGTCTGCCTATTAAAAATAAGATTTATAGGCAACCTGACCATGTCAGGGACTGTATCAGGACAGAAGTCCAGAAAATGTTGGATTTGGGAGTTATTGAACCCTCAGATAGCCCTTGGGCTAGTCCAGTGGTCCTTGTGCCAAAACCTCACACCCGTGGTGGGAAAAGAGAGATGAGGTTTTATGTGGACTACAGGGGTCTCAATGCAGTCACTAGGACTGATGCCCATCCAATACCTAGGGCAGATGAGCTAATAGACACTTTGGCCTCAGCCAAGTATCTAAGCACATTTAACCTGACAGCTGGCTACTGGCAGATCAGATTAGCTGATGATGCAAAGCCAAAGACAGCATTCTCAACCCCTAGTGGGCATTATCAATTTGTGGTAATGCCCTTTGGTCTGAAGAATGCACCTGCCACTTTTCAGAGGTTGGTGAATACAGTCCTTACAGGTCTGGAAGCCTATAGTGCAGCCTATCTAGATGATATTGCTGTCTTTAGCTCCACCTGGGAGGATCACCTGGTCCACCTCAGAAATGTTTTGCAGGCCCTGCAGAAAGCAGGCCTAACTATCAAGGCCACAAAGTGCCAGATAGGGCAGAGTCAGGTTGTGTACCTGGGCCACCTTGTGGGTGGAGGCCAGGTTCAACCATTGCAGAGCAAGATCCAGACCATCATGGACTGGACTGCTCCAACTACCCAGACTCAGGTGAGAGCCTTTTTAGGCCTGACTGGGTACTATAGGAGATTTGTCAAGGGGTATGGATCAATAGTGACACCCCTGAATGACTTAACTTCCAAGAAAATGCCCAAAAAGGTTCAGTGGACAGTTAGCTGTCAAAAGGCATTTGATGACCTGAAGCAGGCCATGTGCACTGCTCCCATTCTACAGAGTCCTGATTACTCCAAGAAGTTCATTGTCCAAACAGATGCATCTGAATTGGGGGTAGGGGCTGTACTGTCACAATTGAATGATGAAGGTCAGGATCAGCCAGTAGCTTTTATTAGCAGAAGGCTGACCCCTAGAGAGAAACGTTGGTCAGCCATAGAGAGGGAGGCCTTTGCTGTGGTTTGGGCTCTGAAGAAGTTGAGGCCATACTTGTTTGGTACTCACTTCCTTATTCAAACAGACCACAAGCCCCTCCTATGGCTAAAACAAATGAAGGGTGAAAACCCCAAACTGCTTAGGTGGTCCATTTCCCTACAGGGGATGGACTTTACAGTGGAACATAGACCTGGGAGTAACCATGCCAATGCAGATGGACTCTCTAGGTACTTCCACTTAGAACATGAAGACTCGACTGGTCAAGGTTAGTTTAATGTCCCTACGGTTGGGGGGGGTGGTGTAGGAGAGTAGGATCTGCTTCACATGGGTACCCCCACTTTTTGCTGATGCTTCACTCTTTTTCGACTTTAGTCTGGCTGGGGCCCTGCTAATCAGTACCCCAGCCTAGCTGCTTCCTCTCTAAAATGGTTTCCATGTGCCTTAGGCACATCTCTGATTGGAATCTGGAGTGCCCTTATAAGTCCCTAGTATATGGTATACTATGTACCCAGGGCATAGGTACCTCAGAGGCCTACCAGGGGCTGCAGCATGTATTGTGCCACCCCTGGAAGGCCATCCAAAATGACACCACAGGTCTGCTACTGCAGCCTGGGTAAGGTGGTGCATGCACCCCTTACTAAGATATATGTTACCTATATCACTGCATATGCACACATATAAACCTATAAGTCACTCCTATGGCAGGCCTTATCAATCCTGAAGGCAGAGTGCTTGGTTCTTATGTGAGAGTGTGCCCCTGCATGAGCAGAGCCCCTCTGCAGCGGTCGGAGACCCTTCTCTGATGCTGTTTGTAGTGCAGCCTGACCATATACTCTTAAGTGCATTATATCCTCGCGGTAGAATGCTAACTGTGGACTGGCTGCACCAAAACATGTCGTGTTTGGTGTCAAACATCTTGGAATACTACCCCCGCCGCCAGCGGCGGGGGTAGCATTCCACCCTTCTAGAGGGAGAGACATGTACCCACCGGCATACCCGGTAACTTCTTTCCAGAGCCCTGGCATCACAAAATGGATGCCGCTGCCACAGACACGGGTCTGGCCTCCTGCTGCTGACTGAAACTCCGGCAGGGGAGGCCTGGACAATAGGTTTCCTGTCCCAGGGAGGTGTAACCACCTCCCCAGACAGGATGATGTGTATTGGGGCTGGGCGGGAGCACTCTCTGGTGCTTTGAAGTCCTGCACTGGGGGCACATTTGGTGTCCCTGTGCATACCCCAGTTCAAACCGGCTCAGGGGCTTCCAGCCCCTGCTCTGGCATGAAACTGGACAAAGGGAAAGGGGTGTAACCACCCCTCTACCCTGACCCTCCCATAGGTGGGTCCCCAGAGTATGTCCAACCCCTAACTTGGTATAAGTATGGGACCCCAGTCCTTAGGACTTTAGATTTACCTGGACGAAACTCTGATACAGAATCCTGGACATTCAACGCTCTACTTCAAGATTAGAGGACAGAAGAATCTCCCTTGGGGTCAAGGAGTGACTCCCCTGCTTGGCAGGCACCTAAGAAGCAATTGTCCGGTCTGCATTGCTGAAGCTCCCGCTGGACGCTGAAGTATTTGCAACACCAGATGTGGATTTTCAGACTTCCCCGAGGCTGCCCTGAGTCCCCAGCAAAGCTGAGTCCCGTAGCTGTCGTGGGTAACGTGGAACCATGACCCCTGGACACCAAGCACATTTGCAAGTGCATCCTCTTCCTGGTCTTCCACAAAGTTGTGCTTTGGGCTCCGAGTAGCCCCCGCCTCCAGCACCGACTGCACCGAAGATCACTGGCCTCCACTCCACGAGTGTCCTGTGAGCCAGCTCCAAGTGCGTCCACTCAAGGCTCCTTCGCGGTCGCTAGTTGGTTGGCTAGTGGGCCCTCCCGAAGGCAACTCTTATTCTAATTGGGCTTCCCTGGTTGCTCCAGGCGTGCCCTGACTTATCCTTGCTGGGTGAGTCCCCCAGACCTTGCTGGTCTGCACCATCGTCCTTCTTCTATTTCCACGAGACTTGCCGTTGCCAAGGCTTGTTGGGTCCAATCCGGTCGCCGACACCCCTGCAATTGACAAACTTTGTCGGACAGCTCGAATCCAGCTCCTGGTTGTCGTCGACGCCTCCTGGACTTCGTGGCTGAAGAGTCAAGATGACCGTCAACCTACCTGAAGCACCCGACATCGGTGGGCATCTGCTCATCGCCATCCTTGTCACTGGCTAGTGACCCAGACTCTGTCCCCTCTGCTTTCAGGTTCTTCAGATCTTTGATCCACCTTTGGATCCACCCGAACACTTTCGACTTGGTCGCCAGCAGCACTTTGCAGCAGATCGCCATTGAAAACGACGACGAAACCCGACCCCGAAAGACACCTATGCACCCGGCTTCCCTGGGTGAGGTAACTCGAGTACTCCGGTGCTCCCGTGGGTATAGACTCTAGAACGACCTAGTTCTAAAGGGGTTTGCTCCAAGTCCTCCTCTAAGTGTCCCTTTTCTTTAAAAATTCCAACCGCGACTTTCCCCATAGAAGTCAACGGCGATTCGCGGCTGTGTTCTCACACTGCACGCGTCCCCCGTGGGTCCCCTGTGTCACTACCTTGGGTGGTTCCTTGTGGTCCAAGCACTTCTACAGGCTCTAGGCCTTGTGTCTAGCTCAGTCGTGGTTCTGATACCACGTTATTGGTATATGGTTTGGTACGCCCCTAGGGCTCAAACGTGTATTTGTGCTATTACTGTTGATAACTAACTTATAACTTATGTACTTCGAACTCTAGTCTCATAAAGAGACTAGAGGGGTGTGTTTAGCAATAAATACATATATTTTGAATATATACCTGGTGTGGTCCTCTTTCATTTGGTCACTCAAGAGATTATAGACTGGTAAAACAAGCTGCTTTACATTCCTTCAAGACTAGCCTGAAGGCTGCTCTCCATAGCTACCACTAGGATAGCTTTCAATAAAGGTTGTCTTTAACCTATCTCCAATAAGGGGTTGTTTGGACTGGTGCAAGGTGCCCACTATAAATAGTGGACAGCATATACCAGGCCAACTTCTCACACCCACCTTTCTCTTGGTTTTTGGAAGAATCTTTCTTCTGGTCACCACCCTGATTCTTTGGCTTCACTCTGGTTCTGACCCATTTGTCTGCCTTCTTTCCCAATTCTTGGGGAGAGGTCAGATCAGAGTCCACCAGGTACTGGTGTAAAAACTGGTTTTGACAATTATTAAGGATCTGCTCCCTCATAATCAAATTGTACAATCCTAAAAAGTCATGCACCTTGCTGCCATGTATACAACCTTCCAGAGCCTTAGTAGCACAATCTACAAAGTCAACCCAGTCCTGAGTCTGTGCCTTTTGGGTGTCTCTGAACTTTAATTGTATTGTTCAGTGGTTAGGCCAAACCCATCAATCAGAGCACTCTTCAGGACTTTGTAATTATCAGCATCCTCTTCTCTTACAGTGAGGAGCTTGTCTCTACCTTTGTCTGCAAAGGAGAGCCACAAGATTGCTGCCCACTGCTCCTGAGGGACCCTCTGTACTTTACAGGCCCTCTCCAGTGCAGTTATCCATTTGTGGATGTCATCCCCACTCTGGTAGGGAGGGACAATCTTGTTCAGGTTCCTATTGGGATGAGTCTCTTCTCTACTCCTAGGGACACTGTTGCTGCCACCATGGGGCTATAGCCCCAACTTCTGAGAAGCTCTCTGAAGCTCCAGGGATTCCCTGTCTAAGGCCAATTGCTCTCTCTTGATTCTGAGCTTAGCTCTCTCAAACTCAAGCAGTTGGCATTTCTTCTCATAAGAGGATGCCCTTTTATGAGAAGCAGAGGACCCTATAGAAGTACCAGAATGATTAGATTCCCGAGAAGGAGATCTTGATCTTCTTGGTAGACTATTAACCCTTCCAGGTGGGGTAAAGAGAGCCCCACTGGGGTCTCCTTCCTCACCTTCAGGAAGAATTGGATTTTCCAGGTTGGAATCATTTTGATCCCCCTGGCCAGCATCAGAGTCTGGGTCATAGTAGTGTTCACTATCTGGCCTTTCCTCTTCTGCTGCTCCACCCCCTTTGCCAACCTCATCAGACGCTGGGGTCTTTCTGAGGTCATCTTCAAGCAACATCTTTATGAGATGTTGGGTGGTTGGGCTTTTCCCTGTCTTCAATTTCCTAGAGGCACGCATAGTCCTCAATTCTTGGTATGAGACATGGTCATACTTAGTTGGGAGAGACCCACTGGTTTCTGCCCTTGAAGACATGACTAGTGTGGTGTGGTGTATGCACCCACCTACCCTAGTGGGGCCTACTAAACTCTCTTGAGTTGTAGAAAGGGTCTGCTAAGCCCTTGACACACAACTCTAAGTTCAGTAGAACTTACTGTATTCTAAACTTGATTTATATGTACCTATGTACCTATAGTGGTTTTCAGTTAGTCACTCAAAGAGATTATCTGGTAAAGCAATAGCAATAGCAAGCTTGAATCCGACCGCTGCACACCAATGTGAGAAGTTGGCCTGGCATATGCTGTCCACTAGTTATAGTGGGCACCTTGCACCAGTCCAAACGACCCTTATTGATGATAGGTTTAAAGACAACCTTTATTGAAAGCTATCCTAGTGGTAGCTATGGAGAGCAGCCTTCAGGCTAAGTCTTGAAGGAGTGTAAAGCAGCTTGGTTTACCAGATTATAACCTCTTGAATGACCAAATGAAAGGAGAACCACACAAGGTATATATGCACAAGTTACTAACTTGTGTAAAGATATATCTGTAAGAGACAGTAGTTAGTGACAGATTCCTTACCTTAGAATATCCCCAGGCGTCAGGCTGGATCCGGAAAGTTTTTGCGTAGCAGTACCCTTGCGCGTCGGTAGGTGGCGTCGTGCGGCTCCGCGTCCGTCGTCGGGATCGCCGGGATGACGTCGCGGGCAGTGCCTAGACGCCGCCCCTGCGCGCTGACGTCAGTTCTGTACACGACTTTCCGCGCCAGGAACGCAGAGCCATGCAAGAAGCTGACATAGGTGTCTGAAAAATACTAGGGCCCTGAAAGGGATGTCCTTAACCCTAGAAATCAGTTCGCAGAACGGGAAGGATGGGTGGGGCGGTAGGAATCTGTCACTAACTACTGTCTCTTACAGATATATCGTTACACAAGCTAGTAACTTGTGCATCTGAAAGAGACACGTTAGTGACAGATTCCTTACCTTAGAATAGATACCCCAGCAATACCAACCCCGGTGGTGGGTCTGCGAACAAAGATCAGACAAGGAAGTCCCGGAGGACAGAACGGCCAAAGAAGCCGTCCCTCCGGACCTGACTGTCAAGGCAGTAATGCTTTGTAAATGTGTGCAGCGAGGCCCACGTAGCTGCCTGACAGATATCCTGCAGCGGAACACCGCGGCCTAAAGCCGTGGTAGCAGCCGTTGCCCTGGTAGAATGGGCACGCAGCCCAACAGGAGGCTCCTTCTTAGCCAAAGAATAGCAGGCTTTGATACACAAGGTTACCCAGCGGGAGATGGTTCTCTTGTGCACCGCCCGACCTTTTTGGCGCCCACGTAGCCAACAAAGAGCTGGTCATCCACCCGGAAGTGTTGTGTGCGGTTGATATAAAAGGAAAGCGCACGTTTTGGGTCCAGACGGTGGAGCCTCTCTTCCTCTCTGGAAGGATGCGGAGGCGGAAAGAAGGTGGGCAAAGTGATGGTCTGCCCAATGTGGAAGGCAGTAACCACCTTTGGCAAGAAGGACGGACGCGTCCGAAGAACAACCTTGTCTGGATGGACAGACAGAAAGGGAGGTTTGCATGAAAGAGCCTGGAGCTCACTCACCCGCCGAGCGGAGGTGATGGCCACCAGAAAGGCTGTCTTCAGAGTTAGAAGACGAAGAGGACAGTTATGTAGAGGCTCAAAGGGAGCGCACATGAGAAAGGTAAGAACCAAGTTCAAGTCCCACTGAGGCATCACAAACGGAACAGGAGGGAAGAGGTGTGTAATGCCTTTAAGGAATCTGTTAACAACAGGGGACTTGAAAAGGGAGGGCTGATCAGGAAGCCTGAGGAAGGCCGAAATGGCACAAAGATAGCCCTTGATGGTACCCAGGGCAGAACCCTGTTGGGCCAGTGAAAGAAGGAACAGAAGAACCTCAGAAAGAGGGGCAGAGAGGGGATTCACAGCCTTTGCTGTGCACCATGCCACAAACTTGTTCCACCTGCAGGCGTATACCACCTTAGTGGAGGGACGCCTGGCTGCCAGAATCACATCACAAACATCGGGAGGCAAGTCGAAAGGAATCAACTGCCGCCGCTCAATCTCCACGCAAGCAGGTGGAGGCTGGACAGGTTCGGGTGGAGGACCGTCCCCTGCTGCTGCGACAGAAGATCCTCCCGAAGAGGCAGACGGATCGGGGGATCGACGCTCATACTGAGTAGCTCGGGATACCAAACTCTTCGAGCCCAGTCCGGAGCCACAAGGATGACTTGGGCCCGGTCGCGCCGAATCTTCTTCAACACTCTGGGTAGAAGTGGTATAGGCGGAAAGGCGTACAACAGACCGCAACTCCACTCGCGACGAAAAGCGTCGCCGAGCGAGTGCCGCCTTGGAAATTCCAACGCGCAGAACTGATGACATTGCGCGTTCTCTTCGGTGGCGAATAGATCTAACCAAGGCTCTCCCCACTGCAGAAAGAGACCTTGCGCCACTTCCGAGTGAAGACGCCATTCGTGATCCATCATGCACCTGCGGCTGAGTTCGTCCGCCCTGGCGTTCAGGGAACCTGCCAGGTGTTGAACCATCAGGAACATGCCCTGATGTTCCAGCCATGTCCAGAGGCGCAGAGCCTCCTGACAGAGGGTCCATGACCCCACCCCGCCTTGTTTGTTGCAGTACCACATGGCGGTGGTGTTGTCTGTGAACACCTGCACTACCTTCCCTTTGACAGAGGGAAGGAATGCCTTGAGTGCAAGTCGGATCGCCCGGAGCTCCAGAAGGTTGATATGGAGCCGGGACTCCGCCGGAGACCAGAGGCCTCTGATCTCCGCCTCTCCCATGTGACCGCCCCATCCCAGAAGGGACGCGTCCGTCACAACTGTGTGCTCTGGCTGGGGAAGGGAGAGGGATCTGCCCATGACCCATTGCCGGTTCGAGAGCCACCACTGCAACTGTTGTGCAGCCCCTCCGAGATCTGAACGTGATCGGACAGGTTGCCCTGGTGCTGCGCCCACTGGAACTTCAGGTCCCACTGCAGAGCCCGCATATGCCATCTGGCATGATCGACCAGCAGGATGCAGGAGGCCATGAGGCCCAGCAGCCTCAGGGTCATCCGTACCGAAACCCAGGATAAAGGCTGAAAGATCGGAATCATAGCCTGAATATCCCGGACTCGCCGTTCGGGAGGATAGGCCCGGAACTGCGTCGTGTCCAGAACTGCTCCGATGAAAAGGAGCTGTGGAGAAGGAATCAGATGCGACTTCGGCACATTGATGGAGAACCAGCGAGTGCAGGTGTTCGGCCGTAGTCTGGAGGTGGGAGACGACTGCCTGGGACGAGCCCGCCTTCAGCAGCCAGTCGTCGAGGTAGGGGAAGACTGGAACCCCTGCCCGGCGCAGATGAGCTGCGACCACCACCATCACTTTCGTGAACACCCGAGGGGCACTTGTAAGGCCAAAGGGGAGCACGGTGAACTGAAAATGCTCGAGGCCTACCGTGAACCGAAGGTAACGCCGGTGGGCCGGCAGGACGAGGATGTGGAAATAAGCGTCCTGTAAGTCCAACGCTACCAACCAGTCTCCAGGGTCGAGGGCAGTCAAGACCTGAGCTAGGGTGAGCATCTTGAACTTCTCCTTCCGGAGGAAGCGATTGACGTTCCGGAGGTCTAAGATAGGACGCATGTCCTCCTTGTCCTTTTTGGGCACCAGAAAGTAGTGGGAGTAGCAACCATGTCCTACTTCTGGGGTCGGAACATGCTCGATGGCCCTCTTGGCCAAGAGGGCCGTGACTTCCTTCTGCAGAAGCACCAAGTGATCCCCTGACATGCGTGGGAATTGAGGTGGCATGGCTGGGGGGGTGGTCTCGAAGGGGAGGGAGTAGCCCCTTCGGACAATGTCCAAGACCCACCTGTCCGAGGTGATGGCACGCCAGTGGTGAAGGTGATGGCGGATCCTGCCCCCTACTGGCATGCTGTGCACCTGAAAGGAGGGACTAGGAGGGCTTGGAGGCCGCGGACGGGGCGGAGTTGGTGGCCTGACCCGCACGCTGGTTGCCCGAACCGCCACGGCGGTAGCCACGTCCTCGGCCACGCGAAGACGCCTGCTGCGCGGGCCGGTGGCTGGGCAGCGGACGTGACTGGGCGCCCCTTCCGTGGCCACGAAAGGGGCGAAAAGCAGAGGTTAGCGGAGGGCGCACAACAGAAAGGCCCAGGGACTTGGCAGTAGCCCGTGAGTCCTTAAAACGCTCCAGCGCATGGTCTGCTTTGGAACCAAAAAGACCGACTCCATCAAAGGGCATGTCCATGAGTGTATTCTGGACATCACCCGAGAAACCAATTGTTCTCAGCCAGGCGTGGCGACGCAGTGCCACCGTCGTTGCAAGCGATCTGCCCAGCGAGTCGGCGGTATCAAGGCCACAACGTATGGTGTACTTTGCCGCATCCCTACCTTCCGCAATGGTGCGGGTAAGCAGTGTCTGGACCTCCTCAGAACACTGGGGCAAAACAGCAGCCACCGAATCCCACAGGGAGTGGGTATATCGGGCCAAAAGGCAAGCGGTGTTGACGGACCGCAAGCCAGCACTGGAGGAAGAAAAAGCCTTCTTCCCAAATTGGTCCAGGCGTTTGGATTCCCTATCCGGAGGGGCGGTAGGGAAGGCGGTTTGGGAGGCAGAGGCTTGGACAACCAAGCTCTCGGGGGTGGGATGTTGAGAGAGAAACACGGGGTCGCCCGGAGCAGGGCGATGGCGTCGGGCCACGTTCCTATCCACAGGAGCCCCTGTGGTGGGCTTGGACCAGGTGCCCAAAAGAACGTCAGATAGTGCATCATTAAACGGCAGCACAGTCTCCGATGAGGAAGCTGCCGGCTGAAGCACTTCCGTCAGGAGATTAGTCCTGACAGCTACAGTAGGCAATTGGAGGTGCAAGGCTCCAGCTGCTCTACGCAACACCGTTGCGAAATTTGCTCCCTCCTCCATAGCCACGGGAGGAGACAGCATGCCAGTGTCAGGGGAAGTGTCTAGACCACTGGCATCCCCAAGTTCCTCTGCCCAGTCCTGATCATACTCACACTGCTGTGTGAGAGGGTCTTCCGACCCCTCCCAGCTCTCCTGGTCCTCCTCTGGTTCAAAATATGGAGGAGGAGGGGCATCTGGGACCCAAGGTCTCATCGGCGCCGGAGCCGGCGTCGAGCGACGTCGGTCCGGCTCCATGTCCAGACCCGGAGAGAACCAGGGAACGACGCCGCCTGGAGCCCCGGGCGGCGTCAGGAACGGCACCGGGGACATCGGCGCCGGCGGAGGCGTGGTTAGGTCAACCGGCGTTGACGGGGATTGCGGTACCACCGGAGCCGGGATCGAGGCCGGGGCCAGAGCCGAGGCCGGGATCAAGGCTGGCGGGACAGGCGACGCCGGGACCGGAGTCGTCGGCGACGCCGGAGCAACCCCATCAGGGCCCGCGGGGCCCGAAGGCGCACCGGAGGGACCTTGAGGCCCGAAGAGGCGGGCCATGGCCGACAGGAATTCCTGTATTTGGGCCGGAGTCTCCCCGAACCCGGAAAGGACGGGTAATGCGGGGGCGGCTCCACAGGCACGTCCGGGGCCGCGGGGCGGGGACGGTGCCGACAGGGGCCTCAGCCGAGTCGCGAGACCGGCGAGGCGAAGTCTTAGAGCGATGATGCTTCTTAGACTTTTTGTGCTTCGACTTACCCGAGGAGCGCGAAGACTTGGACTCCGATGACCGGCGGGGGCTCCGCGACCGGCCCCTCGACCTCTCACGGGACCGGGGCTTGGTGCGGCGCGGAGCCGACTGCCGGACCTCGAGGAGCTTTCGAGACCGCTCTCGCAAAGCCTTCGGGTGTAACTTCCGGCAGTCAGGGCACGACTTCGTGTCGTGGTCTCGGCCGAGACAGTAGAGACACTCTAAGTGCGGGTCTGTGATCGACATCATTTGACCACAGACGTCGCATGGCTTGAAGCCGGGCATCCCTACCGACACCTAGTAGTCGAGAAGTCTCGAAAAGAAACAGTGAAAAAATCACCAAAAATTTAGTCAAAAATTGACTAGGGCACTGCTCTTCCCGGATCTGCGCTTACTGGCGCGGAAAAAGAAGAACTGACGTCAGCGCGCAGGGCGGCGTCTAAGTACTGCCCGCGACGTCATCCCGGCGATCACGACGCCGACGACGGACGCGGAGCCGCACGACGCCGCCTACCGACGCGCAAGGGTACTGCTACGCAAAAACTTTCCGGATCCAGCCTGACGCCTGGGGATATTCTAAGGTAAGGAATCTGTCACTAACGTGTCTTGCCGGTATTCTCTGCTACACCCATCCCTCTAACAAGGAGACTCATCACTTAGACCCTAAAAGAGTGTGGAGTTTTTACATTGACCGTACCAAAGAACACCAGGTGAGTGATCAGCTCTTGGTTAGCTTTTCTGGAGTGAAAAAATGGCCAGGTAGTGCAGAAGAGAATCATCTCTAGCTGGATCATGCGTTGCTATGCACTGTCTAAAAAGCAGCCTCTGGTGGGACTGCGTGCCCATCCTAACAGGGCCAAAGCTGAAACCACTGTGCTAGCATGCAGAGTTCCTGACCTGGACATTTGCCAGGCAGCTATGTGGGCGTCCCTCCATGCATTCACAGAGCACTATTGTCTGGACAGTCAAGTGCGATGAGAGGGACATTTTGTCTGCTCAGTCCTGCCGGACTTTCTGGTTTGAGTCCATCCACAGACTCACCTCCAAATAGGCACTGCTTTGGTATCTATTCAGAAGTTGAGGAATCTGCGGCTGGAAGTCTCTATCAGAAGAACATGTTACTTGCCTTCAGTAACGCTCTTTCTGGTGGAGACTCTCTCTAGCTGCAGATTCCTCACCGACCCTCCCATCCTCCCCGTTCTGTTAGTGGCACATATATATAGGCTCTGCCTGTCACTTTCTGAGCGGAACGGCATCAGTGTGGAGCCGCACAATGCCACCTACTGTTGGGCAAAGGTACTGCTGTAGGTAGCTGGCTCTGTATATACTATACAAAAGTGAGGTATAGTGTGCACAGAGTCCAGTGGATCCCCAAAGGTAGGCAGAGGTAAAGTTAGATCCCACACTGGCATCAGTGTGGGTTTAATGTGCTGAGAAGTTTGATACCAAACTACTCAGTTTTCAGTGTAGCCATTATGGTGCTGTGGAGTTCGTAATGACAAACTCCCAGCACCATATACTCTTCATGGCAGCACTGCACTTACAATGTCTAAGAATGGACTTGGACACTGTAGGGGTACAGGGCTCATGCACCTGAACCCTCACCACTGGTATAGTGCACCCAGCTAGAGGGGCGACTGACCTATGCCAGGGCAGTGGGTTGTAGGCATGGCACACAGAGATGTGTGCCATGTTGACTCTTCACTTTGTTCTGCACCAAAACACGCAGCCTGCAAAGGCAGTGTGTGAGTGTAGGGGTACAGGACCTCTAAGGGTGGCACAATAAGTGCTGCAGCCCTTAGAGGCCTTCTCTGGTCACAGTGCCCTGGGTACCTGTGGTACCATTTACCAGGGCCTGACCTGTGGCCAGAGATGCCAATTGTGTTAGTTTTGGGGGAAGAACACAAGCCCTGGGAACCTGATTAGCAGGGACCCAGGGCACATCAAGTAAAAGTGCATCAGTAGTCTGGCAAAAAGTGGGGGGGTTACTGCAACAGAAACCCACTTTCCTACACACTGATGAAAAGTTTATGGACTCAGTTTGGCATCTGGGGAATATTCAAAAGGTGAGGAATCTGCAGCTACACCGCTTCTTGATTAAAAAGAGTGTTAGCAAAGGTAAGTAACTTGTTCTTTACTACTCCAACATCAGCCACAGGGGGCATTTTTGTTGCTCACACCAGGGACCATGACATCCTTGCTACACTACAGGGGGTAATGATGTGATGCTTCACATGACAATAAGAATCTGGATCGAATGGAGTTAATGCAGCACGGGTGAGCGGTAAAAGGGATGATCCTTGGGACAAGCTGATGAGGGCTCTGCATTCTTGCTCTTCCAATTAGGAAGTGACTAGTGTATCTGCCGCCTGGTGTGGAATTGGAAAACCACAAAGCAGGCACACCTTACACGTGGCACATGTAAGTGGAAGCCTAAAACCTTGAAGCGTAGCAGTGACTCTGTCTGCTCACCCCTGAATCAGAGCTAGTGCTGCCCCTCGTTGCAACCACAGATCATGTCCTGCCTCTAGCTTCATTCAAGCTGACCTTCACTGGACCCACAGCTTGCAGCTCCACCTGCCACTGATGAGGGCCATGCTGGATGCCAAGCTCAGGTGCCAGTAGCTCTGTCTTGGACCTTCAGTCCAATCACCAAACAGCATGTGACAGGTAACCGAGGTGCATGTGATCCCCGCGGCCACCCTGAATGTCAATCAATCAATCATGGTGTATATAGCACAACTACTCACCTGTGGGTGTCTCAAGGTGCTAAAGGGGGGTCTGCTGATCTGCCTGGGCACTGGGGTTCAGTCGAAGAGCCAGGTCTTGAGATACTTCCTGAATTGGGTCAGCGATGGGGCTTGCCTGAGGTGGAGAGGCAGGGGGTTCCAGGTCTTGGTGGCAAGGTAGGAAAAGGATCTTCCTCCGGTCCTGGTCTTGCTGATCTGTGAGACAGTGGCCAGGGCCAGTTTGGCGGAGCGGAGGTGTCTGGTGGGTACGTGGAATGTAAGGCGGTGATTCAGATATGCATTGTGGAGGGCTTTGTAGGCGTGCGCGAGGAGCTTAAAAGTGACTCTTTTGCTGAGTGGGAGCCGGTGGAGTTCTCACTAGGGCACTAGGCCTACCCACACAAGTGAGGTACCATTTTTATTGGGAGCCTTTGGGGAATGCTGGGTGGGTGGATGTTTATGGCTCCCCGCAGATTCCAGAACTTTCCATCACAAAAATGTGAGGAAAATGTATTTTTCTTGACAAAGTTTGAGGACTGCAAGGAATTCTGGGTAACAGAACCTGGTGAGAGTCACACAAGTCACCACATCCTGGACTCCCCTGGGTGTCTAGTTTTCAAAAATGTATCGGGTTGCTAGGTTTCCCTAGGTGCCGGCTGAACTAGGGTCCAAAATCCACAGCTAGGCACACTGCAAAAAAAAGGGTCAGTTTTGAGTGGAAAAATGTGATGTGCCCATGTTGCGTTTTGTGCCGTTTCCTGTCGCGGGCAATAGGCCTACCCACACAAGTGAGGTACCATTTTTATCAGGAGACTTGGGGGAATGCTAAGTGGGTGGAAGTTTGTGGCTGCACACAGATTCCAGAACTTTCCTCCACAGAAATGTGAGGATTCTTTTTTTTACAAGGTATGAAGTTTGCAAGGGATCCTGGGTAACAGAACCTGGTGAGAGCTACTCAAGTCACCCCATCCTGGATTCCCCTGTCTGTATAGTTTTCAAACATGTATAGGTTGGCTAGGTTTCCCCAGGTGCTGGCTGAGTTAAGGTCCAAAGTCCACAGCTAGGCACTTTGAAAAAAAGGGTCCGTTTTCACTGGAAAAATGTGATGTGTCCAGGTTGCGTGTTGGGGCATTTCCTATCACAGGCACTGGGCCTAACCACACAAGTGAGGTACCATTTTTATTGGGAGACTTAGGGGAAGACAGAATAGTAGAACATGTGTTATTACCTATTGATCTTCTTTGCATTTCTGCCTTCCAAATGTATGACAATGTGTAAAAAAGAAGTCACTTTCAAAAATGTCCTCTAATTCACATGCTTGTATGGGTACCCATAATTTTGGAGATGTGCAAATAACCACTGCTTCTAAACTATATTTTGCTCCCATTTCGTAAATACATAGGTGCTCTTGATACCTATTTTTCACTCTTTATATTTTACCAAATGAATTGCTATATACCCGTACACAATAAAAAACCATTGCAAGACGCTGCTCAGTTATTGGCTCTGGGTTCCTCAGGTTCTTGGTGAACTTACAAGTCCTATATATCCCCACAACCAGAAGGGTCCAGCGGATGTAACGGTATATTGCTTTTAAACAGCTGTCATAATTAGAATAAGTTACAGGTGAAAACGTTGGCACAAATGGCTGTTTTTTTTAACTCAATTTCAATATTGTTTTATTTCAACTGTTAGTTTCTATAGGAAAACCTTGAAGGATCGACACAAATGACCCCTTGCTGAATTCAAAATTGTGTCAAATGTTCAGAAATGTATAGCTTTCTGGGATACATTATTGCTTTCATACCAATTTCTACCAATATCTGGAAGGAGGTTGAAAGCACAAAAAATAGTAAAAAATAGGCTATGTCCCAGTAAAATGCTAGAACTGTGTAGAAAATTTTGGTTTTCTGACAAACATCTGCCTGTCCCTGAAAGCTGGGAAGATGGTGATTTCAGCACCACAAACCCTTTGTTGATACCATTTGTAGGACAAAAGCAGATGCTTTCTTCTTCTGCACTTTTTGCCATTTAAAAAAATAAAAACCTTTTGTTGTATTTTGACTCATTTTTGGGCCCCTCCAGGGGAATCCACAAACCCTGTGTACCTTTAAAATCCTCCAGTTGTGGAAGAAAAGGATGCAAATTTAGGTTGGATACCTTATGTGGACAAAATGTTACAGGGGCCTAAGCGTGAACTACCCCAATTAGCCAAAAAAAAGGCTTAGCATAGGGGGGGGGGGGTGGAGGGGGGGAGACGGTCTAGAAGCGAAAGGGTTAATACTTTTCTAAATTTGCTGTAATCAGGGCAAGTTTGAACAGAAAATAGCAATATGTTCCAGAGGGTGGGGGCCAAGTAAGAGAAGGCTCTTCCACCACATCTGGTTCGTCGTATGCGTGGGACCGAGAGTAGCTCCTTATCACTGGAACGCGCATTCCTAGTGGGATGATAGCCCTTAAGCCTTTGACAAAGGTACTTAGGACCTTTCCCCTGCAGAGCTTTGTAGGTTACACACCATATTTTGAATACCATTCTTTTCTTTACTGGCAGCCGATGTAAAGATCTTAGAAGGGGAGTGGAGGCAGTTCCAGGAGGCCGATTACAAATCAGCCGTGAAGCTGTGTTTTGCACCACCTGTATTTTAGACAGCAGTGACTCATTGCCATGGTGGAAGCCAACAATGCGTTCCCATAACCTGGCCGACTCACCTCAAGAGCCTGTACCAAGGTATTTCTGGCTGTCAAAGGGAGGAACGGCAGAAAACATTGCATGTAAAAGCAGGTGCCTGTTGTGGATAAAACTTGTTCTTAAATCTTAAGTTTCTGGTCTACCCTAAGTCCAAGGTTTTTTACTACCTTGCTGAGAGTAGGGGCCTTGCCGAATTCCAACAGCCACCAATCCGGAGTCCACAGATCTTGGGCTTTACCAAACAGAATACTATCTGTTTTCCCTGGATTCAACAGAAGAAAGTTATCTGACATCCATCCTGCAATAGGTTTCATTGCAGCCGGAAAGCGGTCCTTTACTTTCTCAATAACCTAATCAAAGGAAAGACCAACTGTGTGTTGTCCTCATATACAACAGGGTGTCAAACCCATATGCTTTGATGACTTTGGCCGAGGCACATAAATGTTAAATAGTGTAGGGCTCAAACATGAGCCTTGAGGTACCCCTTATCCACAAACCTAGGCCTGGATTTGAAGCTCCCAGCGAGACGCTCTGCGCTCTGTCTTTCATGAAGTCCTGGAACCAGGCCGGTGCCCACCCAGCAATCCTAATCTCTTGTAGTCTTAGAAGTAATTTAGCGTGGGCATGGTGTTGAATGCTGTGGATAGGTCTAAGAGCACGAGCATGGCTGGGATGTCGACATCCAGTGAGCACCTGATGATATCGGGCACGGCAACCAAGACCGACTTGGTGCTGTGCCCAGCTGTAAAACGTGATTGAGAATGATCCAGGATGGTATTCACTCCGACATAGTCAGTCAGTTGTTTGTTAATTAGACCCTCCTGCAGTTGCCCAAGAGTGGAAGCAATGAGATGGGTCTATAGCCCAAAAGAATAGATGGTTGCGCGATGCTCTTCTTTTGATAGGTGTAATCTGTGCCAATTTCCAGGCAGCGGGAATTTTCTCTGTTTCTATATAGATAGATTGAATAGCCATCTTATCGCCGGGGCAATATGGCTAGCCAATAAGGCTACGATCCTAGGCAGACAAGGGTCATTTGGGAACCGGATTTCGCTCTTTCGAGCACATGCTGAATTTGTTTCAGTGTAAAAGTTTGAAACTTTTCCAGTCTGTAGCACCTGGAATTAGGAGAGGGACTACCATTTAACTCAGCAATCGATTGGTGTGACTTACTAGAGAAGTTTTGATAAATTAGCTCGATCTTATCCTTGAGGTACTCAGCAAAGGAATCCCTTGATCCTGCGTAGCCTGACGCGCCTAGGTACAGGCAGGGGGTGGATAAAGCCCTTAAAAGTTTTAAACAAATCCTTAGAAGAATTACCCGCCTGATCAATGGGCCTGCTAATATACATTTTACAGGCTTTTTCAATATTCCGGTGATATACAGAGAGTGCCTTCTTAAAATAAACTTTGTCATCTGGATCATAGGTCAGACGCCAACGTCTCACTAGCTTCTCGCAGGGCGCTTTTCCAGCTTTAAGCTCTGCGATATGCCAGGGTGCAAAAGGTCTGTGTGAAGCATTTGTCTGAGTTCTGAATGGAGCAATGCTATCAACGGCAAGATTTAAGGCAGACTGAAATTCCCCCAATGTTTGATTAACTTATTGGTCCTGTCTAGCTGTGGGAAAGTCAAAAACAGCAGAGAAAGAGTTCGGAGAGACACAATGCCATTATCTCTTGGCACCTTTATTACCAGCTTGTCTCAGGTCTGCCTTTTCCAGATTAGCAAACTGGAAACATATCAACGCACAGTCAGTCCAAGTAAGAAGAAGGGGTGCCCCAAATTCCTTATTCATGGACTGGGAATACTAAAAAAAGGAACGTGTCTTCACCCCGGGAATTCACGGCAAATCGCACTCCTGGACGCCACAGGAAAAATATTCTCAGCAAGTATCCTCAAACATCTAAGGGACTGGGCTTTCTCCAGGGGCATAATCCCAAAGTTTCAAGCAGGCTTTCGTCCCAATCCCGCCGTGATCGATAATATAGGTATTCCACAGTCAATCATCGACAAGTATGTACTATCTAAATCACAAGTAGTATAAAGTCTTTTTGTCGATTTTTCCACAGCCTTTGACAGGGTCGACAGACCAAATCTCTGGAGGAAACTAAAGAAAATGGGGATGCCGGATTCACTTTTGAGGCTGCTACTCGCCCTTCACGCTTCAACATGGTGTAAGGTTCAGATGGGAGGCGACAAAGGCCTGACTCATAAGATCTCCACTACAAACGGACTGAAGCAGGGTTGCCTATTACCTCCCCTCCTATTTTTGCTTTATATAAGCAATTTACCAGATAATTTTTTAAACATAAGCAATTTCCCTCCCAAAGAAGCATCCGTACATATACATGTGTTATTGTATGCTGACGATGTGGTACTCTTTGACCTTACCCCGTTGGGCTTACAGAGAAATACAGATGCACTTACAAAATATTCAGATGAGAACTACCTAAAGGTGAACATCTCTGAGACTAAGGTAGTCCCATTTAGGGGTAGGAAACATAATACGCATCGAGGTGGCGAAAGCCTACACCTATCTTGGGTGAGTTTTTACACAAACCCTAGAAGCACATTCCCACCTACAACAGATGAAACAAAAATCAGTGGCAAATATAAACACCCTCAGGAAACTCTACTCCACTTCGGGCAAGAGGCACTTCCAGGCTCTTTAGGAAATAAATAGGGGAAAATCCCTCCAACCATTACCTGCGCCATAGAGAATATTCCAATAGCTAGATGGAACATACTGGATATTAGGAAAGGCAAATTATTACGTAAAATAACTCTGTTGAGCCAGGCCCTCCCGGCACAGATCCTTTGCCTTGAACTCGCACCTGTAAGAGCCCTCTCAATGGCGTTAGCCAACATAATCAGATGGGCTTTGAAACTCTTGCACGCTGAAGAAGGCTCTTTAAGGGCCTTACTGAAACACGAAACTTTCAAGTCAGAGAAAAAGCAAGACACTTTCAAAACGAATCTTAAGACCGCTTTAGAATACTTTCAGTGCACTGAAAGCATCCTCCAATCCTAGTCCCATTATAAATCTCTCACCCGTACTATTGAGTTTAAGACCCCAACAGTATGTGAGATTCACTTTGGAGCATAGTATCCGGAGATGTATCATCGTGCTTCGACTAGGTACACTCCCTTTAAAGGCTTATACAATCAGAGGGAGTGACCCTAATGAAGATAGTGGAGTTTGCGATAAATGCAATTACGGTACCCAAGATTTAACACATGTTTTATATTTATGCTCCAATAAGGAGGTAGTAGAGGCTAGAAATCGTTTTATAAAACCCATTGTTATTAGATATAACCTCTCCTCCTCTACCGACCTGATTGCTTTTTAGAAATCCCCACCGAATTAATCTGTTTGTTATAAATTGTACAAATTCATGAAATCTGATTTATTCATGTTTTAAATGAGATTTTTTATAATGTTTGAGGAAGAATTTTATAAAACGTGATGGAATCATGTATTTAGCTTATTGTTGATCTCACAACAGATCTAAATCAATAAATAAAATTGAAATTGAAGGGGTGGATCACAAGGTGATGTATTAGAATTTGTAAAAATCAGGTCCGAGGGTGGCTAGCCGAATGAGTGGGACCCACAACCCATAACCTGAAATTGGAAAAAGAATGGAAATCCGACACAACCATTTCAAGAGACAAGCCTTTCCAAGATCCTGCCGGGTACACAAATACTTTATTATACATGAAAAGGAGTTGCTAACTTGCCTTTAGTTCAAAATGTTTGGTGGGTTCTTCAGAAGCACTTACAGTGGTGATCGTTAAAGCTTGCCTGGCTCCTCACAGAATCTACACAATTTGATTGACAGTGATTCACTGGGAATGTATCTTTGATTCGCAGAGATTCATTGAGAATGTATTTCCGACTCCCAGTGATTCATCGAAAATGTAGCTGTGATTCACAGTGATCATTGGGAATATAGTGTTGATTCACAGTGATTCATCAGGAATCTATCCTTGATAAACAATGTTTCATCAGGAATGTATCTTCGATTCGTATTGATTTGTCTGCAAGATATCTTTGATCAGTGGCGGCTGGTGACATTTGAAAGTGGTGAGGCGTAAAACAATTGTTGTACGTCACTGCGGCGAGCGAGCGTAGCGAGCGAGCCTTAACCACCTACGGGGCATTCGGGGGTGTTCTTCCCCCGAGAAAATTTTGCAAAAAAGAGTGGGCAAATGGTGCATTTTCAAGCAAACCAGAAGGTGTGAAGAACAGCTCAGTCAATACTACTGTTTAGAGTTGTAGGAGTTAAGAAACCTTATAGAAGTTTGACACATAATGAGAATGCTCTGGGAATATGGAACTAAAATGAACAACAATTTACTGGTACCGCAGTAGCACAACTATTCTTAATCATACTGGATAGAACCACAGTACATCCAACATGAAATAAATTCCAGTTAGGAGTCTCATCTAGCTGTGAATAGTATGCTTTTTCTGCTTCCTAGTCCAAGCCTCTATTGATAGCATTAATAAGGATCCCTCAGGACGGCATGTGTTCTTTTGTGTATCTTTGCATATGTATACTATAAATGGAACATTTTTATTTAAAACACGTCTTCAGCCCTCGTGGCTCTCTCCTCTCTCACTCCTGCTAGTATGATCGACTCTTTCAAAACTGAGAACGTAACCAACTGCCTGGTCCCAAAGATACTAACGCTATTGTTTTTCTTTTCTTCAAAGATGAAATACAATAAACCCATAGGCATACATACTGACATGCTTGAGGAAATAATAACAAAGCTAATATTGAGGAAAACAGGCTCTGCGGTTGGTAGAAAACCTCAGAAGTAAACAGAACAGACAGGCATGAAAATGCATATAAAGTTCCACACTCTAAAGTAGCAGTGGTGTACAAGAGACTAAAAGAGAAAAGGGAAACACAATAGTATAAACTTCAATTCCTATCACCAGGAACCGTTACCAATGTCATGCAAACATAGTCACACTGCAACTAACAATATTTTGACTAGATGTCAAATGCTTGCTATGATTAAGCAGTTTGGTGTATAAAGTGTACTCCTGTTTGTCAGAAATGGACATTTAGAAAGGGTTCATACATATGGTCAATCAGTTGTGCAGATAGTGTCTCTGGAGGTCAAAAACTGAAGATATCCTGGGGCCTAAGTATTTACCATACTCTCAGCATCCCCAGGTCCAAAGGACACTCATCAATGCCCTTCATATATACACCCTGTTAGCGACCCCCTATTCAAATTGTCTATCAATCTTCACATCTATATTCCACAACAAATTATGCATAGAATGTTCTTGCAGCCTTTCCTCAGAAGCACCAGAAGGCTAATTCTGTGTTTCTACACTACACTGGAGGAAAACCTCTGATCGATTTGAAACTCTGGGTGAGCCTCTAGAGCGTTCTATAGTAGCCATACCTTTCTGCCACCTATAGTACAACCAGCATTTCCACAGAACCAGAAGGCTGTGCTAATACTGTAGACCGCTTTGTTTCTCCACCCCGGGAGATACCTCCTAAACACCCTAGCCCTCACGGTATATCACCTCTCAAACATCTTCTCGACTCCCCACAGCATTGCAAGTCCCTCACCAGCTGCCAGAAAGACCAACAAGAGAGATTCCAAACACCATTCTGGTGTTTAATGCTGTGTGGTATGCCCCTCGGAGAGTAATGGAAGAGAGGTGCCTACAGTCCCAGAACACATTACTTGAACTTACTATGAAGCACTCCCTAGAAAGTAAACCACACTGAGGGCATGAGCAAAGCTGCTCAGAAGCATCCATGATCTGGGAAATAAATGGGATGGCGAGCTCACTAGAGCCACATTCATGAAGATCACTCAGAGGTTGAGCAAAATAACACAGATCACGTTTCTGGCCAACTAATAGCTCTCCATTTCTATTCTGATGGTTTACTTTTTCTGTCAAACATGGGAAAAAGCGAGAGCAGATGCATAAAAACTATAGAAAAGTAAGCATTTTACTACAGCTAAACTTGCGCCATTAATGCTTATATTGGTGGGAGGTGAGAGACTGAGACATGCATACATGTTTTCAAAAGGTTAGTCAAGACACTGCCTAAATAAGCTAAATATAGTTTCTTATTTTTTATAATTTCCAACAAAACGTACTAAAGGCTTGTATATTAAAGTGGCAATTTCACTAACACTTGTTTCTTCCCCATATACTACTCTCACCCGGACATGTTCTCTCTTTGTGACCCTCATTCTGATGTTTTAAGGTCCCTTTGAAGAGAAATCTACTTTGGCAGCTAAAAGGGAAGTGGTTCCAGCTGGAAGCTTTGATTTTATTCCCTAAGACAGAACTTCACCCAATGTGCATAGACTCAGAAGGAGAGAGAGAAAGTGGATGAATGGATTGCTGGATATATGAATGGATACCCTTTTGGGTGGATGGGTGGATGGATGGATTGATGGGTGGGAAGAAGCTTGCCAAGTGGGAGAAAAGGTGGATCGATGGAAGAAGTTCCGATTGAATGAATGGGTGTTGCAACGGTGGGTAGGTGGATTAACCTGTGGACGGGACGGCAGGATAGAAGATGAGTGGATAAAATGAATGGTGGATAGGTCCTGATCCATGCATGCTTGGAGAGGCGGACAGAAAGACGGACACGTCTGGTGGAATGGATTCTGAGCGATAAAATGTATCTGTACATTCAGTGTTTATAGCGGATACATTAATTAAGAGCCTTAACATGCTCGTTCTAAGCCTCTCGCATTACGCATGAGTTAACTTATCATCTTGAAAGTGTGCTGCAAAGTGTGTCCTGTCCGTCACAGCAGCAGCTTGAAAGAGCAGAGCCCGCTGTGTATCGTTTCATTGAGACTTGTCAGAAGTGACCTCCTCGGTCGGGACTGCCCGTCACTGGAGCCCGGGAGGATGCACACAGTCTGGGGAGTATCTTGTGCCTGTCACACGGTGTATTTACGCACTCCGCCTCGCCGTGTTTATGCGTCAGCTGAGGCGCTGGGGCAGAGGATGGCTGGGTTCAGAAGCCGGAAGCTGCCCCGATACCAACAGTGCAGTGATATAAAGTGACCTATAAATGTCCTGCATGTCAGAGAAAGGTGCTTTTTTAATTTGATGAGACTTTATCATATTTTATCTGATGCTTGATGAATGAATAAAAGCTTTGTAAAGCCCGGCGTCAAGGCACTGCGGAAAGGGATCAGGGAGCAGAGATGCCCATAGGTAAAAGGCTTACAGATTTGAGATAATGAAGAGCCAGGTCTTCAAGGCCTTACGGAACAGAAAATGGGTTTCCAGAGCTGTGATTGAAAGAGGAAGGGAGTTCCAAAGTTTAGCCGCAGCCAGCGAGAAGGCCCTGTCCCCCCATCTGGCTTTCCTAAACCTGGGGACTATCACCAGGTTCTTACTGGCAGATCTTAACTGCTTAGCGGGGACATATCTCCGAAATAGTTTTTTAATGCCTTCTGACCCCATATTGTAGAAGGCCTTGTGTACCAAGCACAGGGCTTTAAATACAATTCTCCGACCCAGCTGATGGTTGCCGAGACAGATTGGTATTTGGGAAGGCCCATCACCAGCCTGGCAGCGGCGTTCTGCACTAGTTGAAGTCGATGCACGAGCCCCTTATTATCCCCACATAAAGGGCATTACAATAGTCTAATCTAGACAACACAAGGGCCACAACTGCTTGTTTCCGCGAGGGGAAGGAGAGAAATTGAGAGATCTTTTTAAGGGTCCTTATCATCCCAAAATAAGTGGAAACTGTTCTATTTATTTGTGGGCCCAGAGAAAGGGAGGTGTCAACTATGATGCCTAGATTTTTGGTGCTAGGGCCAGGGCGGGGGCAGGATCCAAGCGTATCGGGCCACCAGGCCTCTGACCAAATCTCCTGTTTGTCTCCAAAAATTAAAACCTCAGTTTTATCCCCATTGAGTCTTAGATAGTTCTCTACCATCCATGAGGCCACTGCCTGCATACAGTTTTCTCAAATTTGCCGCTGATGCTTCAACACTCTCAGTAATAGTAATCATAATTTGGGTGTCATCAGCGTGGGATAACACTTCTAGCCCGAAAGATCTTACAACCCTGGCAAGCGGGGCTACATAAATATTAAAAAGGGTAGGGCTCAATGAGGATCCCTGAGGGACTCCACAGAACAGCTGATTGGGAGCTGAGAAGAATTGGCCCATCTTAACTCTTTGCGACCGATCAGTAAGAAATGAGGTAAGCAAATTAATCAATCCCTATTTCCCTGAGTCTCCCAGCCAATCTTAAAGGAGAGATGGTATCGAAGGCCGCCGTAAGGTCCAGAAGGATCAGTAAGGTGGTGTGACCGGCGTCAACCTGACTTCGGATGTTGTTGAGTACAAGGGTTAACGCCGTCTCGGTACTGTGCTCACTTCTGAAGCCATGCTGCGAGCCATCGAGCAGCTGGTGATCCTCCAAATAAGAGCTAAGATGGAGGTTCAAATGTTTCTCCAGAATTTTTGCTGGGACAGGCAACAGGGAAATGGGCCGGTAGTTCTTTAGCTGCGCAGGGTCCAAAGAGGGCTTCTTTAAAAGAGGTTTAACCACCGCAGTTTTCCACGCGATAGGATACTGGCCCGATGTAATGACAGCATTAAGGATTAAAGTCAAAGGAGGGGCAATAGCCTCCATTCCCAGTTTCAAGGGACAAGGCTCCAACGGGGAACCAGACCTGATTCCACTTAACAGCCGCTCAGTTTCCTCTTGCACTATGGGAGGGAAGGAGCACAAGTGGCCTTCCTTCATAGGAGCTGCCAAATGATCCAATGGGAGATCTACCTGTGACCCTCCAGCATTGAGAGTCTCCAGGAAGGAATATGTATCCTTGATTTTGGCATGAAAAAGCACGCCATTTTATCACAAAGATCCTGGGAAACGTCAGTGTTAGCGCAGGCCGTGGGGGCCAGGAGGGAATTAATCACAGTGAAAAGTTCCCTAGGGGACTTTAGGGATTCCGTCATCCTAGAATATTATGATACCTTTTCCTCATTAATAGCCAGCTTATATTCTCTCAGCCTGAGTTTGTGCAGATCTCTTTCGACTGCCGTAAGATCCCGGCGCCATTTCCTTTCCTGGTGTCGGCATACTTGTCTAAGCTTTCTCAGTCTTTCCGAGAACCAAGGAGCCAATGGCCGTTTTCTGGCCACATTGTGCTCTTTAAGGGGAGCAAGAGAATCGAAGGCTGCCGAAAGCCAATTGGAAAAGTCATCGTAGATTGAATTGACATCCGAATAAAGGAGGCATCCATAATTGCTAAGTCTATTAAGAAGGTCCTCCTTGTTAATGAGCCTGAGGCTTCTCTTCATCTCCACCCTGCTTTTGATATTAAGGTCTGGGTGAAACCCTACAGTGGCATAATGATCAGACCAGGAGAGTGGGATAGGATCCTTCACCTCAATCCTAGGATCATTAGAAAGAATGCCATCAAGAATGTGTCCTGCTGCATGAGTGGGGCTCCTAACCAGCTGGGGGAGGCCACAAGAATCCATAGTTTCCAAGAACACCTGCGTTTCTGTGCACAGGGTCTTCTCCAAATGAAAGTTAAAATCACCCAGGAGAGTTATATTTGATCTCGCCAGATAGGGCTCTATTTGATTACTGAAATCCTGATTGAACATCACTCTGGGTCCAGGAGGCCGATAGGTCAGTACTCCAACAAAACTTTCAGTTGGTAGGACCTTCAAAGAAAAATATAGGGCCTGATAGGGATCTGAGGGAGTGGTGAGGGCCTCAGTGAAGCATGAGTAGATGTCTTCATACAGTACTCCTAAACCCCCCCCTATCCTCCCTTCCCTATCAAGTCTGGAAAGAGCATAGACCGGAGGGGATGGCCTCCACCAAACCAGGCCCTGAGCAATCTCTGGCCCAGGTTTCCGTAATAAATACCCAATCAGGCTTACGAAGGGACACGAAGTCCCTGAATTCCACCTTATTCTTGATCAAAGATCTGGCGTTCACAAAATACCCCGTAAAAGAATGCTTCAGGGACAATGGGTGGGGCTGACGGGTGTCCTCAAGGGGATTCCTAGCCTCACCCAGCGGAAAGAGTGCCTTACAACCTGCACACTCATACACCTGACAACCTGCCAGAAGCTCAAGGTTCATAGACCTGCAATGCGACCCCTTCTGTACTTGAAGGTCCAGGAGCTGTCCTCTGGAATAAAAAAGGGGCTTACCGGGATCTGGGGTAAAATGGCCAGGGTTTCTTGCGCAAGGCGCAAACTCGGCGCGGACGGACGCAGACGGGCTTGCCTTTGGCGCGCCCGCTGCGCGCGCCCGCTGCGCATCCGGCCCAGCATGCTGTAAAATAGGCTGGGCCGGGAACAACTAGAGCGCCGCCCGGTAACTGCAGCAGGAAGTGGGAGGGAGGAGCGGAAAGTAAAATATTCACTTCCCTCCACACAATCGGCAAGCCGTGGTGGACCGAGGAAGGAGTAAAGCCCTCACAAACCCCAGAGCCAAATGGTAAGTGCCCCGAAAGTGAATGCGGCGCTAACTAAAAGAAATTGACAGTTTTAAAATTCACACAGTTTTAAAATACATACAAAATGGTTTCGTTTAAAATATGCAGGCAAAGTCAAAGGCCTAGGCAGCGCAGCAGCGCAACAGCGTGGCACCTCTGACCGAAGCGATCCACTAACTGATGCATGATTTACTGGTGAACATTTCAGCACGCAGCTTCTACAAGAGCTAAAAAATAAAAGATTCGACAGCTCGGCCTGTGCACTGATGCAGGGAGAGTGAGTAGGCTGATCTGTATCTTTTTTATTATCCCGCCAAGGGGTGGAATGGGTTTCCCAAAAACAGCAGAAGTCGTCCCAGCTGCATCAACCGCCAGCACATAAACGTGAACAATGCCTAGCGCGCAGACTTTTAAAAAACATTATAACGAAGACCTTGCAAGATGTAAAACAACCCTGGTCTTGCATGGGTGTCTGCTTTTCCACGTGAGATTGCCGCTGTTGCTCCCTGTGCTTTCTAAATATGCAAGTGACCGTGCTGCTCATGTTTGTAGGACAACAGCAGCTGCGAATGGTCTATGTATGAAGTGTGTGCGCCAGTCGCGGCCGGCAAAACGGGCGGGTGGGTCCGCGCGGGGGGGGTTAAATGGGACGGTAATCTCTTTATATAAAATAAAGAAAACTTACCTTCCTCCAGTTCCGCGACTGCATCACGCGCCGCCGCCTCAGTTCCTGCTGCTCCTGGCGCGTAGGCAGCCTCCCTTCTCCTGCTCCCTAAGCCAATCACAACACTGCAATGGCAGCGTTGTGATTGGTGAGGCGCAGCGGAGAGCGCCCCAGCCGGGCCATTTTCTCTATGTAGGCTGCATGCAGCAGCCTACATAGAGAAAAAGGGAGAGTGCGCATGACTGGGTTGGTCGGCCCTGGGGCCGACCAAACAGTCAGTACCCACAACAGTGGGCAAGCCACTCCCCCCCGGCCCTCGAGCAGGACCGCCCACCCACCCTCTCACAACCAGGCACTCCAGGCACTTCTGCTTTCTCGCAGTGCGAGAAGCAGAAACATAAAATGGTAGTTTTACCATTTTATGTTTCTGCCTTCTCGCACTGCGAGAAAGCAGTGGGGCGACGCCCCCACGCCCCAATAAAGGAGCCGCCACTGTTTGATTTATAGTGATTCATTAGGAATGCATCTATGATTTGCAGTGATTCACTGGGAATGTATCTTCGGTTCACAGTGATCCATCAGGAATGTATCTTTAGGTCACAGTGATTCATCTGTAATGTATCTTCAACTCACAGTGAATCATTGGAAATATATCTTCAATTCACAGTGATTCATTGGGAATGTATCTTTGATTTACAGTGATTCACTGGGAATGTATCTTTTACTCGCAGTGATTCATCAGAAATGTATCTTTGATTCATAGAGATTCATTGTGAATGTATCTTTGATTCATAGTGATTCATTGGGAATGTATTTTCGATTCACAGTGATTCATTGTGAATGTAACTTAGATTCATAGTGATTCATTGGGAATGTATCTTTGATTCACAGTGATTCATTGTGAATGTATCTTACATTCATAGTGATTCATTGGGAATGTATCTTTGATTCACAGTGATTCACTGGGAATGTATCTTTGATTCACAGTGATTCAATGAGAATGTATCTTCGATTCACAGTGATTCAATGAGAATGTATCTTTGATTCACAGTGATTCATTGGGAATGTATCTTCGATTCACAGTGATTCAATGAGAATGTATTTTCGATTCACAGTGATTCATTGGGAATGTATCTTCGATTCACAGTGATTCAATGAGAATGTATCTTTGATTCAAAGTGATTCAATGAGAATGTATCTTTGATTCACAGTGATTCATTGGGAATGTATCTTTGATTCATAGTGATTCACTGGGAATGTATCTTTGATTCACAGTGATTCACTGGGAATGTATCTTTGATTCAAAGTGATTCAATGAGAATGTATCTTTGATTCACAGTGATTCATTGGGAATGTATCTTTGATTCATAGTGATTCACTGGGAATGTATCTTTGATTCACAGTGATTCACTGGGAATGTATCTTTGATTCACAGTGATTCAATGAGAATGCATCTTCGATTCACAGTGATTCATTGGGAATGTATCTTTGATTCACAGTGATTCATTGGGAATGTATCTTTGATTCACAGTGATTCATTGGCAATGTATCTTTGATTCAAAGTGATTCATTTTGAATTGGTTCACAGTGATTCATTGGGAATGTATCTTTAATTCACAGTGATTCATTGGGAATGTATCTTCGATTCCCAGTGATTCATTGGGAATGTATCTTTGATTCAAAGTGATTCATTTTGAATTGGTTCACAGTGATTCATTGGGAATGTATCTTTGATTCACAGTGATTCATTGGGAATGTATCTTTGATTCACAGTGATTCATTGGGAATGTATCTTTGATTCAAAGTGATTCATTTTGAATTGTTCACAGTGATTCATTGGCAATGTATCTTTGATTCAAAGTGATTCATTTTGAATTGATTCACAGTGATACATTGGGAATGTATCTTTGATTCAAAGTGATTCATTGGGAATGTATCTTTGATTCACAGTGATTCATTGGGAATGTATCTTTGATTCACAGTGATTCATTGGGAATGTATCTTTGATTCAAAGTGATTCATTTTGAATTGATTCACAGTGATTCATTGGGAATGTATCTTTGATTCAAAGTGATTCATTTTGAATTGATTCACAGTGATTCATTGGCAATGTATCTTTGATTCAAAGTGATTCATTTTGAATTGGTTCACAGTGATATACCAACTAAGCCCAGCAGTTGGAAGGAGTCTGAGTTGAAACCGTTCCAAGAAGTGTGAACTCGAGTCAGATTTATGGTCGTTTTCACCCATTGCAGAACAGAATGTCCTAACTTAAAGAGAACCAACCAGGAAGAGAATAAACAGGTAGCGCTGCTCCCACTTCTGTCCTGTGCAGCACTTGACCAGGTAGACTGCACTCCCTGACCCAGAGGGGGCGGAGACAACAGTACAGCTGATGGTGTCTAGACAGACAGTAACTCTAAAGGATAAGAGCTCTGACACCGCTGCGGCCAACCATATCTACTGTCCATCGCACCAGGTGTGGACCAACGCCGCCCTGATGAAGTCGAGATTAGTGAAACTTTCTACTGATACAAGTAACAAGTTGCTTCAAACTGCTCCAGAGGTTTGGTAATATATTGGTCAATAAACCTTATTAATATTGCTTGCTAAGAAGCTTGAAAATGCCAGGGTCAGACGGTTCCTCAGACCTTATCCCACAATAATGAGGGGAGCAGCTTCAAACATGACTTCCGGACAAGGGGCTACATGTATCAACATTTGTAATAGCGATTACCTAATTGCGATTTTCTGCGAATTGCAATTCGGTAATCGCTATTACAAATATATGAAACTCCAAGAGTTTCATATAGCAATTCGTAGGGGGTCAAAATTGACCTCCCTCATTAATATTAATGAGGGAGGTCATAATTTGCGACCCCATAGGAGTCGCTAAAATCACGGGGATGGTGGCCTGCTGGGGTCAGCAGACCACCATGTCCGTGATTGCTTTTAAATAAAGCATTTTTTTTTTATTAAATGCAGCCCCTTTTCCTTAAAGGAAAACAGGTTGTGCTTCATTTTTTAAGAGCAGGAAGTGGTCTGTGGAACCACTGCCTGCTCTGAAAAAACGTTTTTGCCACCATTCCCAAAGGGGAAGGGGTTCCTTGGGGACCCCTTCCCCTTTGTGAATGGGTTACCAAAATGTGAATGTTTTGCGACCGCATTCACGGTCACAAAACATTCACATATACCATAGCGGTTCAGTATTTGGAAGGGACGCCCTAAACACGCCCCTTCCGAATAGCAAATTGCAAAGCTGTTTTGCAATTCGGTAGCAGGTTACCAAATCGCAAAATAGGGTTTGATACATGTGAAAAGCATTAATTGCTTCCGAAACAGGCTGATTCTGAGAATTGACCCATTTGTGAACGCAAAAATACTTGATACATTTGGCCCAAGGTGCATAATTGAGTCTTGTCAGTAAAATTGTCACAAAGGCTTGTACTCACTGTGCACCCCACTGCACCATACATCAAAGGTAGCTTAGAGGTAAGTTAAACAAACCGATGTATGCATAAGATTACTAAATGCGTCATAAGGACGGTTACATTACAACGTGCTGGCTGGTGCTGTGTTACTGATTGTGTGTGTTTGAGGTGCAGACCCCAGAGAAGAGACTGCTCTTACATTGGCGGGTTGGACGTTGCATTCCTTACACCGGTCCATGGCTCAGGCGCTTCCGGTCGAGCAAAGCGCCTTGATCCCACCGGCGGTTTGGCGAATGGGACCCCCAGGTAGGCGTTGACGGTTTTGTCCGTTCCCTTCACGGTGAGCTGTAGTCCCTCCAGCCAGCCAAGCCTGCTGTGCACCCGTGGGTTGGGAGCAGAGCTTCCTATGGAAGTGTGGAGACCAAGAAACAGGGCCAGTCAGTGCCTGCTTTTTATGAAATAAGGTACATATATAGCAACTTCTAATGTGACAAAAGTAGTTGTTGTAGAACCCAAAAGTCACGGAGATGAAGCCATAAGCATGAGTAATGGTCTGTAATTCAGGATGCGTCATCATACTCTGTGAAATATGTATTTAATTCAATGGGAAGCCGACCTCGCCCTGATTGCCTTCTCTCCAGCTACTTGGGGCCCAGTTTAGGGTTTGGCAGACAGGGTACTTCTTCATACATGGATCTCCCACTCACCACCCTGGCGACCCTGCCGCTCTGTGTATAGTGATGGGAATCGCCATATGTCCCACGCGGCGTATACTCTGGCTCCACCGGCCGAAACTGTAGACCACTGATCCGGTGGACGTGGCCATCAGTCACAGTACCTCAGACCTCTGTAGGACTCATGTCCGGATATACCTTTTTACCTGTTTGGGAAAGCCTGGCAGTGCCAAGGAGGAAACCCAAGAAATGATCCCCACATGCTGAGAGAAAACTCCAAGTGGGTCAGCAACAGTTTGTTTTTTGTTTTCTATTTTTCCAATATGAAACTCCAAAGTGGGCGTTTGTTTTAGAAAAAACAAAAACTGTGCTGAGCGGGTGCATTAAACATGGCGCCCAGCCAGCGACGGTCGTTGTAGGAAAGCGCTGTGGTGCGGTAGGGCGGGGTGGGGCAGGAGGGGGGAGTCGACAGATGACGGAATAGGGAAAATTAAATAAATAAATAAATCTAATTCCACCGTCTGTCGACTTTCCCCTCCCCCACCCTGCCCCCACCATGCTTAGCTGCTCCGGCCGCGACTGAAAACCACACAACATCATGTCAGTACCTTCAGCAGAGACTCTGAAAACACAATGGTCTCTGCCTGGCGGACATCTCTGAGGGCCTGATTGAGATCTCGGCGGACGGTTTACTATGTCACAACAGTGATGGCTATCCCGTCCGCTGAAATATAAATACCATTATATCCTATGGGATTTATATTTCAGCGGACGGGGTATCCGTCACTGCTGTGAAAGAGTAACACGTCCGCCGAGATCTCAGTCGGGCCCTATATGGTGGTCTGTCTTCCAGCCTCCACTGCCCTGGCCTGACCCATCGGGGGAGAGGTGACCATACTCTAAATGAGGGTCTTGGTCTCTAAGGAGGACGGTGAGATGAGATAATGGCAGCTCCCAGCCAACCACACTGCTACACTCTACAACTGCCCTTTGTGTTTATTACCACCCCCTTCATGAAGAGTAAACAACTCCTGAAATGTGTTATTGCAATCAGGGCTCGTTTGACATGAACCTTGCAGACAGCAGATCCAAACGCTTTTCACTTCTAAAGACAGAATGTGTGTCCTAGCACAGCAACGTATGACTGTGCTAAAACCCCACCATCTGAAAAACATAATTACAAATTGCTTTTTTAATACTACAAACAACTAAGTAGTATAGGTCGTTATTTAAATTACTGTTTTATTAAACATTCTAATGTATACAATTACTCCATGTCATGCTAACTGCACCAAAATATACATGTAAAATAAAAACAGCACTTAAATTGGAGCCGAAGCCACTGAGCAGTTTCCTGCCCCACATCAGCCCCGCAGTCGCGGAAACTCCTCGGGGGATGCGCCTCAATGTTCGCATCTGCCTCGAGATCAGAGGCTCTGCCCTCCAATGAGCTCTGAAACCGCCCAGGTCTTTGTCGCTATAAAGTGGATAAACGTGAATTAGGTGTTAATAACGCAAACTATTAAAAGGGATGAGGAATGAGTGCGTGACGAGACCTATAAATGGGACCTTTTAATGTCCTCAGGATGTCTAGATACACAACTTTCCTGTGTGCATGCGTACACTAATCTGGGGCGATAGTTCCCTGGCTCACATAAGTGGGAAATTCAAAAGTTTTTTAAAATGTTACTTTAATACATTAAGAGGCCTTCAAATGAAGTTTTTGAGGGGAATTATAATACCTTTTTCATTTACAACAAAAAAAAAATTCTTTTATGAGTAAATAGTCATAATTTCTTTTCTACTAAGATTTTACTGTGATTTATTTCCATTTTGTAAAGATATACGTTGGCCAGCTGCTGAACCAGAAACCTTGTGCAAAGCCTTCCACCATACGCAGCGGGGCACTGGCATATAACTTGGACACGCGCAGTGGGTCTGGGCGCAGAGGTTTCCCCGGGCCGAAGTTAGGAACCGCTGTGCTTGGCTACTGGCCCTGAGCCCGGGGCTCCGGACCTCTCTCCAGCCACACTCTGGGCCTCATTTATGAGTTTTTGCTGAAGGGCAGCGCCGCAGCCTTCCTGCATCGCTGCCCTACCTCAAAAGGAAAGGGCAGGAATGCACCGTATCTATCAGATACAGCACATTCCTGTCCTTTTCCCCTGCACCGGCGCACAATGGGCTGCCTTGCACCAACGCAGGCACCATGGCACCCTGGTGCAAGGATGCCTGTGCTGCGGGGATGATTATGTTTGTGCAGGAAGGGAAGCCTTCCTGCACAAAAACAATCACAAGAGGCTTTTCCTCTTTCGATGTGTGCAACAAGGAGAAATAAAGGGCTTTATTTATGAGGTTTTGCCGTAGGGCAGCACCGCAGGTCTTTCTGCTGCGCTGCGATACGGCAAAAGAAAAGGGCAGGAATGCGCAGTATCTATCAGATACAGTGCATTCCTGTCCTTTTCCCCTGCGTCGGCGCACAATGGGCTGCCTTGCACCAACGAAGGCAGCTTTGCACCATGGTGCAAGGGTGCCTGTGCTGCGGGGATGATTATTTTTGTGCAGGAAGGGAAACCTTCCTGCACAAAAACAATCACAAGAGGCTTTTCCTCTTTCTATGTGTGCTGCAGAATGCAGCACACATAGAAAAAGGAAAAATGAGGAGAAATAAAGATATTTCTCCTCGTTGCGCCTCCCTTAAACCTCCCGTGGGGAAGCGTATGTTTTTGGCGCTGCCTCAGATTTACGATTTCTTGTAAATCTAGGGCAGTTTCAAAAAGCCATGTTGTTGCTGGGAACGCTCCCAACAACACCCATTGCACGCCCCTTTAATGCAGAAAACTGCTTTAAAGGGAAGATATTTACAAGGCAGCATGAAGACAAAAAATGTGGCTTAGTGCTGCTCGTAAATATGGAGCAGGCCCCTGCGCCAAAGGAGTGTCACAAAAAGTAAATAAGCCCCTCTGACCTCAGCCCCCTCTGCTCAGAGGGAGTGCTCTCAGCCATCCACTGCTCACCTGTACCCAGGTACCACTGCCCCAGAACTCACATAGGGTTCTTACTTTTGAATATATTTGTTCTACTTAATTGCAGTTCGAGAATGGCTCTCAGATTAGTAGAACAGCTGTGCTTCGGGTTTCAAACGTGTGTTCCAACATAAACTGTTTTGCATATAAAACACATCCTCCATCCTTTTGTAAATTCCCATGGTCTATTCCTCTCCACCCCCACCCGTTGGGGTTGAGGTGTGCTCCCACTCTTATCCATCCACAATGCAATGGCAGTCATAAGAAAATGTTCAATCTGTCACAGCCAATCAGATGCCGCAATTCTCGACCGGTTGGCAAGACAGACATAAGACGATGTCATCCAGTCAGAAGTGTTTTACAATTCACACTCAGTTCTGAAACCTGATCTATTGAACTGTTCTCAAACCTAACCATTGAACGAATTAACATAATATGAACTTGTGTTCAGTAAGCAGTTTATTTTTGCCTGGAAATAGTTCTGTCTCTAGATGTTCCTTTGTTTCCTCTCTTTTCAGCATTTGTGTTCAGCGCTGTAATTAGGGGCTGTGAGTTTCTTCCTTTGAGAAGTGTTATACCCTTCCTCGCAGCTGTTTTGCCTTGTGGTCATATTGTGGTCCTCTATGGCCCTCCATGGTCTTCTCTGTTGGTGATTGCGTTATGGTCCTCTGTGGTCCACCATGGTCTTCTCTGGTGATGGTCGTGTCGTGGTCCTCCATGGCCCTCCATGGTCTTCTCTGGTGGTGGTTGTACTGTAGCCCTCCATGGTCTTCTCTGGTGGTGGTTGTGTTGTGGTCCATCATGGTCTTCTCTGGTGGTGGTCGTGTTGTGGTCCTCCATGGCCCTCCATGGTCTTCTCTGTTGGTGATTGCGTTATGGTCCTCTGTGGTCCACCATGGTCTTCTCTGGTGGTGGTTGTGTTGTAGTTCTCGGTGGACCTTCATGGTCTTCCCTGGTGGTGGTTGTGTTTTTGTCCTCTGTGGTCCTCCATGGTCTTCTCTAGTGGTGGTTGTATATGAACTGTGCTTTTATGATTTTTAATGACAAAAAATCGAATAAAGCTATATTTGATTTGATTTGATTAGTGGTGGTTGTGTTGTGGTCCTCTATAGTCTTCTCTGATGCTGGTTGTATTGTGGTTCTCTTTGGTCCTCCAAGGTCTTCTCTGGTGGTGGTTGTGTTGTGGTTCTCTGTGGTCCTCCATGGTCTTCTCTGGTGGTGGTTGTGTTGTAGTCCTCTGTGGTCCTCCATGGTCTTCTCTGGTGGTGGTTGTGTTGTGGTCCTCTATGGCCCTCCATGGTCTTCCCTGGTGGTCGTTGTGTTGTGGCCCTCCATGGTCTTCTCTGGCAGTGGTTGTGTTGTGGCTCTCTGTGGTCCTCCATGGTCTTCTCTGGTGGTGGTTGTGTAGTGGTCCTCTATGGCCCTCCATGGTCTTTTCCTGGTTGTCATTGTGTTGTGGTCCTCCATTGTCTTCTCTGGTGTTGGTTGTGTTGTTGTCCACTGTGGTCCTCCATGGTCTACTCTGGTGGTGGTTGTGTTGTGGTCCTCTATAGTCTTCTCTGGTGCTGGTTGTGTTGTGGTTCTCGCTGGTCCTCCATGGTCTTCTCTGGTGGTGATTGTGTTGTTGTCCTCGGAGGTCCTCCATGGTCTTCTCTGGTGGTTGTGAGAAGTTGGACTGGCATATGCTGTCTACCAGTTATAGTGGGCACCTTGCACCAGTCCAAACAACCCCTTATGGATCATAGGTTAAAGACAACCTTTATTGAAAGCTATCCTAGTGGTAGCTATGGAGAGCAGCCTTCAGAGCTAAAGTCTTGGAGGAATGTAAAGCAGCTTGTTTTACCAGTCTATAATCTCTTGAGTGACCAAATGAAAGAGGACCACACCAGGTATATATATAAAATATATGTATTTAGTCTTAAACACACCCCTCTAGTCTCTTTATGAGGCTAGAGTTCGAAGTACATAAGTTACAAGGCGAATATCAGCAGTTATTAGCACAATACACGTTTGAGCCCTAGGGGCATACCAAACCATATACTAAAATAGTGGTATAAGAACCACGACTGAGCTAGACACAAGGCCTAGAGCCTGTAGAAGTGCTTGGACCCCAAGGAACCACCCAAGGTAGTGACACAGGGGACCCACGGGGGACGCGTGCAGTGTGAGAACACAGCCGCGAATCGCCGTTGACTTCTATGGGGAAAGTTGCGGTTGGATTTTTAAAGAAAAAGGACACTTCAGAGAGGACTTCCAGTTAACCCCTTTAAACTTAAGAGTTTCTAGGGCCCACACCCACGTGAGTACCGAAATACTCGACTTACCTCACCCAGGGAAGCTGGGTGCATACGTGTTAAAAGGTGTCGGGAATCGTCGTCGTTTTCAATGGCGACCTCTTGGAAAGTGCTGCTGCCGTGAAGTGAAAGAGTGTCCGGTGCGATCCAAGCCTGGATCGAGGAAGAGGAAGACCTGAAAGCAGAGGGGACAGAGTCTGGGTCACTAGCCAGTGACCAGGGGCACGATAGTCGAATGCCCTCAGATGTTGGGTGCTTCAGGTGAGTTGACGGGTGCCTTGACTCTTCAGCCACGAGGTCCAGGAGGCATCGACAATGACCAGGAGCTGGAATCGAGCTGTCTCACAAAGTTTGTCGAGTGCTGCGGTGTCGGCGACCAAATTGGACCCAACAAGCCTTGGCAACGGCAAGTCACGGGGAAATGAAGAAAAGGCTGCGGTGCAGACCAGCAAGGTCTGAGGGACTCACCCAGCAAGGGTAAGTCAGGGCGCTTCTGGAGCAACCAGAAAAGCCCAAGCAATTGAAGAGTTGCCTTCGTGGGGACCCACTAGCCAACAGACTAGAGATCGTGAAGGAGCCTCAAGTGGTCGCACTTGGAGCTGGCCCACGGGACACTCATGGAGTGTAGGCCAGTGATCTTTGCTCAAGTTGGTGCTCGGGGCTAGGGCTACTTGGAACCCAAAGCACGGCTTCGAGAGATGTAAGGAAGTTGGTGCACTTGCAAATGTGCTCGGTGTCAAGGGGTCACAGTTCCACGTTACCCACAACAGCTACGGGCCTCAGCTTTGCTGGGGACTCAGGGCAGCCTCGGGGAAGTCTGGAAATCCACCTCTGGTGATGCAAAGACTTCGGCGTCCGGCAGGAGCTTCAGTGATGCAGACCAGACAGATGCTTCGTTGGTGCCTGCCAAGCAGGGGAGTCACTCCTTGACCCCAAGGGAGATTCTTCAGTCCTCTAATCTTGATGTAGAGCATCGAAGGTCCAGGATTCAGCTTCAGAGTTTCGTCCAGGGATATATAAAGTCCTGTTGCCAGGGTTCCCTTACTTATACTAAGGAAAGGGGTTGGACTAACTCTGGGGACCCACCTATGGGAGGGTTTGGAAAGAGGGGTGGCTACACCCATTTCCTTTGTCCAGTTTCACGCCAGAGCAGGGGCTGGCAGCTCCTGCAACCGGTTTGAACTGGGGTATGCACGAGGACACCAAATGTGCCCCCAGTGCAGGACTTCAAAGCACTCAGAGAGTGCACCACCCAGCCCTAATCCACTAAGGCCTGTCTGGGAGGTGGTAACACCTCCCTGAGACAGGAGACCTATTGTCCAGGCCTCCCCTGCCGGAGTTTCGGTCAGCAGCAGGAGGCCAGACTCGTGTCTGTGGCTGCAGCATCCATTTTGTGATGCCAGGCTCTGGTTAGTTGGTACCGGGTATACCGGTGCTGTCATGTCTCTCCCTCTAGAAGGGTGGGATCATACTCCCACACCAGGTACTGGTGTGGGGGTATGATTCCAAGGTGTTTGACACCAAACACGACATGTTTCCGTGCAGCCATCCCAAAGTTAGCATTTACCGTTTAGATATAATGCACTTAAGAGTATATGGTCAGGCTGCACCACAGACAAACCCGGATAGGAGATTCTGAGAGCTGCAGAGGGGCTCTGCTCATGCATGGGCACCCTCTCACATATAACCAAGCACCCTGCCTTCAGGATTGATAAGGCCTGCCATAGGGGTGACTGATAGGTTTCTATGTGCAGTGTCAGGTGAGATATAGTGAACCTATATCTCTGTAAGGGGTGCATGCACCACCTCACTCAGGCTGCAGTAGCAGTCCTGTGGTGTCATTTTGGATGGCCTTCCACGGGTGGCACAATACATGCTTCAGCCCATGGTAGGCCTCTGGGGTGTCTATGCCCTTGGTACAGAGTATACCATATACTAGGGACTTATAAGGGCACTCCAGAATCCAATCTGTGGTGTACCTAAAGTACAGGGAATCAATTTAGAGAGGAAGCAGCTAGGCTGGGGTCCTGGATAGCAGGGTCCCAGTCAGACTAAAGTCGAAAAACAGTGATACACCAGCAAAAAGTGGGGGTAACCATAAGAGGCAGATCCTACTCTCCTACACTGGTGGTTGTGTTGTGGTCCTCTGTGGTCCTCCATGGTCTTCTCTGGTGGTGGTTGTGTTGTGGTCCTCTGTGATCCTCCATGATCTTCTCTGGTGGTGGTTGTGTTGTTGTCCTCCATGTTCTTTTCTGGTGGTGGTTGTGTTGTGGTCCTCTGTGGTCCTCCATGGTCTTCTCTGGTGGTGGTTGTGTTGTGGTCCTCTGTGATCCTCCATGATCTTCTCTGGTGGTGGTTGTGTTGTTGTCCTCCATGTTCTTTTCTGGTGGTGGTTGTGTTGTGGTCCTCTGTGGTCCTCCATGGTCTTCTCTGGTGGTGGTTGTGTTGTGGTCCTACATGGTCTTCTCTGGGGGTGGTTGTGTTGTGCTCCTCTATTGCCCTTCATGGTCTTCTCTGGTGGTGGTTGTGTTATGGTCCTCTGTGATTCTCCATGGTCTTCTCTGGCAGGGGTTGCGTTGTGGTCCTCCATGGTCTCCTCTGGTGGTGGTTGTGTTGTTGTCCTTTGTGGTCCTAGATGGTCTTCTCTGGTGATGGTTGTGTTGTAGTCCTCTGTGGTCCTCCATGGTTATCTGTGGTGGTGTTTGTGTTGTGGTCCTCAATGGTCTTCTCTGGTGGGGGTTGTGTTGTGGTCTTCTTTGGCCCTCTATGGTCTTCTCTGTTGGTGGTTGTGTTATGGCCCTCTGTGGTCCTCCATGGTCTTCTCTGGTGGTGGTTGTGTTGTGGTCCTCCATGGTCTTCCCTGGTGGTGTTTGTGTGGTTGTCCACTATGGTCCATTATGGTCTTCTCTGGTGATGGTGTTGTTGAGGTCCTCTGTGGTCCTCCATGGTCTTCTCTGGTGGTGGTTGTGTGGTTGTCCTCTGTGGTCCTCCATGGTCTTCTCTGGTGGTGGTGTTGTTGTAGTCCTCTGTGGTCCTCCATGGTCATCTCTGGTGGTTTTTGTGTTGTGGTCCTCCATGGTCTTCTCTGGTGGTGGTTGTGTTGTGGTTCTCCATGGTCCTCCATGGTCTTCCCTGGTGGGCGGCGTGTTGTGGTCCTCCATGGTCTTCTCTTGTGTTGGTTGTGTTGTTGTCCTCTGTGGTTTTCCACAGTCTTCTCTGGTGGTGGTTGTGTTGTGGTCCTCTGTGGTTCTCCATGGTCTTCTCTGGTGGTGGTGTGTTATGGTCCTCCCTGCTTTTCTCTGGTGGTGGCTATGTTGTGGTCCTCTATGGATCTCCATGGTCTTCCCTGGTGGTGGTCATGTTGTGGTCCTCCATGGCCCTCCATGGTCTTCCCTGGTGGTGGTGGTCATGTTGTGGTCCTCTATGGCCCTCCATGGTCTTCTCTGTTGGTGATTGCGTTATGGTCCTCTGTGGTCCACCATGGTCTTCTCTAGTCGTGGTCGTGTTGTGGTCCTCCATGGCCCTCCATGGTCTTCTCTGGTGGTGGTTGTGTTGTGGTCCTCTGTGGTCCTCCATGGTCTTCTACAGTGGTGGTTGTGTTGTGGTCCTTCCTGGTCTTCTCTGGTGATGGTTGTGTTGTTGTCCTCTATGGCCCTCCATGTTCTTCTCTGGTGGTGGCTGTGTTGTGGTTCTCCATGGTTTCCTCTGGTGGTGGTCGTGTTGTGGTCCTCTATGGTCCTCCATGGTCATCTCTGGTGGTGGTTGTGTTCTGGTCCTCTGTGGTCCTCCATGGTCTTCTCTGGTGGTGGTTGTGTTGTTGTCCTCTGTGGTCCACCATGGTCTTCCCTGGTGGTCGTTGTGCTGTTGTGGTCCTCCATGGTCTTCTCTGGTGGTGGTTGTGTTATTGTCCTCTGTGGTCCATTATGGTCTTCTCTGGTGATGGTGTTGTTGAGGTCCTCTGTGGTCCTCCATGGTCTTCCCTGATGGTCATTGTGTTGTGTTCCTCCATGGTCTTCTCTGGTGGTGGTTGTGTTATTGTCCTCTGTGGTCCTCAATGGTCTTCTCTGATGGTGGCTGTGTTGTTGTCCTCTGTGGTCCACCATGGTCTTCCCTGGTGGTCGTTGTGTTGTGGTCCTCCATGGTCTTCTCTGGTGGTGGTTGTGTTATTGTCCTCTGTGGTCCTCCATGGTCTTCTCTGGTGGTGGTTGTGTTGTGGTCCTCTATGGCCCTCCATGGTCATCTCTGGTGGTGTTTGTGTGGTTGTCCTCTGTCCTCCATGGTCTTCTCTGGTGGTGGTGTTGTTGTAGTCCTCTGTGGTCCTCCATGGTCACCTCTGGTGGGGATTGTGCTGTGGTCTCCCATGGTCTTCTCTGGTGGTGGTCGTGTTGTGGGCCTCTGTGATCCTCCATGTTCTTCTCAGGTGGTGGTTGTGTGTTATGTTGCTTCTCCCCTTTCTCTGGCCTCTTTCTTCTCTCAGACTATTGGGGGTGCAGATTGCTCCCCTAGATATTCTGCAGGTCTCCTATCTAGTTTCCACTGGTGCACAGGCCTGTCAGGACCTGCGGTAGCTCAAATTCCTATGACTCTCTGCTCCGATCCTCTCCCAGGATGTCTAACTCTTGTGAGTTTTGGAGATTGTGTGAGAGGTCCAAAGGGATTGCACTGGAGGAGACTTCCACATAAGCATTAGGTCCCAGGGCTCTCTTACTGTGCTAAAGAAGAGGGTGGCTTCTCCTCAAACAAATATTCACCCAATTACACACTCCACACAAGATAATGCTGATTGGGCAGGAGGATGAGAAAATTCCTGGGATGATATAAAAGGGATCCCATGTTGCACAATGTTCACTAGTGAAGGAGGCGGGATGAACCTCAAGGAACCCTTTTGGAGGGCGCAACAGATTGGTGATTACTGTGAAGTGTCAGCACAAAGGTAGTAGCCAATAAATATCACAGTCCACCTGATCACCAGACATTCCTTTCCAGTCGTAGATTAATGATAGTCCTGTGCAAAAGATATACACACAGGAAAAAAGTTGTGGAAATCCTCCCCTCCCTCACGTCGAAAGAAACGGTGCCAGGCCAGTACTCGAAGCATCCATGTACAGGCAGGTTCAGGCGGTGTCTGACCATGAGGTGTTTGTAAACTAAGAAGACTCACATTAGCAACGTGTGCAAGGGAGCTAACCACCTTCTGAGAACATTCAGGAATCTCAAACCTTTCCTACCTCAAGCAGATTTCAAACAAGTGGTCCAAGCGCTTGTCTTGCCGAGACTTGACTATGGCAGTGCTACGCTATGTGGCCTCCCCAAATACACTTTGGTCCCCCTAAAGGCGTCACTGAACGCGGCGGCCAGATTGATTACGGGCACTAAGCGAAAGGCACACATCTCCCCGGTTTTAAAATCTCTAAACTGGCTACCTTACGAAGCTAGAATTCAACTGAAGATTGCCTGCCTATCACACAAAGCCCTCCACTTCAAAACCCCCATCTACCTCGCACAAAAACTAGAACTATCCGGAGGGGGTAGACTGTCAAGGAGTGCTACTTCCCTCCTCTTAAAACCACAGATCTTCCGCAAAAAGAGAAAATGCCAACGAGCCTTCTCTGGCTCTGCTCCAAAAATTTGGAACTCTCTTCCACCTGAAATTCGGAGGATCTCTTCAAAGGATGCCTTCAAACTGGAAGCAAAAAGATTCCTCATGAACAAGTTCTTACCTTAACATGAGAGACATTTGTTAACTCTAAGCGCATCGGACATACCATAGCATTTGTTATTATCCCTGTATATGTTTATTATTTTGTTTTGGTTATAATTTCTGTACATGATTATTGTATTTACTCCCCTTAAGTCATTATGCCCCATCGTCTTGCCCATTCTTCGTTCACCCAGGTGTATAAATGATCTGGTAGTTGTTCACCATCTGATTCAATGCCTATTAGACTCCCCATTTGACTCATGGTTTGTTTATTGTTTTGGTATTGGTTCTATTCCTGTATATGATTATTGTACTTACTCCCCTTATGTCACTTTGCTCCATCGTATAGCCCATTCCCCGTTCACTCAGGTTTATAAAGGATCTGTTATGTGTGCACTATGTGATTCAATGCCTATTAGATTCACCATATTAGACTCATGTTTTGATTTGTTACCTTCCTTTCCCCCAAATTGTAAAGCGCTCTGATATCCTTCGGGATCAAGTTCGCGCTATATAAAACTTTATAAATAAATAAAATAAATAAAGAGGCAACCGTAGACCTTTTCAGCCATGTACAGGCACGTTCAGGCGGTGTCTGACCATGAAGTGTTTGTAAACTAAGAGGCAACCGTAGACCTTTTCAGCCATGTACAGGCACGTTCAGGCGGTGTCTGACGATGAAGTGTTTGTAAACTAAGAGACAACCGTGTAGGAAGGTGGAATCTGACTACATGGTTGCCCCACTTTTTTCTGGTGTTTTGATGGTTTTTGACTTAGTTTGGCTGGGAACCTGCTATTCAGGTCCCCAGCCTATCTGCTTTCTCTTATAAATTGATTCCATGTACCTTAAGTACACTTCAGATTGGATTCTGGGGTGCCCTTATAAGTCCCTAGTATATGGTATACTATGTACCCAGGGCATAGGTACCCCCAGAGACCTACCAGGGGCTGAAGCATGTATTGTGCCACCCCTGGAAGGCAGCCAACTGCAAAAGGGGCGCAAGGTGCACAGCAAGCACAGGATGGCCACCATACCACCCATAGAGCCTTTCCTGGTGGAGGGACCGCTTTCTGCTCAGGCTCCAAAATGGAAGGAATGGGTTGAGTGGTTACTTCTATTCTTTGAAGCCACCAAACTGAGCAATGAACAGAAGAGAGCGATGCTATTGCATCTAGGACATCTACAGGATCGCCAAGTCCCTAAATAAATCAGCCCCAAAACACATATCACACTAATATACGCCCTTTCAGCGCATTTTGAGCCCATGGCGAACCAAGATTATGAACGTTTAGTTTTTCGTCCAGCGCGCCAACAAGCGGACTAATTGATCGACACCTTCCACGCTCGTCTGAAAGACTTAGCAAGTACATGTGGATTTAATGATGAAGGTGAGGAGATAAGGGGTCAGATAATACAAGAATGTGCCTCCGCCAAATTCCGAGAAAGGATACTGGAAGAGTCGGGGAAGTCACTGGCTGACATACTAACCCTAGGTCGTACAAAAGAATTGTCACGGGCCCGAGCAGCCCACATGGAGGCAGCACTCCAAATCCCAGTGAAGGCAGAGCCAGTCAACGCGGTGGTCCCCCACCCAGCGACCAGATCAAACAGGAAGATCAACGTGAATCCCCAGAAATGTGGGTACTGTGTGGAGACCCCCATGGATCGGCAGAATGTCTGGCGCGTGGAAAAAGGTGTGCGGGATGTGGCAAGATGAATCATTTTGAACGAGTATGTCGATCTCGCGAGGCTCGAGGCCCCAGGGCCACTGTCAACGTAATTTCCGAAGCACAGAGTGGGAACAGCGACATGGATGATGATGAAGTGGAGGAACACACGGTTCATTCAGCATATATGATAGGTACCACCTCCCAAGCCTCACGCAGACTCCCGCAGTGTCAGGTGCAAGTCGGTGAGCACAACGTCACGGCTGTTGTCGACTTTGGTGCAACCATCTACATCATGTCGGCGGAAGTATATGAGACCTTGGAACAGGCCCCATCGCTGAACTCCTCGACCATCAAAGTCTTTGCATAGGTGCAGGATCAGCCGCTGGCCATGAGAGGAAAGTTCAAAAGGACCCTCTCGTATGGTTCTAAGTCCATCGAGTCACAGATATACGTTGCGGAGAAGGGGCATGGCATGCTACTGGGGTGCCGAGCAGCGGAAGACTTGGAGATCGTCACATTCTCCTTCGGAATCCACCACGAAACGGTCCAGCACAATCTTGCTGAATTCCCTGCCATCTTTGAGGAGATCGGGCAGCTAAAAGGGAGAGAAGTACATCTGCACATCGACCCCACGGTTAAGCCAGTAGCCCTACGTCATAGACGCATCGCGTTCCACCTACGGCCATTGGTCGAAAAAGAACTGGCGAAACTAGAAGCCGCCGGAATCATTGAGAAGGTGACGGGACCCACACCATGGGTGTCCCCCATCGTTGTCACTCGCAAGCCGAAGCAGCCAGGAGCGGTGCGGATCTGCGTTAACATGAGGCTGCCCAATGCAGCTATAAAGCGGGAATGACACCTCACCCCCACGATCGACGACCTCATAGGGAGCTGAGACGGAGCATGCTGGTTCTCGAAGCTTGATCTCAGATCCGGCTACCATCAGCTAGTGTTAGATGAGGAGTCCTGGTACATCACCACCTTCTCGACCCATATAGGCCTGAGGAGGTACACCCGCCTCAGCTTTGGGGTGTCAAGCGCAGCTGAGGTGTTTCAGAATGTGATACAAGAACTGCTGATGGACCTGCCTGGAGTAATAAACGTCAGTTATGACATTCCTATTCACGCCAAGACCATCACAGGCCAGTACTCGAAGCATCCATGTACAGGCAGGTTCAGGCGGTGTCTGACCATGAGGTGTTTGTAAACTAAGAAGACTCACATTAGCAACGTGTGCAAGGGAGCTAACCACCTTCTGAGAACACTCAGGAATCTCAAACCTTTCCTACCTCAAGCAGATTTCAAACAAGTGGTCCAAGCGCTTGTCTTGCCGAGACTTGACTATGGCAGTGCTACGCTATGTGGCCTCCCCAAATACACTTTGGTCCCCCTAAAGGCGTCACTGAACGCGGCGGCCAGATTGATTACGGGCACTAAGCGAAAGGCACACATCTCCCGGTTTTAAAATCTCTAAACTGGCTACCTTACGAAGCTAGAATTCAACTGAAGATTGCCTGCCTATCACACAAAGCCCTCCACTCCAAACCCCCATCTACCTTGCACAAAAACTAGAACTATCCGGAGGGGGAAGACTGTCAAGGAGTGCTACTTCCCTCCTCTTAAAACCACAGATCTTCCGCAAAAAGAGAAAATGCCAACGAGCCTTCTCTGGCTCTGCTCCAAAAATTTGGAACTCTTTTCCACCTGAAATTCGGAGGATCTCTTCAAAGGATGCCTTCAAACTGGAAGTAAAAAGATTCCTCATGAACAAGTTCTTACCTTAACATGAGAGACATTTGGTAACTCTAAGCGCATCGGACATACCATAGCATTTGTTATTATCCCTGTATATGTTTATTATTTTGTTTTGGTTATGATTTCTGTACATGATTATTGTATTTACTCCCCTTAAGTCATTATGCCCCATCGTCTAGCCCATTCTTCGTTCACCCAGGTGTATAAATGATCTGGTAGTTGTTCACCATCTGATTCAATGCCTATTAGACTCCCATTTGACTCATGGTTTGTTTATTGTTTTGGTATTGGTTCTATTCCTGTATATGATTATTGTACTTACTCCCTTATGTCACTTTGCTCCATCGTATAGCCCATTCCCCGTTCACTCAGGTTTATAAAGGATCTGTTATGTGTGCACTATGTGATTCAATGCCTATTAGATTCACCATATTAGACTCATGTTTTGATTTGTTACCTTCCTTTCCCCAAATTGTAAAGCGCTCTGATATCCTTCGGGATCAAGTTCGCGCTATATAAAACTTTATAAATAAATAAAATAAATAAAGAGGCAACCGTAGACCTTTTCAGCCATGTACAGGCACGTTCAGGCGGTGTCTGACCATGAAGTGTTTGTAAACTAAGAGGCAACCGTAGACCTTTTCAGCCATGTACAGGCACGTTCAGGCGGTGTCTGACCATGAAGTGTTTGTAAACTAAGAGACAACCGTGTAGGAAGGTGGAATCTGACTACATGGTTGCCCCCACTTTTTTTCTGGTGTTTTGATGGTTTTTGACTTAGTTTGGCTGGGAACCTGCTATTCAGGTCCCCAGCCTATCTGCTTTCTCTTATAAATTGATTCCATGTACCTTAAGTACACTTCAGATTGGATTCTGGGGTGCCCTTATAAGTCCCTAGTATATGGTATACTATGTACCCAGGGCATAGGTACCCCAGAGACCTACCAGGGGCTGAAGCATGTATTGTGCCACCCCTGGAAGGCAGCCAACTGCAAAAGGGGGCGCAAGGTGCACAGCAAGCACAGGATGGCCACCATACCACCCATAGAGCCTTTCCTGGTGGAGGGACCGCTTTCTGCTCAGGCTCCAAAATGGAAGGAATGGGTTGAGTGGTTACTTCTATTCTTTGAAGCCACCAAACTGAGCAATGAACAGAAGAGAGCGATGCTATTGCATCTAGGACATCTACAGGATCGCCAAGTCCCTAAATAAATCAGCCCCCAAAACACATATCACACTAATATACGCCCTTTCAGCGCATTTTGAGCCCATGGCGAACCAAGATTATGAACGTTTAGTTTTTCGTCCAGCGCGCCAACAAGCGGACTAATTGATCGACACCTTCCACGCTCGTCTGAAAGACTTAGCAAGTACATGTGGATTTAATGATGAAGGTGAGGAGATAAGGGGTCAGATAATACAAGAATGTGCCTCCGCCAAATTCCGAGAAAGGATACTGGAAGAGTCGGGGAAGTCACTGGCTGACATACTAACCCTAGGTCGTACAAAAGAATTGTCACGGGCCCGAGCAGCCCACATGGAGGCAGCACTCCAAATCCCAGTGAAGGCAGAGCCAGTCAACGCGGTGGTCCCCCACCCAGCGACCAGATCAAACAGGAAGATCAACGTGAATCCCCAGAAATGTGGGTACTGTGTGGAGACCCCCATGGATCGGCAGAATGTCCGGCACGTGGAAAAAGGTGTGCGGGATGTGGCAAGATGAATCATTTTGAACGAGTATGTCGATCTCGCGAGGCTCGAGGCCCCAGGGCCACTGTCAACGTAATTTCCGAAGCACAGAGTGGGAACAGCGACATGGATGATGATGAAGTGGAGGAACACACGGTTCATTCAGCATATATGATAGGTACCACCTCCCAAGCCTCACGCAGACTCCCGCAGTGTCAGGTGCAAGTCGGTGAGCACAACGTCATGGCTGTTGTCGACTTTGGTGCAACCATCTACATCATGTCGGCGGAAGTATATGAGACCTTGGAACAGGCCCCATCGCTGAACTCCTCGACCATCAAAGTCTTTGCATAGGTGCAGGATCAGCCGCTGGCCATGAGAGGAAAGTTCAAAAGGACCCTCTCCTATGGTTCTAAGTCCATCGAGTCACAGATATACGTTGCGGAGAAGGGGCATGGCATGCTACTGGGGTGCCGAGCAGCGGAAGACTTGGAGATCGTCACATTCTCCTTCGGAATCCACCACGAAACGGTCCAGCACATTCTTGCTGAATTCCCTGCCATCTTTGAGGAGATCGGGCAGCTAAAAGGGAGAGAAGTACATCTGCACATCGACCCCACGGTTAAGCCAGTAGCCCTACGTCATAGACGCATCGCGTTCCACCTACGGCCATTGGTCGAAAAAGAACTGGCGAAACTAGAAGCCGCCGGAATCATTGAGAAGGTGACGGGACCCACACCGTGGGTGTCCCCCATCATTGTCACTCGCAAGCCGAAGCAGCCAGGAGCGGTGCGGATCTGCGTTAACATGAGGCTGCCCAATGCAGCTATAAAGCGGGAATGACACCTCACCCCCACGATCGACGACCTCATCGGGGAGCTGAACGGAGCATGCTGGTTCTCGAAGCTTGATCTCAGATCCGGCTACCATCAGCTAGTGTTAGATGAGGAGTCCTGGTACATCACCACCTTCTCGACCCATATAGGCCTGAGGAGGTACACCCGCCTCAGCTTTGGGGTGTCAAGCGCAGCTGAGGTGTTTCAGAATGTGATACAAGAACTGCTGATGGACCTGCCTGGAGTAATAAACGTCAGTTATGACATTCCTATTCACGCCAAGACCATCACAGAGCATAATGCCCGGTTGACCCAGGTATTACAGCTAATCCAGTTATCCGGACTCACACTACACCGCAACAAATGTGAGTTCCTTAAATGACAACTACAATTCGTTGGCTATGTCTTCTCTGCATCAGGTGTTACCCCCGAACCTGACAAGGTACGAGACATTAAAATGGCACCCGCTCCCACTACTGTTACTGAGGTGAGGAGTTTTCTCGGCATGATCAACTACTGTGGCCGGTTTATCCGAGACCTAACCACCCTCACGCAGCCTCTCCGGGAATTCACCAAAGAATCAGTCCACTGGACCTGGGGCCCGTAACAAGAAACAGCGTTCCAAGCAACCAAAAAGCTCTGTCATCCAACACCACCTTGGTATATTTTGACCTGCGCAAGTTGACCATGATTGCGGTCGATGCCGGTCCTACAGGGCTAGTAGCTGTTCTGCCGCAGAAAGGCCAGATGGAAGAAGACTAGAGCCCTGTGGCTTTTGCCAGTCGGTCTCTGACAGACACCGAACAGAGATACTCGCAAATTGAAAAAGAAGCAATAGCCATCCACTGGGGATGTCGCCACTTTCACTTGTATGTGTATGGACATCCGTTTGTCGTAGCAACGGTTCACAAGCCTCTTATCCCTTTGTTCACCGGCACCGCTTCCAAACCGCCTCCTCGCATCGAAAAATGGATGCTTCAGTTGCAGGAATACAACTGTAGTGTTGAATACCATCCTGGAGCACTGAACCCAGCGGACTATCTATCGCGCCACCCTCGAGCGGCCACCCCAGAGGAGGAAGCTGACGCCGACAACACAGAGGAATATGTCCGGTGCATCACCGCCAGGTAATGCCCCATCCCCATATCGATGGAGGTACTGGGAGAGGAAACCCGTCGTGATGTGTCTTGAACAGGCAAAGCAAATCATGAAGCATGGTCGGTGGCATGCTGCCAAGCAGGAATGGAAGGCACTCACAGAAGATGCCCGACGGACAATGGAGAGTCTATACAATGTTCGCCAGGAGCTGAATGAAGACTCCACTGGGTGCCTTCTCTGTGGACATCGTCTGGTCATCCCTACAGCTCTAACCAATCGAGTGATACAACTGGCACATGCTGGACACCAGGGAATGGTGAAAACTAAGAGCCACCTGAGAACCAAAGTGTGGTTCCCCTTGGTGGACGAAAAGGTGGAAGAGGCAGTGAGGTCTTGCCAAATGTGCCAAGCTACCGGAGACGTCAGCCAACCGGCTCCGATAATCACGAGCCTCGACCGAGCCATCCCTGGTCTAATGTTAGTTTGGACTTCGGGAGTCTTCCGGACGGGAGGCACACTTTTGTTTTGATCAACGATCACTCGAAATACCCAGAGGTGGAGGTAATATTGTCATTGAGTGCCAGTGAAGTCATTCCTAAGCTAGAGAAAGTAATGGCCACTCACGGGCTGATCCGAGAACTGAAGACGGACAACGGACCTCCGTTTCAAGGACAAGAGATAGCAAACTATCTGTCCCCACTTGGCATTACCCACAAGAAAGTTACCCCAAGATGGCCTCAAGCAAATAGTGAGGCCGAGAGGTTTATGCGTATACTGAACAAAGTTATCCACATGGCCCATGAACGCCACCAATCTTTGGACTTAGCCATCTTTTCATTTCTTCAAGTATACCGACAACCACCACACTCCATGTCGGGGAGAGCTTCGGGACATCTGTCCATGGGTCGGGTGGTGGCTGACTCTATCCCGCACCATCCTCTGTGGCGGCCGAAGCCCCTGCAGGAAGCCTTGATTCAAACTCGCCGGCAATCTCGCAATGATCAAGTCAGTCGACGTAGGGGAGCCCGTCCGTCTGATCTCAAGGCTGGAGACTTGGTGCTTCTACTGAATCGCACCTCGGGGGGCAAATTTAGACTCCCGTACGAGAAAGAACCCTGGGTGATCCCTCACCGGAAAGACACCCGGAACACAGTGCAACAAGGACTAGAGACTGTCACACGGAATGTGTCGTTCTTCAAGGCTTTTCACGCTCCACCGAGAGTGCTCTCGGACTCTGCAGTACCTGGGCCTGCCTGGGGCAACATCCCAGATGTGGAGGAGTGGGGAGGCTCCGAATCCAAACCCCCGATGACTGGTGCTCCAGTTCCAGATGTGGTGGTAAGCAGTCCATGCCCCCCTGAAATCTACCCTCGGCTGCCACCCGTCGACCCACCTGGACGTCAGGGGTCTACACGGTATAGTCTGAGGAACAATCCTGAGCCCTCCAGCCGACTGAAGAACCATTTCATATAAGACTGTTCCTTATTATGTTGATAACATGTGTGTGATTTTCGTTCAGTACCGTTTTGAATATGCGTTTCTAGTATGCAGGAATATCTTGATATGCCTTGGACGAGTGGGTTTGTGTTGATAATACGTGTTATTCTGTTGATTGACATCAGATCTGTTTGGGGAAGAATGTGTTGTCGTTCCTGTGACGCAACAGATGTGACACAGGACTGCCCACTGGAGTAGGGGAATCTGTGTGTGAGCTCTATGTTATTTGCTGCAGTGCTGTGGTCCCGTGACCACGTGATGAAGATAATAAATGGGTGCTCCGCACTCATGACGTCAGTTGCGTAATGAGGCTGGAGCTCCGAACAGGCACAGGTGTTGTCCTACGGTGAGGTGTTCTTCCCAAAAATAAGCACTTCCATCTTGTCAGTGTTCAGCTTTGAGCAGTTGAACCTTATCCAGTCGGAGACGTTAGTCATGGCGTTCTAGAAGTCGCCTGTCACTATGAGATGGTGCCTCAAACACATCCACAAGATCTCTGCAATGGATGACTCCAAGCTCACAGAATAAGTCACAACCACGGTCTGAACTGTGCATTCATGGACCTCCGAGAACCTGTCTCATAGACACAGGTGCCACAGTATGGGTTATTGCCTCCTGCACTTGCCCTATAGCCTACTGCTACCAGAGTCTACTCCCAGGGTAACTCCACCTCCATCTACCTAGCTACTGCTTTTCACCAGTAAAGCAGCGTACCAAGTGGACTCCATCTTAATGAGCTTCTTTGTCCCTATAAAGAGGGTACGACATTAATCAGCAGCAAAGCTGCTGAATCCCTGCACTCATTGCCTTCGCGTTTGGGGTACAATAACGGAATGTCACTCTGATTTTGCAAGAATTTGCAGATGTTTTTCAAGGAATCGGCTGCCTCAAAGGAAAGACACTCAAACTTCACATCGACCCCACAATTCAACCACTTCAAGTTCGGGCACAGGTAGAGCAGGAACTCGAGAAAAACTGGAAGCTGCTGGAATTATAGAGAAGGTAGACAGCCCTACACCATGGGTCTCCCCCATTGTCATAGCCAGAAAGCCAAAGAAACCCAGTGCCTTCTGCATCTTCATTGACATGTGGATGTCGAACAAACCATCACAAGAGAACGCCACCTAAAACCTACCACTGACAGTATCATAACAGAGAGAAGTGGAGACAAGGGCTTCGCAAAAATAGACTTGAAATCTGGTTCTCACCAGATCAGGCTCAGCAAAAAATCAAGATCATAATGAGGTTTCGACACACGTAGAACTGCGATGCTACCGCAAGCTGAGCTTGGGCATCTCCAGAGTAGCAGAGATGTTTCAGAATTGTATAAAGGAAATGCTGCCCAATCTACATGGAGCACTAAAAATGTCAAAGATGACTTTCCGGTTCACGTGACCTCCACTGCACAGCATCGTGACAGCCTATGAACACTTCACGAGAGGCTCAGACAAAGTGGCCTGGCTTTCCATCGGGAGAAGTGTAAGTTTCCCATAAACAACATCAAGCTCTTTGGATACTGATTCTCCGAAGAAGGCTGTGAGAAGTTGGCCTGGCATATGCTGTCCACTAATTCTAGTGGGCACCTTGCACCAGTCCAAACAACCCCTTATTGGAGATAGGTTAAAGACAACCTTTATTGAAAGCTATCCTAGTGGTAGCTATGGAGAGCAGCCTTCAGGCTAAGTCTTGAAGGAATGTAAAGCAGCTTGTTTTACCAGTCTATAATCTCTTGAGTGACCAAATGAAAGAGGACCACACCAGGTATATATTTAAAATATATGTATTTAGTCATAAACACACCCCTCTAGTCTCTTTATGAGGTTAGAGTTCAAAGTACATAAGTTACAAGTCGAATATCAACAGTAATAGCACAAATACACGTTTGAGCCCTAGGGGCGTACCAAACCATATACCAATAAAGTGGTATAAGAACCACGACTGAGCTAGACACAAGGCCTAGAGCCTGTAGAAGTGCTTGGACCACAAAGAACCACCCAAGGTAGTGACACAGGGGACCCACGGGGGACGCGTGCCGTGTGAGAACACAGCCGCGAATCACCGTTAACTTCTATGGGGAAAGTCGCAGTTGGAATTTTAAAAGAAAAGGACACTTAGAAGAGGACTTGGAGCAAACCCCTTTAGAACTAGGCCGTTCTAGAGTCTCTACCCACGGGAGCACCGGAGTACTCGAGTTACCTCACCCAGGGAAGCCGGGTGCATAGGTGTCTTTCGGGGTCGGGTTTCGTCGTCGTTTTCAATGGCGATTTGCTGCAAAGTGCTGCTGGTGACCAAATTGAAAGTGTCTGGGTGGATCAAAGGATGGATCGGAGATCTGAAGAACCTGAAAGCAGAGGGGACAGAGTCTGGGTCACTAGCCAGTGACCAGGAAGGCGATGAGCGGATGCCCACCGATGTCGGGTGCTTTAGGTAGGTTGACGGGTGTCTTGACTCTTCAGCCACGAGGTTCAGAAGGCGTCGATGGCGACCAGGAGCTGGATTCGAGCTGTCCCATAACATCTGTCGAGTGCTGCAGTGTCGGCGACTGGATTGGACCCAACAAGCCTTGGCAACGACAAGTCTCGAAGAAACAAAGAAAGGACGTTGATGCAGACCAGCAAGGTCTGAGGGACTCACCCAGCAAGGGTAAGTCAGGGCACGTCTGGAGCAACCAGGAAAGCCCAAGCAGAAGAAGATTTACCTTCGGAAGGGCCCACTAGCCAACGGACTAGCGACCGCGAAGGAGCCTTGAGTGGACGCACATGGAGCTGGCTCACAGGACACTCGTGGAGTGGGGGCCAGTGATCTTCGGTGCAGTCGGTGCTGGAGGCGGGGGCTACTCGGAGCCCAAAGCACAACTTCGAGGATGACCAGGAAGAGGATGCACTCACAAAAGTACTCGGTGTCTAGGGGTCACGGTTCCACGTTATCCACGACAGCTACGGGCCTCAGCTTCGCTGGAGACTCAGGACAGCCTCGGGGAAGTCTGGAAATTCACCTCTGGTGTTGCAAAGACTTCAGCATCCGGCGGGAGCTTCAGTGATGCAGACTGGACAATTGCTTCTTTGGTGCCTGCCAAGCAGGGGAGTCACTCCTTGACCCCAAGGGAGATTCTTCAGTCCTCTAATCTTGTAGTAGAGCGTCGAAGGTCCAGGATTCGGCTTCAGAGTTTCGTCCAGGGTAATCTAAAGTCCTAAGGACTGGGGTCCCATACTTATACTAAGGTAGGGGGTTGGACATACTCTGGGGACCCACCTATAGGAGGGTCAGGGAAGAGGGGTGGTTACACCCATTCCCTTTGTCCAGTTTCGCGCCAAAGCAGGGGCTGGAAGCCCCTGAACCGGTTTGAACTGGGGTATGCACAGGGACACCAAATGTGCCCCCAGTGCTGGACTTCAAAGCACTCTGAGAGTGCACCCACCCAGCCCCAATACACATCAGCCTGTCTGGGAGGTGGTTACTCCTCCCTGCAACAGGAAACCTATTGTCCAGGCCTCCCCTGCCGGAGTTTCGGTCAGCAGCAGGAGGCCAGACTTGTGTCTGTGGCAGCGGCATCCATTTTGTGATGCCAGGGCATGCCAGGGCTCTGTAAAGTTAATACCGGGTATACCGGTGTGTACATGTCTCTCCCTCTAGAAGGGTGGAATGCTACCCCCGCCACCAGAACTGGCGGGGGGGTAGTATTCCAAGATGTTTGACACCAAACCCGACATGTTTCCGTGCAGCCATCCCAAAGTTAGCATTTACCGCGAGGATATAATGCACTTAAGAGTATATGGTCAGGCTGCACCACAAACAGCATCAGAGGATTGACTCCGAACGCTGCAGAGGGGCCCTGCTCATGCAGGGCACCCTCTCACATAAAAACCAAGCACTCTGCCTTCAGGATTGTTAAGGCCTGCCATAGGAGTGACTTATAGGTTTATATGTGTGTGCAATTGTAGTGATATAGGTAGCCTATATCACAGTAAGGGGTGCATGCACCACCTTACCCAGGCTGCAGTAGCAGACCTGTGGTGTCATTTTGGAGGGCCTTCCAGGGGTGGCACAATATATGCTTCAGCTCCTGGTAGGCCCCTGGGGTACCTATGCCCTGGGTACATAGGATACCATATACTAGGGACTTATAAGGGCACCCCAGAATCCAATCAGAGATGCACCTAAGGTGCAGGGAATCCATTTTAGAGAGGAAGCAGCTAGGCTGGGGTTCTGATTAGCAGGGCCCCAGCCAGACTAAAGTCAAAATACAGTAAAGCATCAGCAAAAAGTGGGGGTAACCATAAGAGGCAGATCCTACTCTCCTACAAAGGCATCTCCCCAGACCCCAGGAAAGTCCAAGATGTCCAGGGAGCACGCCCACCGACAAACATGTCAGAAGTCAGGAGCTTCCCAGGCATGGTCACCTGCTGTGGTAGGTTCATACAAAACCTTACAGCTTTAACAAAATGCTTACGAGACCTACTCAAGGCAAACATGCCATGGACATGGGAAGCAAACCAACATCGAGTGTTCGAAGACACTCATTTTTTTTAGAGTTTTATATAGCACAAACTCGACCTGGAGATATCAGGTATCGGAGCTCTTTACATGAGCACCAGTTTCGTTAAAGATGGACACATTCATTTTTGTTAGGCACGGGGAGAGTAAGAGATTTGCCCAGAATCACAGGATGCTGAGCATCCCTGCCGAGGCTCGAACCTGGCTCCCCAGCTTTGAGGTCGACCACTCTTGCCGTCAGGCTACATCCTCTCCACACTAATGCAGCACTAGCAGCAGAGACTGCCATGAAATACTATGATCTGTTCAAATAATCGAAGTGCCTCATTTATGAGGCCCTAGCAGCACTATTGCACCGCCGGAGCGTCACTTTCTTGATGCTCTGGTGGCGCAATGTGCCTCAGCATATTTACAAGGCCACGCAAAGCCACTTTGCTTGGCTTTTCATGGCCTTGTAAATATGTGCCCCTTTCACGCAGAACACTGCGTGAAAGGGGCGTGCCATTGGTGTGACCGAACCATGACGCAGTGTTCTATGTCGATGGAAGTATCTGAGATGTCTTGAAAGGACTATCCGCAAGACGATGTCTTGACTCTAACTCTGGACAAAGCTAATCAGCGGTCTGGTCGACACCCCTAGTCGCTGAGGCCCAACCTACCACTATCTCAGTGTTACAAGGGCTATGTTCAGAGAAGAAACAGTGCCTTCTAGTCTTGGCTGCGCCCACTGGGATTTGGCAATGACGTACTGTGTCAAAAGAAGTTTTATTTCTCTCTGTCTGTCTTTCATGTGCCTCTCTTATGAGGTGGTTTCTTTCATCTGAATCTCGCGAGGACTGCAGCCTTCCTTACTGAGGACATGGAATGGTCCTCCCCCACACAGCCTACACACTGGGGGGCAAATTTACAAGCCCCCTGCGCCACCAGTACGTCACTTTTTGTGACGTACTGGTGGCGCAGGGGGCTGCTCCATATTTACAAGGAGAGGAAAAGCCACCCTGCGTGACTTTTCCTCTCCTTGTAAATACGGCCCCTTCACACGCAGCACTTTGCGGTGAAGGGGCGTTCCATGGGTGTTGCTGTGGGTGTTCCCACGCAACACCCATGGAACTAGACACATCTCCAGAATTACGTGAAATCGTAACTCTGGAGATGCGTCAGTATGCTACGCCACCCTAGAGGTGGCGTAGCGAGGCGCACCGAGGAGAAATGTTTTCATTTCTCCTCGTTTTTCCCTCTTTCAATGCGTGCTGCATTCTGCAGCACGCATTGAAAGAGGAAAATGGTTGTAGTGATTGTTTTTGTGCAGGAAGGTTCCCCTTCCTGCACAAAAACAATCTCCCCACGACGCAGGCATCCTTGCACCATGGTGCAAGGGTGCCTGCGCCGGCATATGGCTGCAGTTTGTGCGCCAGCGCAGGGGAAGCACAAGGATGCGACATATTCTTGTAAATATGTCGCATCCCTGTGCTTTCAAACTAACGCAGCATGGCGCAGCAAAATGACTTGCTGCGCCGTGCTGCGTTAGTTAATTGTAAATCTGCCCCTGGGTCTCTCCAAGGTGTGTCATCACACAGTCTCCAAATATAGAGTGCATGGCTGCAACTACGTGGAGTAGCGCGTGGCTATACAACAGAATACTGTTGTGTGCCTTGTTGTGTGACAATCCGTGTGACTTTAAGGCCCCAACAGGATCCATCAGGAGGTCACATAGCTGCCAAGGTTTCAGATTGCTTATTGGTGACATTTTCATAGTTTCAGCCTTCTTATGAGTAACATTCAATGACCAAATGTGTGACACTTAGAGTGACACTTTCACGCAAGCAACATCAAGAAAGAAGTCCAGGGAATGGGGCGAGGATGTAGCCTTACAGCTAGAGCGGTCGACCTTGAAGCTGGGGAACCGGGTTCGATTCTCGGCAACAACGCTCAACATCCTGTGATTCTGGGCTAATTACTTAATCTCCCCGTGCCTAGCAAAAATGAATGTGTCCTTCTGTAACGAAACTAGTGCTCATGTTAAGCGCTCTGATACCCAATGTCTCGGGTCTAGTTCGCACAACATAAAACTCTAAAAAAAAAAAACAGTTAAATATCAGAAATTGCACCCATTTGAGCAACGAGAAACTCCAAGAAGATCTTGAAACTGCTGTAAAGCACCAGAAATGAAAGGGCACTAACCTAGCGCCCTTATAACTTGATTGTACTGTAAAACAAATGTGTAACCATGATGAATATATACCATTACATCGCATGCAATTACAATGTGGTCGTTACAACGACCGCGTTGTTACATCGCAGTACCATTACAACGCAAGTTGTTACAACGACTCGCTCTAGGGGGCGCGCTGGACTTAGGAAAAGTATAATTTACTATTCCAACTCCAGTGTGTGCAACAGTAGGGAAGGTGTTGGAATATCTCCCGTTTGTCCGCAGCAGAAGGCCCACTGATCGTCAGTGAGAGGGTATCCCAGTTCCCCCTCCCATCTACCCCTGGCGAGGGGGGGGTCATATGTCCTGTCCTTCTGTACTGTGCGATATAGTAGTGATACCACGTGGGCGGGAGCCGTTTGTTGTAGGAGGGAGTGTAGGGGGGACATGATGGGGGGCTCTTGTGGAAAACAGGGAGTAAGGGCTTTCACATCTTGACGCAGCCTAACATAATAAAACCACTCTAAGGGGGTAGGATTTGTGGAGCCAAAAAATTCTTCGCTGGTGCAGAACTTGCCCCCAATGTAGAGTTGTCCCCAGGTTTGGACGGACAGTTTACGAAGGAGCCGGCGACAGCCACCTTCTTGTGTAACCAGGAGATCCTGTCTTCCGGAAATAGGAAGTAGAGGGGAGTATTGTATTAGATTAGCTAGGTGGCGCCAGGCGCTAATAGTGCATTGTACAGTGGTGGAGGCAAAACGCCGCGGGACTGCAGGGGTACTCAAATAGGCAGTGCACGGAGTCGGGCCATATAGCCGTCCTCGATCGCAAGATGAGGCATGTAAGGCGGGGGGTGTATCCAATATGAGGCAAAATGAGCTTGAGCACAGATGAAGTATAACTCCAGATCCGGTATTTCAAATCTGCCAGCGCAAAAGGGTCGTGTGAGAGTGTCCCATCGCAGCCTGGCTTGTTTCCCCCCCCCCAAGTGAGTCGTATGAGCTGAGTTTTAACAGTTGAGAAAAAATGTCGGCTGGGGCATAAGGGATATTACTGAAGAGGTAGAGCAGCTTGGGCAGGACTACCATTTTTATAAGGGCGACTCTTCCGGCCAGGGATAGGGGTAGCACGATCCATCTGGTAATTTTTTCAGTTATTAGATCCAGTGCGCGACCATAGTTGGCTCTCATCAGCTCCTCACGGTTGCGGGAGATGACTATACCAAAGTAGGTAAGTGTGTCGCCGCACCACGTAAGGGGATAGTCAGGCGCGAATCACGGGGTGGCGTCGGTGAGGGGATATATCTGAGACTTTCCCCAATTGATGTTGACCCCAGAGAGACGACCAAAGAGAATAAGTAATCTGAGAATTGGGTTCAGACTTTCATCCGGGTTCCGTAAATAAAGGGTGAGGTCGTCCGCATATAAGGAGATTATTATTTGTCGCTCTGGATAAATGAGGACGTGATCTCGAAAGTGTTGTCGGACCTTAGCGGAGAGGGGTTCAAAAGCTAGGGCAAATAATAGGGGAGAGAGGGGGCATCCTTGCCGAGTGCCTCTGGCTACTGTAAAGGGGGATGACCGCACGCCATTGACCATCACGGTGGCCTGTAGGCCAGTGTATAGTAAATTTATCCAGGCTAAGAATGGGGGAGGGAAGCCCATACGATGTAGTACAAAGGCAAGATAATCCCATTCCAGGGAATCGAACGCCTTGGTGGCGTCAAGGAAAATGGCAGCAGCATTCGTGTCAGGGTCGATATCATGAAGGATCGCAAATAGTGTGCGCAGGTTGTGAGATGTGCCTCTGCTTGGCACAAACCCCGACTGGTCAGGGAGGACCAATACGGGCATAAGGGGGCTGATGCGATTCGCAATCAGCTTGGCTAGGATCTTGGCGTCGACATTGATGAGGGACAGGGGCCTGTACGAGTCACACTGCGTAGTTGGTTTGCCCGGTTTTGGTAAGGAGATAATGAGCGCTTCCTGCATTGTTTGAGGCAAAATGCCCGATTCACGGGCTTCTTCGAAGACATGACGCAGCACTGGAATGAGTAGGTGACGGAATGTTTTGTAAAATTCGGCCGGGTGGCCGTCCGGCCCCGGGGCCTTGCCAGATTGTAGTTGCATTATAGCGGATATGATCTCCTTGTCTTCATGATGCGCAAGGAGGAATTCTCTCTGGCCGTCTCCCAGCCAGGCAATGGCAGTGTCCTCAAAGAAAGGAGTAAAATCTACAGGGTGCATTCTGTGTGTCTTGTACAGGTTTTTGTAGAATCGTTTGAAGACGTGCACTATGTCTGGGGTGTTTCTATGTGTTTGTCCGTCATCATACTCAATTTCTAAAACGGTATTTGAAAAACGGGGGGGGTGAATCATGGAGGCCAACGCTTTACCCGGCCTCTCTCCTTCACCATAGCGGCGCGCCTGGTGGTATTTCCCTCTAAATTTACATTCCCTCTCAGCCGTCTCCTGGTATTCTGTAAGCAGGTCGCATAGGTGTGTTTTTAGGTCAGGGGTGGGTGTAGTTTGTATTGACAGTTCTGTTTGTTTGAGCTCGAGTTCTAATTTTCGAAGTGTGGCACGAATATCCCTTAAGACCCCTCCACTTTTGGCGATGCAGACACCGCGTATAGTGACCTTAAAGGCCTCCCATACCGTGGAATATTGTGGAACTGAGTTGTCATTTCGGGGGAAGAACTCTAATATTTCTTGCTCTAGTTCCTCTTTGAAAACGGGATCTAGTAGTGTCTGTGGGGCGAGGCGCCAGGAGATGTAAGGTGAGTCTTCATGGGGTGGCGTGAGGGTGAGGAGGACAGGCGAGTGGTCCGAGTACGTGCGTGAGAGGTGAGACGCGTGTAACATCCAGGGTGCTAACCCTTTAGTAAGTAGCCACCCATCTATGCGCGACCAGGAGGAGTGGGCAGTGGAGAAGCAGGAACCCTCTCGAGCTTGTGGGTGAAGGGTTCGCCAGGCGTCTATGAGGTCGTGGTCATCTACAATGCTTTTGAGGGCGTGATCCGCGTTAGAATAGTGATGAGATTGTGGATGTGATCTGTCCATTGCCGGATTTAAGGTAACATTAAAATCTCCCCCCCATATCAGATGCGTGGATCCAATATCCAGTATTTTACCCTAGAGGATCCGGAAAAATTCCAGATCATCAGTGTTAGGCCCATAGCAAGAGACGAGGGTGATGGATTGAGCGGATAATTGCCCCCACAGGATACTGTAGCGGCCTTGTGGGTCTCCATAAGATCCAATGGGGGTGTAGGGGAGCGTACGTTTCACTAAGATAACTGTACCCTGGGCATATGAGGAGTAGGACGAGAAGCATCTGCTGGCCGCCCAGCGTGTTGCAAATGTGGTAGGTGCGGTGGATGCGAGATGCGTTTCCTGGAGCATAGCGCAGTGAATATTGTGGCGGTCCAGATAGGATAGGATATGGCGGCGTTTGCGGGGGTCTCCCAAGCCGCGCACATTCCATGTCAGGAAGTTATAATTGGAAGAACTAGGTCGGGACTCCATAGCATTTGCGCAAAATAAGAATTGTGGAGAATGGGTGATATGGATTCGGGATTCTCAACATAGGCATGCGTGTTCAAAGTGGTACGATAAAAAGTGGCGTTAAACATTCCCATTGTCCTCCCCCCTCCCACAGCAGCAGCCCAAACCTGCCGTGACATTTCCCTCCCCCTCCCCCCTCCCCATAGACCCCATGTACCACGTTCCCAACAGGGGATAGTGGGACCAACACATTAACCATTTCGAAACAAGTCAGTGTAGGGTTCCCCTGAGTGGGTAGCAGAAAGAGGGCAACCATTCACCCCTTTTTCCAACAAGGGTGCTCGGGGAATGAGAGTGGTACTCTTCTCCAGTCCATGGCAGGATGGGGGCCACCAGCAGCGCAGGATGCGGCTAAGTTCAGCACGGGGTGTGCAGGCCATCATTCAGCGCGAAGGGAATTGTGGGAGGATCCCTCCGTCGTGGAGTGCGTCTCGTGAAGGTGGAGATGGGTACCATAAATCGGGGTACTGTGGTCACTCTACGTCTGACATATCGCCTTCTTCTTGGGAGCGTCTGGAGGGGGATGATCGGTTCGCCGCTGTCTTCGGGAGAGTTTTTAGGAAATCATAGACGTGTTGAGGATTCGTGAAGAAGTGCTGTTTCCCCAGGTGGGTGATCTTGAGACGCGCAGGGAAAAGCATGGCGTATTCAATGTTCAGTTGCTGCAGTTTTTCTTCACAGAGAGGAATTTTCTACGCCCGTCTTCAGTGCCGTCGAAGAGTACCTTCTTGTGTTCTCTGGCGAGTCGGAGGGCTGCGTCGCGATCCCGATAATTGAGGATCCTCGCAATAATGGGGCGAGGAGGAGCTCCAGGCGCTGGGCGGGGGGCCAGCGAATGGTGTGCCCTTTCTACAATGAACACCGGGGAGAATGCCTCCCTGCCAAAGGCGGCCACAAGCATACGTTCCACATAGTCCTCCATTTTGTCAGTGGCGGTGGATTCCGGCACGCCTAAGATTCGCAAATTGTTGCGCCTGGAGCGCGATTCTAAATCCTCATTCTTTGCGGCTATTAGCTTCAGGACTTTCTCCATGTCCAGCGTTTTAGTGATGGTGGTGGCAGAGGCATCGTCTAGGTCAGAAATACGTTGTTCAGTTTCCTTGAGCCTCTCTTCGTGTTGGTCACTTTTGTGCGCTAGGTGGTCAATACGCGCGTTCATAGTGTCCATTTTCGTTTCTATGGAAGTTAGGCTAGATTGTATGGCAAGGAGGAGGGCCTTCAGGTCATCTGTAGATGTGGGTTGTTCAGAGGTTGGGGACTGCTCACCCTCCATTTCTGCATGGGACCGCGTAGACTTCCGGGCTTCAAAGTTTAGCTTGGGCTGTTTAGCATCAGTGCGGGCCATGGCGAGGTGTTAGCTTCACCGGGGGGCAGGAGGCTTCGTATCGGGCTGGATACGTGAATTTGTCGAGAAGAAAAGGGCGCTGGTGGGTCTGCACAGTGTCTCCCTTCGCTCCAGCGAAGTTTAGTGGCGCAGATGCGTGGAGGTCGGGTGTGTCCGCAACCCCCGAAATGTGTAGGATTCAGATCGCCCCGTTCCTTATTCTTATCTGCAGGCAGGCACGCTTGGGCAAGCCGTTGGAGAGAGGTCGCTCAATGATAGTGGCGGAGCGGCTAGCCGGTGGGGAATTATGCACTAGTGTGGATATCAGCCAGGTAGCATGCTTTGGTGTGAATGAACATTATTTCCTCTGTTTCACAGGAGGCCAGCGGCGTCTGCAGGTAGTTGCTATTCGGGTCTCCTACTAGCAGAACCCCAGATCAGTGAAATCCCCCTCAGCAGTGGGGCGGAAGGATAGTTGGGAGGGTCCAATCAACCTCCCCCAGCCAGCGGGCGTCAGGCGGAGGCAGCAGGGGAACGTGCAGGCCAGTAGCGGCCTAGCGCAGACAGTCCGCGTAGGCGAGAGCCCAGCAGGTCGCGCTACTTCCGAAGGGAGCAGTGGAAGGGCGCAGGGCGGCAGGCAGGAGCAGCAAGCGGCAGCATCAGACTCACTGGGCTGCGGAGGCCAGACGCCACTCCCCCAGCGCGGGCTGCTAAGCGGCGTGGGGATGCCTCTCCGCATACCGCGGGCTTCACAAATTCCTAGCAAGGCCGCTCAGCTTCAGGGGAGCGCGCTCGCCCCCAGGCCCGGGGGCAGCGTCCACGCTCACCGTGTTCCTCGTCTCCCACTGGTTATTAGATCAGGGTTCTCGAGGCAGGAAGGTGCCGCAGCAGGCGTCCCCTGGAGGCAGCACCCGCCGGAATCCTCCGGCGGCAGCGGGATCCGAACTAAGAGCTCGTCACGGGGGACCCGGCTCAATGCGGCCAGTGATGCAGGGGTCCCAGCCCGGGCAGCAGGAAGGAGCTTGTGCCGCAGTCGCTCAGGTCCGGTGAGTGGCAGCCATCAGTAGAGCATACCTGTGGCATTCGTATTGTTTAATTGGCCGCGATCGCTGCATCCGCCATTTTGTTGTAGTCTGGCGCGGCATGGGTGAAGTCCATAACTGGGGTTCTCTGCTGAATCGCGGCGATCTGGGTGCTGCGGGGGGTGGCCAAGGGTTAGGTCTAGCGTATCAGACCATTTGCAGATGTGTAGGGCTGGATCAGGGGAGGATGGCTGTTGGATTTTGTCCCGAGCGGCAGGAGCCTCACAGAGGTGCAGCCATCTTGCTTGGCGCCCTCTAGCGCCCCCTTGCAGCTGCTATCCTGCGCCAAAACTTCTTAAATGAGGCCCTTAGAAATTTACAGACGTACAAATACAATACCCAGTGCTAAGGATATTACTGCACATTTCACTGCTCGTCTTCGCATTTGGTTCCCTCAGTTTTTTGATGGTGAAAGCATAAAAGATTTCTGAGAAGAAATGCAGGACTTCCAGAGCTTGGTGAATGCATTGGTGTGCAAAATATCTGCAGTGATGGTGATCTCACACCTCTATCTCTGGTGATAGTGATCTAACAGCTATATCTGCAGTAATAGTGATCTCACACCTCTATCTGCGGTGATAGTGATCGCACACCTCTATCTGCAGTGATAGTGATCTCGCACCTCTACCTGCGGTGATAGTGATCTCGCACCTTTATCTACTTTAATAGTGATCTCATACCTATATCAGCAGTGATAGTGATTTCGCACCTCTATCTGCAGTGATAGTGATCTCACACCTCTATCTGCAGTGATAGTGATCTCATACCTCTATCTGCAGTGATAGTGATCTCGCACCTCTATCTGCAGTGATAGTGATCTCACACCTCTATCTGCAGTGATAGTTATCTCACACCTCTATCTGCAGTGATAGTGATCTCACACCTCTATCTGCGGTGATAGTTATCTCACACCTCTATCTGCAGTGATAGTGATCTCACACCTCTATCAGGCAGTGATAGTGATCTCACACTTCTATCTGTGGTGATAGTGATCTAACACCTATATCTGCAGTAATAGTGATCTCACACCTCTGTGGTGATAGTGATCGCACACCTCTATCTGCAGTTATAGTGATCTCGCACCTTTATCTGCTTTAATAGTGATCTCACACCTATATAAGCAGTGATAGGGATCTTGCACCTCTATCTGCAGTGATAGTGATCTTACACCTCTATCTGCAGTGATAGTGATCTCACACCTCTATCTGCGGTGATAGTGATCTCGCACCTCTATCTGCAGTGATAGATATCTCACACCTCTATCTGCAGTGATAGTGATCTCACACCTCTATCTGCGGTGATAGTTATCTCACACCTCTATCTGCAGTGATAGTGATCTCACACCTCTATCAGGCAGTGATAGTGATCTCACACCTCTATCTGTGGTGATAGTGATCTCATACCTCTATCAGCAGTCATAGTGATATCACACCTCTATCTGCTTTAATAGTGATCTCACACCTCTATGAAGCAGTGATAGTGATCTCACACCTCTAGCTGTAGTGATAGTGACCTCACACCTCTATCTGCAGGGATCTCGCACCTCTATCTGCAGTGATAGTGATCTCGCATGTCTATCTGCAGTGATAGTAATCTTGCACCTCTATCTGCAGTGATAGTGATCTCGCACCTCTTTCTGCAGTGATAGTGCTCTCACACCTCTATCAGGCAGTGATAGTGATCTCACACCTCTATCTGTGGTGATAGTGATCTCATACCTCTATCAGCAGTGATAGTGATATCACACCTCTATCTGCTTTAATAGTGATCTCACACCTCTATGAAGCAGTGATAGTTATCTCACACCTCTAGCTGCTGTGATAGTGACCTCACACCTCTATCTGCAGTGATCTTGCACCTCTATCTGCAGTGATAGTGATCTCGCACGTCTATCTGCAGTGATAGTAATCTTGCACCTCTATCTGCAGTGATAGTGATCTCGCACCTCTATCAGCTGTGATAGTGATGTCATACCTATATCTGCAGTGATAGTGATCTCACACCTATATCTGCAGTGATAGTGATCTCGCACCTCGATCTGCAGTGATAGTGATCTCGCACCTCTATCTGCAGTGATAGTGAGCTCACACCTCTATCTGCAGTGATAGTGATCTCGCACCTCTATCTGCAGTGATAGTGAGCTCACACCTCTATCTGCAGTGATAGTGATGATAGTGATCTCGCACCTCTATCTGCAGTGATAGTGATCTCACACCTCTATCTGCAGTGATAGTGATCTCACACCTCTATCTGCGGTGATAGTGATCTTGCACCTCTGTCTGCAGTGATAGTGATCTCACACCTCTATCTGCAGTGATAGTGATCTCGCACCTCTATCTGCTGTGATAGTGATCTCACACCTCTATCTGCTGTGATAGTTATCTCACACCTCTATCTGCGGTGATAGTGATCTCGCACCTCTATCTGCAGTGATAGTGATCTCACACCTCTATCTGCAGTGATAGTGATGATAGTGATCTCGCACCTCTATCTGCAGTGATAGTGATCTCACACCTCTATCTGCAGTGATAGTGATCTCGCACCTCTATCTGCGGTGATAGTGATCTCACACCTCTATCTGCTGTGATAGTGATCTCACACCTCTATCTGCTGTGATAGTGATCTCGCACCTCTATCTGCAGTGATAGTGATCTCACACCTCTATCTGCAGTGATAGTGATGATAGTGATCTCACACCTATATCCGCAGTGATAGTGATCTTGCACCTCTATCTGCAGTGATAGTGATCTCGCACCTCTATCTGCAGTGATAGTGATCTTGCACCCCTATCTGCAGTGATGGTGATCTCGCACCTCTATCTGCAGTGATAGTGATCTCACACCTCTATCTGCAGTGATAGTGATGATAGTGATCTCGCACCTCTATCTGCAGTGATAGTGATCTCACACCTCTATCTGCAGTGATAGTGATCTCACACCTCTATCTGCGGTGATAGTGATCTCGCACCTCTATCTGCGGTGATAGTGATCTCGCACCTCTATCTGCAGTGATAGTTATCTCACACCTCTATCTGCAGTGATGGTGATCTCAACCTCTATCTGCAGTGATAGTTATCTCACACCTCTATCTGCAGTGATAGTGATCTCACACCTCTATCTGCTTTAATAGTGATCTCACACCTCTATGAAGCAGTGATAGTGATCTCACACCTCTAGCTGTGGTGATAGTGACCTCACACCTCTATCTGCTGTGATCTCGCACCTCTATCTGCAGTGATAGTGATCTCGCACCTCTATCTGCAGTGATAGTGATCTCACACCTCTATCAGCTGTGATAGTGATGTCACACCTATATCTGCAGTGATAGTGATCTCACACCTATATCTGCAGTGATAGTGATCTCGCACCTCGATCTGCAGTGATAGTGATCTTGCACCTCTATCTGCAGTGATAGTTATCTCACACCTCTATCTGCAGTGATAGTGATCTCGCACCTCTATCAGCGGTGATGGTGGTGTCACACCTATATCTTCAGTGATAGTGATCTCACACCTGTATCTGCAGTGACAGTGATCTCACACCTCTATCTGCAGTGATAGTGATCTCACACCTATATCTGCAGTGATAGTGATCTTAGACATCTATCTGCAGTAATAGTGATCTCACACCTCTATCTGCAGTGATAGTGATCTCGTACCTCTATCTGCGGTGATAGTGATCTCGCACCTCTATCTGCAGGGATAGTGATCCCGCACCTCTATTTGCAGTGACAGTGATCTTGCACCTCTATCTGCAGTGATAGTGAGCTCGTACCTCTATCTGCAATGATAGTGATCTCACACCTCTATTTGCAGTGATAGTGATCTCGCACCTCTATCTGCAGTGATAGTGATCTTGCACCTCTATCAGCGGTGATGGTGGTGTCACTCCTATATCTGCAGTGATAGTGATCTCACACCTGTATCTGCAGTGACAGTGATCTCACACCCATATCTGCAGTGATAGTGATTTTGCACCTCTATCTGCAGTGATATTGATCTCACACCTCTATCTGCAGTGATAGTGATCTCGCACCTCTATCTGCGGTAATAGTGATCTTGCACCTCTATCTGCAGTGATATTGATCTTGCACCTCTATCTGCAGTGATCTTGTTCTTGCACCTCTATCTGCAGTGATAGTCATCTCACACCACTATCTGCAGTGACAGTGATCTTGCCCCTCTATCAGCGGTGATGGTGGTGTCACACCTATATCTGCAGTGATAGCAATCTCACATCTGTATCTGCAGTGAAAGTGATCTCACACCTCTATCTGCAGTGATAGTGATCTCACACCTCTATCTGCAGTGATAGTGATCTCACACCTTTTTGCTGACACCATGCAAAGCATTCTTGCATACACCAGTTGTTACTACAGTAGGGCCAAGGGACGGGAGCGTCTTGGGCGTGAAGGGGGCGTCTTCAGACCCAATAAACAGCAGGAGAAGGTTGGACTCTAGTGCTGAGCAGTGACTGGTTCAAGAGTTGAGGAGATACCGACTTTGAAGGGGAGCTCCGGCCAGTAATCAGACTTTCGAGGAGTCGTGGCTGGCAGGGGGGGTACAGGTGTGCTCTAAGGGCAGGGGGTACAGCTGTGCTCTGAAGGCAGGGGTGGTACAGGTGTGCTCTGGGGGCAGAGGGGCGTGGTGGGTACAGGTGTGCTCTGGGGCAGGTGGGGTACAGGTGTGCTCTGGGGGCAGGGGGTTACAGAGGTGCTCTAGGGGCAGGGGGGTAAAGGTGGGCTCTGGGGGCAGAGGGGGGTACAGGTGTGCTCTGGGGCAGAGGGGGGAGGTACAGGTGTGCTCTGGGGCAGAGGGGGGGTACAGGTGTGCTCTGGGGCAGAGGGGGGAGGTACAGGTGTGCTCTGGGGGCAGGGGGGTACAGGTGTGCTCTGGGGGCAGGGGGGGTACAGGGGTGCTCTGGGGCAGGGGGGAGGTACAGGTGTGCTCTGGGAGAGAGGGGCATGGGGGGTACAGGTGTGCTCTGGGGGCAGAGGGGGTGGAGGGGTACAGGTGTGCTCTGGGGGCAGAGGGGGTGGGGGGTACAGGTGTGCTCTGGGGGCAGAGGGGGGTGGGGGTACAAGTGTGCTCTGGGGCAGAGGGGGAGGTACAGGTGTGCTCTGGGGGCAGGGGGATTCAGGTGTGCTCTGGGGGCAGGGGGTACAGGGGTGCTCTGGGGCAGGGGGGAGGGAGGTACAGGTGTGCTCTGGGGGAGAGGGGCGTGGGGGGTACAGGTGTGCTCTGGGGGCAGAGAGGGGTGGAGGGTTACAGGTGTGCTCTGGGGGCAGTGGGGGTGGGGGGTACAGGTGTGCTCTGGGGCAGAGGGGGGTGGGGGGTACAAGTGTGCTCTGGAGGCAGAGGCAGCACCGGCCACCTGCCTCCAGGTGAGGTGACCTGTGATGTGCCTACCAAGACTTCTGACAGTGTCCCAGATGGATCCCACTAACCCCCTCCCTGCTGCACCGGCCTCAGGGTGAGCCGGGAGCCAGCACAGCATGCTGAAGTTCATAGGAGGTGTGGCGCAGCGGCCGGCGCGGGGCTCACGGTTTGATCCCGGCACCGGCGGCAGCTCCGCTCAGCACCGTGTGACTCTGGGCGATCCCTTGACCCCGAGCGCCTTGAGACCCTTAGGGGTGAGTAGTTGGCGCTTTACAAATACCGGATTTGCGGCTGCCCGCGGCCCCCGCAGGGGGCCACCCTAAACGGGCGCCCCTTTAGTGCCATTTGGGCACTTCCCCACCCCCCAATGATGTGCGGGACTCAAGGAGGAGTCCCCCTACCAGACGCGTCACTTCCGGCACGCAGAGGAGGTGGGGAGGTATTTATGCCTCCCCCCGGCCATCTTGGCGTCCTCTTTGCGCCGGACACGCCGTCTGGGGGGTCGTGCTGTTGGTCTGCTGCTGGACATGGGGTCCTGAGGTCGTGCGGTCGGTCGCGTCCGGTAGTGAGGTGAGTGCGGTCACCAACCCCCCCCCCCCGTCCTACCACGTAAGGCCATGGCCGGTGTGGGACCCCTCCTATCTGCAAATTCTTTGGCCCGGCCCGCAGTAGGTCCGCTGGTGTCGGTACCTGCGGGTGGGGTGCTGGCGAGGGATTGGGACGGGGGCAGGGTAAGGGGGGTACACACTTCCCGGTTTCATACCGCGCTGGCGACCGAACAGCCGTAGACAGAGGGAGTGTCACTAGCTCCTCTCACCATTCCTTAGCACGGCCCCCCCTTCCATGATCAGCGCACTGGAAGCTCCAGAGGCGATGCATCAAGGGGCAAGCTAGCAGCGCAGGGGGCCCGACCGCTAGGCGATAACCGCACATGAGGGGTGGCCTCAGCTGCCATGCTGAGAGCCCTGCACGGCACTCCCCAGGTGCGCGAGTGAGTGGGCCGGCAGCCGGTGGGCACGCTCCTTGCTGGTGACACCGGGTCTTTCTCCGCATGGGTTCGGACCCCACTCCTGGTACCATGCCCGACATGCCGTCTGGAAAGCGGTGGACATCGAGGGGCAGAGGCCGGCGGTCGCGTGTTGTGAGGTGAGCGTAGAGCAAGAGTGTATGGGGGCGCTAAAGCCCCTGCACGGCGCCCCACGATGTCCACATAGAAATAAGAATTTCTCCCCGGTGGGGGGCACCGGGCGGGTCACTCGGGTCTGGAGCCTTTGTGCCGCGGTAGTTCATACGCTCCCCTGAGTGCAGTCTTCTCTGCATGGGAGCACTTTAGCACGTTGTAGTCTAGCTCAGTGGATTAACTCGTTAAGGGTTTTCCTCCTCTATAATATTGCACGGTCGCATTGCATGCGGGGAATGAGAATGGGGAAAGTGAAACCATAAGTCCCTGATTATAAAGGGCTACTGGTGAAAGTGCCGGGAGCAGCCATTGTGATACTTACTGCCCGTACTCGACAGGCGTGTGCTCTTTTAGGGCGCTTTAATTTGGCCAATGTAATGCTCATATTGGACCGAATGAAGTACCTTGACAGTGATCACTCAATTGTAAGCGACCCATTTAGTGCTATGGCCTTTGAATCCAAAGATACACTGAGACTGTACACTTCCTCTTGCCCGAATCCATATATTGGAACTACCATTAGTCTCATAGAAAAAGAAAGAAAGAAAACGGATTTCATAAAACATTGCCCCCTTTTTGTTACTGTTTATCCAGGCTCCGACTGCTTTCGGCCAGGTCGTGGTCCGGGGGTATCGCAGGCCCTGGTGAGTGCGGGCGTCTGACATACCGTCAGAGGCCCGAGACTGACGCATTTGCGTTTGTAACCTTGGGGGTTCACCCTACTATACACTTGCAGCAGGGCGTCTATCATAATTACCGCCTGCCCCACTTAGTCATGTGGAGGTCCCCACGATGGTGCATACAATTGTCTCCACACAGGGACTAAGCTGCATCTCCTACACCCTCTCGTCCACCTCTCCCTGGTAATAATTATCACCGCGTGGAGCACAGAAGCCTATGGGCCTCTTATACTGTATTTACCGCTCCGGACCACCTGAAAGTGGTGAAGGAAAGGGGATTATCTTTACTCCCCGAGCAATCAGCGCAATACATAATTGCGCCTGGAAGCCAAAGGGTTTATCAACTAATGGCACGCAGACCCCCATGCAGCCAGCCACGCGTGAGAAAGAGCTAATTTTGGGGCCAGGATTGCCTATCATCCACTGCCATACGTAGGGCATGCCGGGCAAAGACCTTGCTGACGCGCCGCCACTGATCAGAGGGGTTAAATCCATCAGAAGGAGAGCAATGAGGACCTTTGGACCTCTTTGTGGAAAGGGAGCGCTGCCAATTACACCAGCAAGAGCTTGTGCCGGGAGAAAGCACTCCCTGCGGGGGTGGCCGCCATTTTTGCCCCGCCCGGCCAGGATGTGGTCCGTTGGCTAGATTGCCGACTTTGGTGCTGGAAACCAGGGTTCGAGCCTCGGGGTCGCGTCCACATCCTGTGATTCTGGGCAAATCACTTAATCTCCCCGTGCCTGAATGTGTAATGTAAATACGGTGCTCATGTAAAGCGCTCCAATACCTTCGGGTCGAGTTTGCGCTATATAAATATGCACAAAAAAAAAAAAAAGAGCCCCCCTACGCTGCCGGAGGCCCTAGGTTACCCTCCAAACAACTCCTAGAGATTGGCGGGTGCATCGGGAGAGCAGCTTAAGGACTCAGCCCCCATGCTGCCCATATAAAATACCCTTGCCTACGCGGCATTCGTACCAAAATACCTTACCATGAAGCCGTATACACATCGACTTGCGGTCGCCCTTCACCACCAAGCACTGCCCAAATAGAACAATTGCGCATTGCGGCGAGGAGACCGCCATTGTAGGCAACACAACATATGCTCGGGTAAACAATGTAAAGCGCCTGCTACCCATGCGAGGGTTTTCCGCATAACATTGCGCCGCGGCCCAACCTATGAGCCCCCTCATTACCGTGCGCCAGACAACAAGCGTTGCCACCCCATGGCAGCCACATAAGCCAAGTTCAACCACATAACACGGATGTGCAGCCATGCAAATCGGGACCGCATTAAGCACCGCGGCATGCCCGGACATTCAAATGGATCCCTGAGCCGTTCTGCGCGTACTGCCCCCAGCATGAATGCAGGCTCCCAAAATACCACATCCTCTGGCTCCGGGAACCGATCTGGAGCAGGGCACTATGCCCGAGGGAAACAGCAGAGGAGGGGAAGCCTTGCGCCGCACACGTCACAGGATCTGTTCGGTGGTTCACGGACATGCTTTGGCTGCCGGATTATATGGGCGCAGCGTCCTTGCTAGGTGGAACAGCCCTAGTTCCTGCATAAGGGCGATAAAGCGTTCTGTTCATAGCCAGTTTGTTGCCACAGGATTATATCACTGTGTTTGGGCAAAAGATTGAATTTTAATAGCACACAGGTTAGGTGTTTGATGTCACCGCGGACCGGCAGCTGTAAACTCCGGGGTATCGCTCAAGGTCTACCAATGTTCGTTCGGCATGAAATGACAGTGTATGTGTCAGGGCTCTGGCGGAAGTGTCTCGCGTACAGCAATATGCCTTGAGCGCGATGCTTAGACACTGCAGGAGTCAAGGTAGCAGAGTGTCCGGCAGAAGTTGTGCATTGGGCAGGAAAAGCACCCCCGGGGAAGACCCGGCTGTGGGGGAGTTGAGAAGCAAACCTATAGCTGTGTGATTCCTTCAGCCCGTTTTGCCATGTGTCTAAGAGACGACAAGAGTCTAAGACATTTTATGCAGTACAGCTCGATTTTGATGAGTCTATCGTAGTTTCTGATCGATGTTTGGGTTGTTGGGCTGCACTGATATTCATGCTGATCCCCTGGGGCGAGCTGCGTGCTGGAGCACATGTCGCCATCAGATGGACAAAGGCCCTCAATTTTTTTTTTTTTTTGATGCTTGAACCTGGCTTTACAAGAATAGGTATTCCGTATGGAAAATGTGGTGTAGGCTCTTGGGCCAAATGTGGCATAGTGTACAGGGAGACGGCTCAGCAGGGAGTATACTGCCAAATTACCATCACTGTATACTAATTAGTTGGTTCTAAATAAAGTCGCATTGTGAGTTTCTGAAGGATGGAAAGAGAACACCTCTGCTGGTTTTGTGTTCCAAGGAAAGCACGGACCTATGAGACTCTTTACCCTCTATGGTGCCGTAGGTGTTTAGGCCACCACATGGCTGGGGGGACAAGGCGAGAGTCGCGGCCTGGGAACTGCGCCACGGGCCAGGGTTCACGCTTTGAGGCAGTGATTTCGAATTTTAGAAGGCTATGGGACGGTCAAAGGCATTGCCCTGAGAGTACTATGAACGCCTCACTCAATGGGTTTCTCCTGAAAATATTTAAGGCGCACCCATGCCTCGCTTTTAGTACCATGCTTGCAGTTGTATAAGGGCGCCACTCCGGTTCTGAGGTCGTCTGGTTATGCTGGCGACGTACTCTCCTGGTGGGGCTGCCGTGTGCCCCGAGGGGGCCAAGTTCCTGGTGGCGGGTGGTGTGCGCCTGCTGCCTTGTGCCTGGTATATATTTTGGTTAGCTTGTCGCACGGGCCATTAATTTGGGTGCCACCCCAGAGATAATTGTGCCCACTGCACTTTCCCTCTCCCAGCTTGAGAGCAGGGGCTTAATTTGTGTAATAATTGGCGGGGGCCACTGCCATGTAGAGCTAACTGTGCCTGTAATATGGCGTAGGTCATGGTATTACGTGACGGGTGCTCATGCAAGGCACCCGTCACGTAATACTGCTGGTATAACTTCAGCTTGAGTATGTGCATGAATGAATAATGCCTCCATTCACCAATACCGATAGGGGCATCGCTCCATCCTTCTCAGCTAAGCAGACATAAGCGGTTTGATATGTCCTTTGGCCTTGAGCGGGTCATTCAATGCTTTTCTTTCATAGAACTATTCTCGCCAATTTTAATTCGGCAGTTTGGATGGTGCAGAGGTCTCAAATCCATCAATATTTCTTTGACGATCTGGTGACCCGCATTTAGGGGATGTCCATGGTTCTTGGCGGGGCTAAGTAATGTTTCCGGTACACAAAGACCCCGTTGCTTAGGCCTCATGCTCCTTTGTTTCAGCCTTGGTTTGGTCACACCATATTGGGGGCCAGTCACTTACACGTATAAACCGTCGGTTGGCCACGTTAGAAATACTTTTCTCACACCCTAGACCTGGAGCCCCTATAGCTGTGTAATCCGGAGGAGAGTTGGAAAGACCACTGCCTCCAGGGGGTGTCTGCCCACTGTAGCACCAGGGGGCTAGGGCATGCGGGCATGTAGCACATTTGTTAATGGTGCAGGATAATCGTTGTTTTACTCTAGGAAACGGGGATCTCATGACCAGGTTCTGACTTGTTGGGTGTCAGTTACCAGCCCAAGGGGGGGGGAGCACAATTTTTATTTACTCTGTGCTGTTATGCGAAGTACAGTTCCTGCCAACAACTACGGGGTTGTGCTATCTGAGCTGTAGGACGGTGGCCCGATTGACCTAGTGAGTGATGAAATACCGGTGATGTCATGATGAGGTTTGGTAGCACAGAGTAATAGGGGCAGATGGTACTAAGTCTCTCTTGGGTGGACGATACGCAGGGTATTTAGAATTGCCTGGTATGGAATCTCTGCTGCAGGTGCCAATGTGGGAGTGCATATGGCACATCAAATTTAAACTGCCTCTGGGATAGCCAGTCTCTGCCTAGCCACCTAAGGGGTGGGCAGGAGTCAGCATAAGGGTGCCCCCCCTTCTCCTGACTAGAGGGGTGGCTTCGGCCAGGCTTAGGTGCATACCCTAGCCTACCTGAAACTCCATTTACAACATGGGTAGAGAACGCCTAGGAGTGGTTTGCAGTCAATTCGCATCCGCCCCACAGGGCGAATGTTTTAGGCCACAAGGTTGTGGATGGCTCTTGCGAGGGAGCCTGGTGAAGAGCCAAGGTCAGGCTAGGAAGTCTCGCGCTTTCGCCGCACTTTTGAGGCCCAGTCACGAGCGCATTGTAGCAGGGTGAGCTGGCTGTGGGGCATGAAGCGCCAAGGCATCAGTAGCACTGAGCGGCTTGCAGCCGGAGGCGGTATCCGATGCATGGGGCACTTGTTAGAGTAGAGCCCTACTCAGAGGTACCGCCTTTAGTGCTAGGAGGTCTGTTGGCACCGCCTTTCAAGGGAAGCCATTGTCTAGCAGGCTGCTCTGTGCAGAGCATTTGCAGGCGTAAGTTACAGTATCCGCTACCATTTCAAATGTGCATCTTTCACAATTTACTCAGATAACTGGGACAGGAAGTAAGGTGGGCTGGATAACTCTTGCTTCTACCTGAGTGGCACATCTTGGCAGGAGTGTTTGTCAAAGGGATTGCACTTCAGCCAGGTAATGTTAGCACCCATCCACACCAAGCCGATCGTCAAGGTCACCCTGGGCCTCACTTACACAGCCCAGTAGGAGCCCCTTGTGGTGGTCAGTGACAGGAATTACTAATTTGAACTGACAGGAGGCATGTCCGTGGGTTTCAACAGCAGAAGTTTGGGGAGAGCTAGACTCCACCCACCCATGGTCAAGGTGTAAGTTTTATTAGTTGGAGTGGCACTCTTATTTGACCAGGCGTTCATTGCCACACGAGGGCATCGCTGAGTTGTAGCCAGAGCACGGGCATTGTGTGTTTCCCAGGGAGCAGCAAGTGAAGGCAAGACTCTTCCCAAATCTAGCACCAGAACACAAAGTAGTCAGGGTCTACTTGTCTGTTGGGTGACTTGTGTAGGCACTGGTGTAGTTGTCACTCCACAACTACAAATGAGGGGTGAGTTGTCTCCAATAGAGGGCACAATGCATATATATTGTTTCAAACCAGAATTGACTCCATCAATGTGTTCACCAGGGTCTAGCAATCAAAGAGGCCTGTGAAATTCTGGTCAACGGCGTGGATTAAGTGCACTCTAGAACCGAGGTTAGGTGACACAGGAGGGTGATTCAAGATACACAGGTGGTGTGACGGCAACGCGAGACTGTCCGCTTATGCTGGGTAGGAGGTTCCATATCACCAACCAGAAGGGTGACATGTGGCAAAACCGTGAATGTTTAAGAATGGCATAGATGCCAGTCAGGAGAGGTTTGTCAAAGGCATTACACTTATTGCCAGGCATTGCTAACTACCCATCCACACCAAGCCTATTTTTAGGCTTCCTGGGCCGCATACTCACAGCCCGGTATTAGGCACCTGCAGTTGTCAGCGCCAGGAGTTATTAAATTACAACTGTACCGTGGGCGTACTTGCCGACCGGGCAGTACTGCCACGGCCTCCAAGGGCCAATTAGTCAGACACCAGTAGCAGTGAGTGTGGCTTGCCCTCTGTGCAGTTGGCGGGGGAATTTAATTCCATGTACAGGCTACACAAACTTGCTTCTGCAGGTCTCGTGGGTGAGCGAGTTCACTGCTTTGAACAAGGCATAAAAAGGAGCATGGCGTGACACATAGACTATTAGGAAGTAATTCAGGGACCGGGTACCTTCACACACGATTCCGGGGGAGGGCAATTAAGTTCGGGATAACCAAGTGTACCGGGTGTAGTGCCTTGCATCTTGGGTCAAAGCAGGTTGGCTCACAGGGGGTGTCTAGGATCTTCCAGGCACACCCTGCAGGGTAGAATGCTATAGAACTGCACGTTGCCACTAGTTTGAGTGCAACTAATTGATCCCTCTCAAAGCAAACCTAGGTTTTATGGTCAGTGCACAACATACAACCGTTCACTCCAGCTTCCTGAAGGCAGTCTGTTAGAAGAGGTGTCGATCGGGACGTCCTGCGCCAGGGCGCGGACATTGCACGGGCGACACAGCAGATAGGGTGCTGTCAGACGAGGGTGCTTGCGGGCTAGGTGGCCAAGCAAGATAGCAGAACCAATTCTATGGACCTCTCGTCCCCCTCTTGACTGCCCGAGACTGTGAGTGCAGGGGGATTTGCAATGTTACGGGTATTTTCCCGCCCATACAGGGGCAGAGGGGTACATTGCAGGTATCGGCATAAATAGAGTGGAGGCAAGACCTACAGACTATGTGCACCAGTAGCCGCAAGAGGTTGGCGTTAAGAGCAAAATCTTGCAGCGGCAAGGTAGCCAGGTGGCATGCGCCAGCTGGTTAGGCCAGAATGTGTGCTGTGGCTCCAATAGCGGTTTGAAATGTGTTTGGAGCACCATCACTGACAATTCCAGAGCACACTATGCACCTCGGCCCAGTAGGTGTAGGCCATAGGCTCATGTGCGGCTTGATCTTGTGGAGGGCAAAATTCCCTGGAATATCAAGGTACTAGGTCATTAGCTGGGTTGAACATCAAGGGTCACAGCTGGTTAGCAGGTATGTGTGTATCTGTCATCGAGCTTTAGTTAAGCAAGCCTGGCAGGTGGCGAAGTTGTCACTCCAAATGGTTGTTGTACTGCAGTAGTGTGCGCTAGGCGATCAGTCCTGTTCGCCATGGTTTATTAATCACAAAGGTCGGTGCACATGTCTGGTCAACCTCAACAAAGTAGGTGCACCCTGCTCCCTGGGCGGGTCACGGGTTGCTTCAGTTAAGCAGGAAATGCCCCGCCCGTATAGCCAGAGTATATAGCCTGGTTGTGGAAGCGGTCTTCAAGCATGTGTGCTGCTGTTCCAGGTATTGGGGAAACAGGTGTTAGGGAACACGAACTGCTAGAAGGCCTGCAACTTCAGGTTGCAGGAGGTGGGAGCCACATCAGCTTGAAGGGTAATACAGCGATGTTTAAGGGTAGAGCTCCCTCCTGGGAGGCCATCACATTCTTGCAGCGCATGTGAGGCACTGGTACATTCCCAGAAAAGGATAAACCGCTCCATGCGCAAGTTTGCAGAACAAGGGGCTTTGGCTTCATCAGGCATGAGCTATGCCGGGCGAACACCAAAGGTTAATTTGACAATGTTGGGGTGCACTTGCACAGGTGGGCTTGGATCTGTTCCTCTGGACATGAATGAGGCCCGGGAAATAGCAGGTTGCAGTGAGAAAGGAGCTGTTTTGGTGGGGGGCTCTTTAGGCGACGGGGGCCGCCTCCAGAGCTGTGGAGGAGTTACAGGGCGATCTGGAAGCAAATGGGTACAGAAGAGTACCTCTGCAAGAGCACAATAGGGGTGCCAGAGCCAAATCCCAGGAGCCTCATGGGAGGGTCCTGGAACAATTACGTCGGCGCCCCGTTAGTCCTTCGGGCGGTTGTGGGCCTGAACAACCGGGGGCTTGCCTTGCTACGCTCCGCCCTGAAAGGGGCGTGAGTAATAGGGACCAATGTGTCACGTGATCCAGTAAGGGGATCACCCCCATAAGGGTAGCGCTGATTGGTTACTCCACAGTGCTTGGCTCATCAGGCGGGCAGGGCAGCATAGGTTGGTACAGCTGCCTGCCCTTGGATCGCCCGTAAGATAACCCACCATATTGCATACTTTTGTATGGAATAAACCTGCAGCACTAATTTTCCCAAACAAAAGTTGTGTTGTGTATTTATTTATGCATGCATACTCTGTTGTAGTGTGGGTGGGGTGTGTTGCCAATAATGGGACTATGCGGCTGCCCGCGGCCCCGCAGGGGGCCACCCTAAACGGGCGGCCCCTTTAGTGCCATTTGGGCACTTCCCCACCCCCAATGATGTGCGGGACTCAAGGAGGAGTCCCCTACCAGACGCGTCACTTCCGGCACGCAGAGGAGGTGGGGAGGTATTTATGCCTCTCCCCGGCCATCTTGGCGTCCTCTTTGCGCCGGACACGCCGTCTCCCACCCTACCGCTTACCCGGCGTGGGGTTGGCAGGCGAAATACATAGAACGTTGTAATGTTTTCTTTCTCATTGCAGGAGGAGTTACAGGGCGATCTGGAAGCAAATGGGTACAGAAGAGTACCTCTGCAAGAGCACAATAGGGGTGCCAGAGCCAAATCCCAGGAGCCTCATGGGAGGGTCCTGGAACAATTACGTCGGCGCCCCGTTAGTCCTTCGGGCGGTTGTGGGCCTGAACAACCGGGGGCTTGCCTTGCTACGCTCCGCCCTGAAAGGGGCGTGAGTAATAGGGACCAATGTGTCACGTGATCCAGTAAGGGGATCACCCCCATAAGGGTAGCGCTGATTGGTTACTCCACAGTGCTTGGCTCATCAGGCGGGCAGGGCAGCATAGGTTGGTACAGCTGCCTGCCCTTGGATCGCCCGTAAGATAACCCACCATATTGCATACTTTTGTATGGAATAAACCTGCAGCACTAATTTTCCCAAACAAAAGTTGTGTTGTGTATTTATTTATGCATGCATACTCTGTTGTGGTGTGGGTGGGGTGTGTTGCCAATAATGGGACTATGGATTTATCAGAAAAAGGAGACGCTGTGATCGACGTGATGCAGCAGTGAAAGCCACTTTTTGTGACCAAGTCGATGTCCAAGCTCGAATTACAATTTAAGAGAACAATCAGGGTGGTAATTAACGGTCGAGAGGCGGGTACAAAACCGGAACCGGAAGGAAGGATTGGTAAAAACAGGGAACCGGCGACATGTAAGTGACTGAGAAAGAAAGATGACTTCTATTAAAAGAGCGTACTTTAAGTCAGCCCCGACTAATAATGAAGACATGGCGGGACCTGGTCTGGCTGCCGCGGGGGGGGCTCTGCGAGTCCTAAGAGGGCCTAGAAGCTCAGCGGCGCTTTGGTCGTGCGCAGGGGGTTCATTCTTATTGTTTCTGCGCCAAAGTCTGCAAGCAAAGCAGAGAAGAGGGGGGCACTCGTGTCCTGCCCCTGGGATGGGGGGGCAGGTGCCAGCTGTAGAGTGAGGATCACCCCACAATCCAGAAACGAGGTTCGAGTATTAGATCGGTTGTGCCCAGACTGCGGCTACTGACTGATCCTCTGGGCCACTAGAGGGCTAGAACAGGCAGACAGGGCCACTGATGTCTCACACAGGAGTCACACCTCATGGCACTGAGTGCCACTTTCAGACTGATGTCTCACACAGGAGTCACACCTCATGGCACTGAGTGCCACTTTCAGACTGATGTCTCACACAGGCGTCACACCTCATGGCACTGAGTGCCACTTTCAGACTGATGCCCCACACAGGAGTCACACCTCATGGCACTGAGTGTCACTTTCAGACTGATGCCTCACACAGGAGTCACACCTCATGGCACTGAGTGCCACTTTCAAACTGATGTCTCACACAGGAGTCACACCTCATGGCACTGAGTGCCACTTTCAGACTGATGTCTCACACAGGAGTCACACCTCATGGCACTGAGTGCCACTTTCAGACTGATGTCTCACACAGGAGTCACACCTCATGGCACCGAGTGCCACTTTCAGACTGATGTCTCACACAGGAGTCACACCTCATGGCACCGAGTGCCACTTTCAAACTGATGTCACACACAGGAGTCACACCTCATGGCACCGAGTGCCACTTTCAGACTGATGTCTCACACAGGATTCAGACTGATGTCTCACACAGGAGTCACACCTCTTGGCAGTGAGTGCCACTTTCAGACTGATGTCTCACACAGGAGTCACACCTCTTGGCACTGAGTGCCACTTTCAGACTGATGTCTCACACAGGAGTCACACCTCATGGCACTGAGTGCTACTTTCAGACTGATGTCTCATACAGGAGTCACACCTCTTGGCACTGAGTGCCACTTTCAGACTGATGTCTCATACAGGAGTCACACCTCTTGGCACTGAGTGCCACTTTCAGACTGATGTCTCACACAGGAGTCACACCTCATGGCACTGAGTGCCACTTTCAGACTGATGTCTCACACAGGAGTCACACCTCATGGCACCGAGTGCCACTTTCAGACTGATGTCTCACACAGGAGTCACACCTCATGGCACTGAGTGCCACTTTCAAACTGATGTCACACACAGGAGTCACACCTCATGGCACCGAGTGCCACTTTCAGACTGATGTCTCACACAGGATTCAGACTGATGTCTCACACAGGAGTCACACCTCTTGGCAGTGAGTGCCACTTTCAGACTGATGTCTCACACAGGAGTCACACCTCTTGGCACTGAGTGCCACTTTCAGACTGATGTCTCACACAGGAGTCACACCTCTTGGCACTGAGTGCCACTTTCAGACTGATGTCTCACACAGGAGTCACACCTCTTGGCACTGAGTGCCACTTTCAGACTGATGTCTCACACAGGAGTCACACCTCATGGCACTGAGTGCCACTTTCAGACTGATGTCTCACACAGGAGTCACACCTCATGGCACTGAGTGCCACTTTCAGACTGATGTCTCACACAGGCGTCACACCTCATGGCACTGAGTGCCACTTTCAGACTGATGCCCCACACAGGAGTCACACCTCATGGCACTGAGTGTCACTTTCAGACTGATGCCTCACACAGGAGTCACACCTCATGGCACTGAGTGCCACTTTCAAACTGATGTCTCACACAGGAGTCACACCTCATGGCACTGAGTGCCACTTTCAGACTGATGTCTCACACAGGAGTCACACCTCATGGCACTGAGTGCCACTTTCAGACTGATGTCTCACACAGGAGTCACACCTCATGGCACCGAGTGCCACTTTCAGACTGATGTCTCACACAGGAGTCACACCTCATGGCACTGAGTGCCACTTTCAAACTGATGTCACACACAGGAGTCACACCTCATGGCACCGAGTGCCACTTTCAGACTGATGTCTCACACAGGATTCAGACAGATGTCTCACACAGGAGTCACACCTCTTGGCACTGAGTGCCACTTTCAGACAGAATTCAAGTGTTGCACAATCTCTGGTAGACCTGGGTCTTCAACTTCCCTTTGTGTGAGACATGAATCGATGCATATTTGTCCTTTGTATTCCATTGGAAGCCTTCATACAGCGCGGACAGGGTCGCAGAGTACAGCGGAGCACTTCTCACATCACCCTCCCCGACTCAGCACACCACTGATTCCTTTCTTAGTTCAACTATCTGGCACAATAAATATTTGCTTATCCATAATAAACCCTTCTACTGGAAAACCTGGAGACAGAAAGGTCTGCTTTGGGTCCACCAATTATTCTCTCACTCAGTCTTCTTGTCTTTCCCCTTGCTTAGTCAGTTGTTTCACTTACCTGTCTCATTCACTCCTAAATATAATCTTTTAAAGGAAGCAGTGATGTCTACATATACCCAATTATCTAGAACACCTATTATTTCTAACGATTCAGACTCCCTTTCACAATTGCATGCCTTACTGAAGACTGCACCCAAAGCTTCCACCATATACAGTTTTTTACAGGGTAATGACATGATCAGGCAGAAATCCAGAATAGAGGAGTCGTGGGAACACGATTTTCAGACATCTTGGTCAATTCCTCTCTGGAGGAGCTTATGGATTAAAATACGGAGATCCTCCAGAGCAGCAAACACAACGCAAACTTTATACTTTGTATATAATAGACTTTTATTGTCACCACACGCTTTAAGTAAGAGTTTTTCAACTGTAACGGATGTCTGTTGGACATGTTCATCTCCAAATGCTGATTTGTTCCATATGTTATTTTCCTGTCTATCTGTATGTAACTTCTGGAAACAGGTTTGGGCTCAAATCAACCTAATTTTTGGAACTAAGTTTTCTTTTTCTTTTAATAATATTTTCTTGGGAAGTCTCTCACCTGTTTGGGAAAATGTGATGTTCAATGTCAAAATTATTGATCTGTTATTAGCGGTTGCATTTCAACAAATTACTATAAATTGGAAGGACTCCACAAACATTTCTTATAGAGCCTGGTGGTATGCCGTTTGTCACAATCACAGGTTAGATACTGCTTTCATTTATCCCATAAACTTGGCTATGAAGCGTTTGGAATTGTGGTCACCTCTTACAACATTTCTTGACACAAGTGCCAAGAGGCACTCCCAGTTGCGACCATCTCAGCAAGAAGTTCTTAAACCCCCTTGATTCCCTAAACATTCCTAATATTCTTCATTATTTATTGTTACTAAGATTTTCTCTGTATTATTTGATCCTTGTATGTTGTCTTTCATAAGTCTAATTCGTATACTTTCATTACCTTTATTACGGTATCTTTTTGATTGTATTGTTCTGAGGTTACTATTTTGTATTTTTCGTTGACACCTTGATTCTTTTCAATAAAATTTTCTTGAACTGAAAAAGTCAAAAAAAAAAAAATGATTGTTTATGTGCAGGAAGTTGGACCTTCCTGTACATAAACAATCATTGACCTTTTGCTGTTTCCATGTGTGGTGCACAACGCAGCACACATGAAAACAGGAAAAATTGAACATTTCTCCTCGTTGTGCCAGGGTAAGTCCAGGGGGCATATTTACAATCCCCTATCGCCACCACAACGTCACTTTCAGTGACGTTGTAGTGGCGATAGGGGCCTCGCCTTCTTTACAAGGCAGCATTAAGTCACTTAATGCGGCTTAACGCTGCCTTGTAAATAAGACACCCTTTCACACTGTATTTAGCGTGAAAGGGGGGGTGCAGTCGGTGTTGCTGTGGGCGTTCCACCACAATACCCATTGATTCTGACACTGCCCCCTATTTACAAGGGAGGCGTAAATAGGAGGTAGCGCCAGAATTAAGACCAGGGAAAACCTGATCTTAACCTGGCACAAAGAGGAGAAATGCTTTATTTCTCCTCGTTTTTGCTGTTTTCATGTGTGCTGCGTTGTGCAGCACACATGAAAACAGCAAAAGGCCAATGATTGTTCATGTACAGGAAGGGCCCCTTCCTGCACATAAACAATCATTTTAAAAAAATGCCGTTTTGCAACTTCTATGTGTACTGCATAAATCAGCACACATAGAAGTTACAAAACGTCATTTATAGATTGTTTATGTGCAGGAAGGGGGACCTTCCTGCACATAAATAATCTTCCCCTTAACGCAGGCACCCTTGCACTATGGTGCAAGGGTGCCTGCGTTGGCGCTAGGCTGCTAAATTTAGCGTCAGCGCAGGGGGAAACGCAGGGCGGCACTGTATTCTTGTAAATATGGTGCAGCCCTGTGTTTCTGAAGTAGTGGAGCGTGTCATTAAGCCAAGGAGGCTAACGACATGCTCAATCCACTTCTTTGTAAATATGCCTCCTTGTTTTCCCTGGCCTTAATTTTGGCGCTGCCTCCTATGTACGCCACCCTTGTAAAGAGGGGGCAGCATCAGAATCAGTAGGTGTTACAGTGGAAGGCCCACCCATTGCCCTCCCCTTTCACGCTAAGCGTAGTGTGAAAGGGGACCTTATTTACAAGGCAGTGTTAAGCTACGTTAAGTGACGTAACGCTGCCTTGTAAATAAGGCGAAACCCCTATCACCACAGGAACATCATAAAAAGTGATGTTCCTGTGGCAATAGGGGCTTGTAAATATGCCCCGTGTGTGTGAGAGAGTGCTCAGGAAGTCAGCATGGAATATTGGGTTGGATGACGTTTTATGTGGAGTAAAGTGCGTTGAATTTGATGTTTGCTTGCAGTAAGAGTCTCTGGATGTCCTTCAAAGTGGTTGAATGCGGTGACGCGCTCCAGTTTAGAGGGACCACTGGTCAGAAGGGTGCCACCATGAAACAAGCCTGCATTGTCCAGTCAAGAGCCCTCAGAGCCTAAAGGGTTTTTCTCTGTTACCCATTGTAATAATTGCTGAAGGGTCGAGCGCCTCCTCTTTGTCACTGGGATTGTTCTGTGCTTGTCACTTTGGCTCGCCCTGGAAGAAACGCACCTTGTGCTTCTACAGACGGCATTGAAACCTAACCTCATTTTTGATCAAGGTAAGTAAAACTTTGTTTCTAAATACAGGGAAAGGACTGACACTCACACCGCGTGCTACGCTGAGCCCAGAGGAAACAGCACTTTGTCAAGATGAAGGTGACATGAGGAGAGTTCGGAGAATACATCTGTAAAACTCCTGCGCGCTTTGTCTTGTTTGTTGCAAAGTGTGGATTGCATCACCAATTCCAGATCAAAAGTGATTGAGTCCATCCATAGTTGGTTATTGTTGGATCTCTTTGTTCTCCATTTATATTAAAAACAGCCAAGCAGCCAACGCGTTTCGGCCAGCTTCAGTGGACTTCGTCAGGGCTTAGTATCAAAGTGTGGTCTCCTATGATTGTGGGGAATCAAGACAACGCTGTCTTATTCAAAAATATCTCCCACGGTGGAACTGCTCCCTCCTATATCCAGGGTGAGTTCACTGTTGCTCGGTGCCTGTGACGCCCAGCATATTATCTCAGGAATGACAAAATCCGCGGGTTGACCCGCTTTGTCTTGTTTTTGGTACAGGATGCACGCCGCTGAACGCTTCTACCTGAAGCCTCAAATTTCATGTTTAGCTCAGAACACCTGGGAGAGAGAGACCTTTTTTGCTTAAACGGTGCACAGACATTTGAATATGTCTCAATCAAGCCTGATTCAAGCATTTGACGCAGTGAGGTCGTAGAAGTGTCACAGTGAAATTTCATATATTTCACTGCCCATTTCTAGGAGGCTTTCCTGCGTCGGAACGCCCACCCTGAATACATTATACCTGCTGCAGGTATAATATAGCACAGGAGTTTACAAAGATGCGTCACTTTGTAACTAGGACGCAGCCTGGCGCATTGTTTATGCCGTCGCAGCATCACAAAAAGTGATGCAACTGCGGCGTAAAGGCCTCATAAATGAGGCCCCCCACTCTGCGGATCGTGCGTCAGACATTAATGATTGGAATAAATTATCTGCTACTGCTGGGCCAGTGAGGGTCGGACTACGACAGAAAATAGGCCCGGGCCCCAAATTAAAATTGGCCCTTATCAGCGAATCAGATCACTGAAAAAGCGGCCACATTCTCAAGTCAGGGCAGTTTTAAACCTGTAACGAGAAGCTGTGCATGTGTTTACAAGGAACGGGTCCTGTATGTATTTCAGATTGCTGCAGGCAATGTTTCTGGTAATATCAGAGAAACCAGCAGTGAAAACTGGCCCGCAGGCCATAAAACTGCCCAACGCAGCCCCAAAACAGTCCCAAACTGACCTGTCACACCAGCCCTTCGGGCACTGCCTGGCTGCCCTACAGGCCAGTCCGACCCTGCGGCCCTTTCAGGAGAAGTCGGAGCACTCTTCCCAACCCAACTGCTCCTAGAAGCAAGAATCGTTTGCTGACATTGTGACCCTTCATAGCGCCATAAATGACGAAGAGCAGCAAACGTGAGCGGTGAATATTCACAGGTTGTGAACTTGTGACATCTGTGACTCAGCGGCGCCCGGTTTATTACTTGCAGGGCTGCCGGAGTTATGCGATTCTCCCACCGCAGCTTTTTTCATATACTTATGGATGTGCCACTTTTGCCACATAATCCATCATCTGCTGCATAATCTGCATATTTTAACAAAAAAAGTTTCTAGTTTAAGTGGATCAAAAGTTACTAAAAACGTGGCAAGACTGTTCATGTGCAGTGGACTGACTTTGACAAAGGTTAACTCACCATCTCTCAGTTGCATATTTTTGTATTTGGATGTTAAACTGGTTCTAATGAGATGAAATCTTTGCCCAGACAGTATTGCTGTGTGTAAAAATGACAAATAATGAAGTAATGCTATCAAAAAATGTGCGGATTCGCCTTTACTTGCCACATAGTTTGGTGCTCCCCTGCCGCATAAATCCAATGCCCCTGATTCTTTGTAAGATCAGATGGAATTAAACTGTAATCCTCCGGCTGGGGGTGCAGGAGACCGTGGGGTGCACGGCAGCTGTCACCCCGTCGGTGCCAGAGTCCAGCGGGGGTGCCAGGGGACCCCCGGCAGCTAGTCGGGTTCAGGCTCAGGCTGCGGTGTCCTCTTCTTCACTGATACACAAGAAGAGCCTCCTGGCTCCTGCCTCTGGGGTGGGATAGCTCAGCGGGCCAAGTCCTCGCTGCTGACATGTGATGTGCACATCTCAGGTGAGAGTGTGCTGAGACCCTTGGCCTATCACAGCTGTTGGTAAAATGCGGACCACTGAGGAGCCGTTTTCTGTCTGTAGCGCAACCAGGCCAGGGCTGGCGTAAAACCTTTTGCGCTGGTTTAGTGTCACAAAAGTGACGCTAACCAGCGCAAATTTGTTTTTTGCTATTTTGTTTTCTAGCGCAAACTTGTTTTGCCCTGGAAAGCACCCTCTAAGTAGCGCAAAGCAATGCTTTGCATTACTTTGCACCGAGGGGCGTTCCATGGGTGGTACATGGGTGTTCCCATGCTACCACCCATGCCTTTTAACGCAAAACCATATTTATAAAGATTTGTAAACATTGTTTTGCTCCAAAAGTTAACGCCCCTTCAAAGGAGGCGCTAACAGAAGAAATGCTTTCATTTCTCCTTGCTTTTCTGACCTTCCATGCGTGCTGCACTGTGCAGCACGTATGCAAAGTGGGAAAAGCTTTGCATCGTGCTTAGCATAGTATTTTGAAAAGTAAGAGTACTCTTCCTGTACAAAACATATGCTACACTCATGCACACACCCTAGCGCTGCGGCACCAAGGTGTGTGTCTGGCGCATGGCAGCTGAAATCAGTGCAGGCGGAAGGGAAATGTGAGGAGAGCGATACATCTCTGAAGATATGGCACTCTTCTGCTCCCTCCCTGTCGCGCAACGCAGCGCAGCCTCACAGGGGGCTGCGCTGCATTGCAGGACTTTTTGAAAATCTCCTCCGGAGTAATGGAGCCTACATTCGCTTCTAGATTCAGAATACCTTTCTACCTCTGCCACTCTTCTCCCACTCACCTGCTCCACACAGGGTCTGACAGAGTCTCACCTTGGGGGTCAGAGGTCACCAGACAGAGGGTCCCCAGGAGGGTGAGGTGCAGGAGGGTCTCCTTGCAGGAAGCCATGTCTCTCCTATCGCTGCAGCGACGAGTTGGGTGCTGAGGGCTGGCACCAGAGTTATTTATAGCGTAGCATGGGGGTTGAACCGGTCTGGGCACCCTCCCGGGAACACCCTGCCTCGAGTCCAGTGCTCGCTGGCACCATTGGCACTGATGCCTGCTCCAATAATCAGTGGCAGAGGGAATGCACACTGGTGGGTGACCCGGCTGCACTCTCCTCCCAGGGGGAGGACAGGCCCTGCACACCTCCCTCGGGTGGTGACTCCACTGACTGTGGCTGGGTGGGGGAGGGGGGTTGACCTTGCTGCACTAGTGTGGCTGTGGGGAGGGTGCCGGTCCTGACCTTGAGGAATCACTGTATACATCAGTCTGGACGAGGGACATTTAGCACCCTGCCTCGTCTGACCATTGGGACAGTTGTGCGTGGCACACAGGTGAGCACCATAGGGACACTAGTGCGTGGCAGACAGGTGAGCACCATGGGAACACTTGTATGTGGCACACAGGTAAGCACCATGGGGACACTAGTGTGTGGCACAAAGGTGAGCTTCATGGTGAAACCAGTGCATAGAAGACAGGTGATCACCATAGGGACACTTGTGTGTGGCACACAGGTGAGCACCATAGGAACACTAGTGTGTGGCACACAGGTGAGCACCATGGGGACACTAGTGCATGCCACACAGATGAGCACCATGGGGACACTAGTGCACAGCACACCGGTGAGCACCAAGAGCACACTAGTGTGTGGCACAAAGGTGGGCATCATGGGGACCCTAGTGCATGGCACACAGGTGAGCACCATGAGGACAATAGTGCGTGGCACACAGGTGAGCACCATGAGAACACTAGTGCATGATAGATATGTGAGCACCATGGGGACACTAGTGCGCGGCACGCAGCTGGGCACCATGAGGACACTGGTGCATGACAGACAGGTGAGCCCATAGGTACACTAGCATGTGGCAAATAGGTGAGCACCAGGTGGACAGTAGTGTTTGGCAGACAGACCCTAGTGCATGGCAGACAGGTGAGCTCCATGGGAACACTAGTGTGTGGCACACAGGTGAGCACCAGTTGGACACTAGTGCATAGCACACAGATGAGCACCATGGGAACACTAGTAAGTGGCACACAGGTGAGCACCATGGGGACACTAGTATGTGGCACACAGGTGAACACCATGAGCACACTAGTGTGTGGCACACAGGTGAGCATCATGGTGACACCAGTGAGTGGCAGACAGGTGATCACCATAGGGACACTAGTGTGTGCCACACAATTGAGCAGCATGGGGACACTAGTGCATGGCACACAGGTGGGCATCATGAGGACACTACTGCGTGACACACAGGTGAGCACCATGGGGACACAAGTGCATGGCACGCAGGTGAGCACCACAGGGACACTAGTGTGTGAAAGACAGACACCAGTGCATGGCAGACAGGTGAGCACTTTGGGGACACTAGTGCGTGGCGCAAGAGTGAGTACCATGAGGGCACTAGTGCATGGAACACAGATGAGCACCATGAGGACAATAGTGCGTGGCACACATTTGAGCACCATGGGTACACTAGTGTGTGGCAGACATGTGAGCACCATGGAGACACTAGTGCTTGGCACACAGGTGATCCCCATGGGTACACTAGTGTGTGGCACATAGGTCAGCACCATGGGAACACTAGTGTGTGGCATACAGACACTAGTGCATGGTGGATAGGTGAGCACCATGGGGACACTAGTGCGTGGCACACAGGTGAGCACCATTCGGACACCAGTGCATGGTACACAGGTGGGCACCATGGGAGACCTAGTGAGTGGCACACAGGTGACCACCATGGGGACACTAGTGCATGGCAGACTGGTGAGCACCATGGGGATACTAGTGCATGGCACACAGATGAGCACCATTAGGACACTATATGTGGCACAAAGGTGAGCACCATTGGGATACTAGTGCATGGCGCATGTGAGCACCATGGGGACACTAGTGCATGGCACACAGGTGAGCACCATGAGCACAGTAGTGCATGGCACACATGTGAGCACCATGGGGACACTAGTGTATGGCAGATATGTGAGCACCATGGAAACACTAGTGCGTGACACACAGGTGAGAACCATGAGGACACCAGTGCATGGCACACAGGTGGGCACCATGGGAGCCCTAGTGAGTGGTACACAGGTGAGCACCATAGGGAAACTAGTGCATGGCAGACTGGGGAGCACAATGGGGATTCTAGTGCATGGTACACAGGTTAGCACCATTAGGACACTGTGCATGGCTCACAGGTGAACACCATGGGGATACTAGTGCATGGTGCATGTGAGCACCATGGGCACAGACACTAGTGCATGGCAGACAGTTGAGCACCAAGGTGATTCTAGTGTGTGGCAGACAGGTGAGCACAATGGGCATACTAGTGTGTAGCATACAGGTGAGCACCATGAGGACGCTAGTGTGTAGCACACAGGTGAGCACCATGAGAACACTAGTGCGTGGCACACAGGTGAGCACCATGAGAACACTACTGCATGGCAGACAGGTGAGCACCATGAGCACACAAGTGCATGGCACACAAGTGGAAACCATGGGGAAACTGGTGCATGGCAGACAGGTGAGCACCATGGGGACACTGGTGCATGGCAGGCAGGTGAGCACTAATGGGACACTAGTGCGTGGCACACAGGTGAGCACCATTGTCATGTGTTTCTTGCATGACCCATTATAGTTTTCCCTATATTAGCCTAACTGTACACGTTGAAGGCCCCATTTTTCTTTGCACACGTTACTATATAAACACGCCTGCCTTTGTGCCATATTCTACTTTCACACAGAACCTGCATATGTTTTCTCGTTATGTTCTTTTCCTGGGATTTAGTCTGAACACCACCGACAAGGTCAAACAACAATGACCTTGTTATTCCTTCTGGACAGGCACTAGCACCTAGACATAACATGAGAATGGAGCTGTTGTTTATGTGTGCACATGTCCTATCCTATAGATGAGTGCAAGAGCCACAAACACACACATGGAAAGAGTGTTCTCAGACAAGAGCAATGCGTCTGCTGAGATGTAGAGCGTACCTGCGTTTGCTAAGGGACGGGGTCTGCTGGTAACCCCAGAGATCTTTCATATATTCATTTAGCTTTAGTAGCAGGGCAGGGGGGTTAGGTCACTCTGTCCTATAAAATGAAAGCGCTTTTCATGGTATATGGATTATTTGCCAAGCGAACACTATTTGTATTATGCATTTGTTTTCAAATTGTGGCACGGATACTGCATTTCAGAGCACAATAGTTTGAATAAATATTCTGAACTTTCTTCGTGTCTCCTGGTTATCTCATTGTGGACTTGTATGACTGAGAGGGTAAAAGGGTGTTGCCTGCTACTGCGAACCCTGAGAGAGTCGAGAGTGTTGTGTTCTGGGGGATGCCAATTCACTTGTTTCTCTGGTAAGGTTAGGAGGGCAAGCAAGGAAATAGCTAGTTAGACCCAGACTCATGAATACTGAGGTGGTATGGAGACTCAGTCCCTACATAATGATGTTCTATGTTTCCGAGCATAGTTCTGTTCCAGATCAGAATCCCTGCAAAACCATGGGGACACTAGTGCTTGGCACACAGGTGAGCATCATGAGCACACTAATGCATGACACACAGGTGAGCACCATGGGGACACTAGTGCATGGCACACAGGTGAGTACCAGAAGCACACTAGTGCGTGGCACACAAGTGAGCACCATGAGCACTCATGTACATTACACACAGGTGAGCACAATGAGCACAAAAGTGTGTGGGACACAGATGAGCACCATAGTGACAATGACACTGATACATGGTAGACAGGTGAGCGCCATGGAGACACAAGTGTGTGGCACATAGGAGAGCACCATGGGGAGTCCAGTTCATGCCACACAGGTGAGCACCATGAGCACACTAGTACGTGGCACACAGGAGAGCACATTGAGGACAATGTGCGCCGCACACAGGTGAGCATCATGGGAACACTAGTGCGTGCAACAAGTGAACAACATAGGGAAAGTATTGCGTGGCACACAGGTGAGCACCCTAGGAACACTGGTGCATGGTAGACAAACACTATTGTGTGGCATACAAGTGAACACCATGGGGACACTAGTGCACAGCACACAGGTGAGCACCATGGGGACATTAGTGTGTGGTAGACAGACACAGGTGTGTGGCAGACAGGTGAGCACCATGGGGACACTAGTGTGTTGCACATAGGTGAGCACCATGGGGACAATAGTGCATGGCACACAGGTGAGCACCATGGGCACCCTAGTGCCTTGTACGCAGTTGACTACCATGGGGACACTAGTATGTGGCAAAAAAGTGAGCAACATGGGGACACTAGTGCGTGGCAGACAGACACTAGTGTACAGCAAAACCAAAGGGGATGATGGACGGAGTGTTGAACAATGCAAGCACTCACCCCCAGTCAACTGATCTGGGTTTAATCCATCATCATTCTTTAGCTCACTCCGCCACCCCAGTTCAGACATGGCCATATGCAAATCAGTCTGACCCTGTGCCTCATGGGAACAGTCCAGCCCGAACTGCCAAGCCATGTCTTCCCTGGACCGGAAACAAGCATCCTGGGACCGGTTTCTGGCTTCCAGCCGTCATCAGCCAGGCTATCTTGAATCCAGTGGCAAAGTGAGCAAGGGACCCACGTCTGGGCATACCCTGCCAACTTAGGGCGAACATAGCAAAACCAAAGGGGATGATGGACGGAGTGTTGAACAATACAAGCACTCACCCCCAGTCAACTGATCTGGGTTTAATCCATCATCATTCTTTAGCTCACTCCGCCACCCAAGTTCAGACATGGCCATATGCAAATCAGTCTGACCCTGTGCCTCATGGGAACAGTCCAGCCCGAACTGCCAAGCCATGTCTTCCCTGGACCGGAAACAAGCATCCTGGGACCGGTTTCTGGCTTACAGCCGTCATCAGCCAGGCTATCTTGAATCCAGTGGCAAAGTGAGCAAGGGACCCACGTCTGGGCATACCCTGCCAACTTAGGGCGAACATAGCAAAACCAAAGGGGATGATGGACGGAGGTTTGAACAATGCAAGCACTCACCCCCAGTCAACTGATCTGGGTTTAATCCATCATCATTCTTTAGCTCACTCCGCCACCCCAGTTCAGACATGGCCATATGCAAATCAGTCTGACCCTGTGCCTCATGGGAACAGTCCAGCCCGAACTGCCAAGCCATGTCTTCCCTGGACCGGAAACAAGCATCCTGGGACCGGTTTCTGGCATACAGCCGTCATCAGCCAGGCTATCTTGAATCCAGTGGCAAAGTGAGCAAGGGACCCACGTCTGGGCATACGCTGCCAACTTAGGGCGAACATAGCAAAACCAAAGGAGATGATGGACGGAGTGTTGAACAATGCAAGCACTCACCCCCAGACAACTGATCTGGGTTTAATCCATCATCATTCTTTAGCTCACTCCGCCACCCCAGTTCAGACATGGCCATATGCAAATCAGTCTGACCCTGTGCCTCATGGGAACAGTCCAGCCCAAACTGCCAAGCCATGTCTTCCCTGGACCGGAAACAAGCATCCTGGGACCGGTTTCTGGCTTACAGCTGTCATCAGCCAGGCTATCTTGAATCCGGTGGCAAAGTGAGCAAGGGACCCACGTCTGGGCATACCCTGCCAACTTAGGGCGAACAAAGCAAAACCAAAGGGGATGATGGACGGAGTGTTGAACAATGCAAGCACTCACCCCCAGTCAACTGATCTGGGTTTAATCCATCATCATTCTTTAGCTCACTCCGCCACCCCAGTTCAGACATGGCCATATGCAAATCAGTCTGACCCTGTGCCTCATGGGAACAGTCCAGCCCGAACTGCCAAGCCATGTCTTCCCTGGACCGGAAACAAGCATCCTGGGACTGGTTTCTGGCTTACAGCCGTCATCAGCCAGGCTATCTTGAATCCAGTGGCAAAGTGAGCAAGGGACCCACGTCTGGTCATACCCTGCCAACTTAGGGTGAACATAGCAAAACCAAAGGGTTAGTGTATGGCAGACAGGTAAGCACCATGGGGACACTAGTGCATGGGGCACAGGAGAGCACCATGGGCACACTAGTGCGTGGCACACAAGTGAGCACCATGAGGACACTAGTGTGTGGCAGACAGGTGAGCACCATGGGGACACTCGTGCATGGCACACATTTGACCACCATGGGGACACTAGTATGTGGCACACAGGTGAGCACCATTGGGACACTAGTGCATGGCAGACAGACACTAGTGTATGGGACACAGGTAGTCACTAGGTGGACACTCGTGCATGGCACCCAGGCGAGCACCATAAACACACTAGTGCGTGTCACACAGGTGGGCACCATGAGGACACTGTGTGTGGCACACAGGTGAGCATCATGGGGACACTGGTGCATGCCACATGTGAACACCATAGGGACACTAGTGAGTGGCAGACAGATGAGCACTATAGGAACATTTGTGCATGACAGACACTATTGTGTGGCAGACACGTGAGCACCATGGGGACACTCGTATATGGCACACAGGTAAGCACCATGGGGACACTAGCGCATGGCAGACAGTCACAACTGTATGGCAGACAGGTAAGCATCATGGGCACACTAGTGCATGGGGCACAGGAGAGCACCATGAGCACACTAGTGCATGGCACACAGGTGAGCACCATGAGGACACTAGTGCATGGCATACAGGTGAGCACCATGGGGACACTAGTGCATGCCACACAGATGAGCTCCATGGGCACACTAGTGCCTGGTACACAGTTGACCACCATGGGGACACTAGTATGTGGCACACAGTTGAGCACCATGGGGACACTAGTGCTTGGCAGACAGACCTAGTGTATGGCAGACAGGTAAGCACTATGGGGACACTAGTGCATAGCACACAGGTGAGCACTATGAGCACACTAGTGCATGGGACACAGTGAGCACCATGAGGACACTGTGCGTGGCACACAGGTGAGCATCATGGGGACATTAGTGCATTCCACATGTGAACACCATAGGGACACTAGTGCATGGAAGAGAGGTAAGCACTATTGGAGCACTTGTGCATGACAGACGGACACTATTATATGGCAGACAGGTGAGCACCATGGGGACACTCGTGCCTGGCATGCAGGTGAGCACCATGGGGACATTAGAGCATGGCAGACAGACACTAGTGTCTGGGAGACTGGTGAGCACCTTGGGGACACTAGTGTGTGGTACACAGGTAGAACCATGGAGACACTAGTGCATGGCACACAGGTGAGCACCATGGGCACCCTAGTGCCTTGTACGCAGTTGAGCACCATGGGGACACTAGTGTGTAGCAGACAGACACTAGTGTATGGCAGACAGGTAAGCACCATGGGGACACTAGTGCATGGGGCACAGGAGAGCACCATGGGCACAATAGTGCATGGCACACAAGTGAGCACCATGAGGACAATAGTGCGTGGCACACAGGTGAGCATCATGTGTTGCAGCCTGGGCCAGCGTGAACATCGAGGACACCATCAAGACCATGAGCACAATACACTCCGGCTCCCCGTCAGACCCTTTCCCGCACCACATCTTCAACAAAGCCAGCAGCTCCATCGCACCCCACCTGTGCAACATCATCAATCTCTCCTTCGAGACCGCGACCTTCCCAGAGAGCTGGAAACACGCAGAGATCAACGCCCTACTCAAAAACTCAAGGCGGACCCGAGAGACCTCAAGAACTTCCGGCCCATCTCCCTGCTTCCGTTCCCAGCCAAGGTCATTGAGAAGATCGTCAACAAACAGCTAACCCGATACCTCGAAGAAAACAGCATCCTGGACCCATCCCAATCGGGGTTCCGCAGCAACCACAGCACTGAGACTGCCCTCATCGCCGCCACCGACGACATCAGGATCCTGCTGGACAACGGTGAGACCGCAGCCCTCATCCTGCTGGACCTCTCCGCCGCCTTCGACACTGTCTGCCACCGCACTCTACGCGCACGCCTCCACGACGCAGGGATCCGAGACAAGGCCCTGGAATGGGCCACCTCCTTCCTCGCCGGCAGAACCCAGAGAGTCCGCCTCCCACCATTCCGATCCGAAGCCTCCGAGATCATCTGCGGCGTACCCCAGGGATCGTCCCTCAGCCCAACACTGTTCAACATCTACATGGCCCCGCTCGCACGCATCGCCAGACAGCACGACCTCAACATAATCTCCTACGCCGACGACACTCAACTGATCCTCTCCCTCACCAAGGACCCCTCGCCGCCAAATCCAACCTCCATGAAGGAATGAAGGCCGTCGCCGATTGGATGAAGATCAGCCGTCTAAAACTGAACACGGAGAAGACAGAGGTCCTCATCCTCGGCTCCAACCCCTCAGCCTGGGACGACTCCTGGTGGCCAACGACGCTGGGAGCAGCCCCGACACCCACCGACCACGCACGCAACCTGGGAGTCATCCTCGACTCAACGCTCTCCATGGCCAAGCAAGTCAACGCAGTCTCATCCTCCTGCTTCAACACCCTCCGCATGCTTCGCAAGATCTACAGGTGGATCCCGACAGACACAAGAAGAACAGTCACCCAGGCCCTCGTCAGCAGCAGACTTGACTATGGGAACGCCCTCTACGCGGAAGCCCCGGCCAAGCTCATCAAGCGACTGCAACGCATACAAAACGCCTCCGCACGCCTGATCCTCGAAGTACCACGCCACAGCCACATCACCCCCCACCTGAGGAACCTGCACTGGCTCCCCGTCGACAGGAGAATCTCCTTCAAACTCCTCATCCACGCACACAAGGCACTCCACAAGACTGGCCCAGCCTACCTCAACAGACGACTCCTCTTCTACGTCCCCAACCGCCAACTCCGCTCCGCCGACCTCTCCCTCGCCACCGTCCCTCGCATTCGAAGAACCACCACCGGCGGCAGATCCTTCTCCCACCTCGCCGCCAAGACCTGGAACACCCTTCCACTAAGCCTACGACAGACCCAAGACCTGCTGACCTTCAGGAGGCTACTCAAGACCTGGTTGTTCGACCAGTAGCAGCACCCCCCCCCCTTTTTTTTCCCCCAGCGCCTTGAGACCCTCGCGGGTAAGTAGTGCGCTTTACAAATTCTGTGATTGATTGATTGATGGGGACATTAGAGTATGGCAGACAGACACTAGTGTGTGGCAGACAGGTGAGCACCATGGGGAGACTAGTGTGGGGTACACAGTTAAGCACCATGGGGACACTAGTGCATGGCACACAGGTGAGCACCGTGGGCACCCTAGTGCCCTGTACGCAGTTGAGCACCATGGGGACACTAGTATGTGGCACACAGGTGAGGATCATGGAGACACTAGTGCGTGCCACAAGTGAACACCAGAGGGACACTAGTGCGTAGCAAACAGGTGAGCACTATGAGAAGACTTGTGCATGACAGACAGACACTATTGTGTGGCAGACAGGTAAGCACCATGGGGACACTCTTGCCTGGCACACAGGTGAGCTCCATGGGGACATTAGTGTGTGGCAGACAGACACTAATGTGTGGTATAAAGGTAAGCACCATTGGGACACTAGTGTGTGGTACACAGGTGAGCACCATGCAGATGCTTACACAGGTGATCACAATGGGGATGCTAGTGTGTGGCACACATTTGAGCAGCATGAGGACACTGTTGTCTGGCATACAGGTGCGCACAATGGGCACACTAGTGCCTGGTACACAGTTGACCACCATGGGGACACTAGTATGTGGAAGACAGGTGATCACCATGGGGACACTAGTGCATGGCCCACAGGTGAGCACCATGAGCACACTAGTGCATGGCACACAGGTGAGCACCATGGGACACTAGTGCATTTCACATGTGAACACTATAGGGACACTAGTGCATGGCAGAGAGGTAAGCACTATTGGAACACTTGTGCATGACAGACACTATTGTGTGGCAGACAGGTGAGCACCATGGGGACACTCATGCCTGGGACACAGGTGAGCACCATGGGGACACTAGTGTGTGGTACACAGTTGAGCACAATGGGGGTACTAGTGCATGGCACACAGGTGAGCACCATGGGCACCCTAGTGCCTTGTACGCAGTTGAGTACCATGGGGACACTAGTATGTGGCACACAGGTGAGCACCATGGGGACACTAGTGCATGGCAGACAGACACTAGTGTATGGCAGACAGGTAAGCACCATGGGAACACTAGTGTATGGGGCATAGGAGCGCACCATGAGCACACTAGTGCGTGGTACACTGGTGACCATCATGAGGACACTAGTGCATGGCAGACAGGCGAGCACCATGGGGACACTAGTGCATGGCCCACAGATGAGCACCATGGGCACACTTGTGCCTGGTACACATTTGACCACCATGGGATGTGCAGTGGGAGATCCAGGACGAGTCGAACAGCAGTGTTCTGGATGGTCTGAAGATGGTGGAGGGGGTGGTTGGGGATTCCGGCATAGACTGCGTTGCAGTAGTCTAGTCTACTGGCGACCAGGGCTTGATTGGAGGTACGTCTGGTGCTCTTGGAGGGGATCCATTGGAAGATTTTTCCGAGGATGCGTAGTATGTGGAAGTAGCAGGAGCTAACTTTGCTCATCTGTGTGGCGATGCTGAGTTTATCGTCTAAGACGACTCCCAGGTTTCATGTGTGGTCATTGGGTAATGGTGTTAGACCGAGCTCTGATGGTCACCAGGTGGAGTTCTTGTTCCCAAAGATCAGCACTTCTCTCTTGTCTGAGGTGAGTTTCAGGCAGTTGTTCTCATCCATTCTCCTAAGTGGATCATGCATTCAGTATAATGTATGCAGGGTGGGCGTTCCGTAGCACAAAAGCCATGTAGTAGAGACACAGTGAAATCTGTGAGATTTCACTGCACCACTTCTACGGCCTCAGTGTGTCAAACCCTTATGCCTGCTTGAAGCAGGCGTAAGGGGTGATGCAGTGCCTTTCACATGGGGCTTGCCCCATGTGAAAGGACACATTTCTGGTGTTGCGTTTGCTTTCAGACACACTCCAGCAATGCGCCAATTTTGCTCCTACAGGCACGTAAAGAAGACTGACATATTTGTAAATCCTTGTGACATGGAGTGCCGTACAGTAAATACGGCGCATCCATGGTGTTGCAAGGATGGCGCTATGGAAAGTGTTGCATCGCTTTTTTCCGGCAGCGATGCAACGCTTTTCATATATGAGGCCCTTAGCGTGTAATCTTTTGATGAGGCTGGAGTGTGACACGGTGTTGAATGCTGCAGAGAGGTCCAGTGGTATGAGGGCAACAGATTCTCCTTGGTCTATACGAGTGTGGATCTCATCTGTGGCGGCAATGAGTGCTGTCTCCTTACTGTGATTTCTACAAAAGCCGGCTAGGGAATGGTCGAGAAGATTGTTGAGTTCTATGTGGTTGGTGAGTTGCTGGTTAATTGGTTTGTGGGTCATCATGAAGCCAGGCTAGAGGTACACCATCAAAGCATGAATCGATTTGAGATGTGGCTGGTGTCATTTTAGAAGTGTACAACTCAGTATAAAGTCTATGAAAGTAATCAAAATGTCCTCATTAGTGCTAGCCAGGCCTTCGTGTGGTCGGTATTTTGAGGTTATGGTACTCCGTCTCGCTGTGTAATCTCTCTCCGCTGGATATGCTCCTTCTTAACAGAAAGACCACAAGCTGTCAGCCTGGCACCTTACTCCTGGAAATCCTGCGGACTCATGTGTGGAATACCTCAAGGTTCACCGCTCAGCCCTACCCTCTTCAAGGCATACATGATTCCTCTGGCCAACATCATTCACACACACAACATCAACTCCTATGCTGACGACATGCAACTTATGCTCTCTCTGTCAGTTAAGAACCTCAAAACAAGAAACAAGTTCACCCCCTGCATGACTGAAGTCACTACCTGGAGAAAGCCCACTGTCTCAAGCTCAACACCAATAAGAGAGAAGCAGTGATCTTCGGCAAGAACACCTCACCATGGGGCTAAAGCAGGTGACTGGCTGATCTCGTGTCCTCACTCATGCCCAGCATCCACGCCAGGAACCCCAGAATAATCATCAACAGCAAACTGGACATGACCGCACAGGTCAATACCGTCACTACGTCTTGCTTCTGCACCCCGACGATACTGAGGAAGATCTATAAATGGCTCCAAAGCAACACTAGAAAAACTGTCACTCATCCCGTAGTCATCAGCAAGTTGGACTACGGGAACACCCTCTATGCCAGGATCACCAAGCAACTCACTAGAAGACTACAAGCCATCCAGAACATGGCAGCCAAACTCATCCTCAACCTCCTTCACAGAACTCACATCACGCCCCACCTCAGGGAGAACCACTGGCTCCCAATACATAAACATACTCAGTTCAAACTCCTCACACACTCATTCAAGGCACTACACAACTTAGGCCCAGGGCCACTGGAATTATGTGATTGTGCGGCCGCGCCAGTTGTCGCATAATTGTAGATTTGCCGTATTTGCCACATAATCCCTGTGAGGTCAGAAACCCTCTCTCCGCCCAGAGGTGCCTAAAATTATGAGCTACCCCGAAAGCGTACTGGCTGTCAGTATAAATATTGACAACCAGTCCTTCACCTAACTCACAAGCCCGGAAAAGGGCAATAAGCTCTGCAGCTTGGGCCGACTGATACAGGACACGTGATGTATCAACAACAGTATGCAGCGTTGTTATCGCATACGCCGTAGTAGTGGTGCCATCCAGTAACTTGAAACAGGAGCCATCGGCATATAGTTCCCCTTGTGGGTCAGATAGAGGAACATCAGTCAAGTCTACCCATCCCTTTGTCTCTTCCTCAGTACGATACACACAATCGTGTACATCCGCATCCCCATTCACCGAAGGGAGGGGAAGTAACGTGGATGGATTCAGGGTAGCACATCTTTTAATGGTAATGTGCGGTGCAAACAACGTTAGTTCATAGCCAGTCAAACGTGCACTAGTAAGGTGGTGCGTCTTTGTTTTGTTTAGAAGTGTATCCACAGCATGAGGTACCATAACTGTGAGATCAGTATCAAGAACGAGCTCCGCCGATTGCCTGATAGAGACCGCCACGGCCGCAGCAGCTATTAGACAGCTCGGGAGGGCTCTGGCGACATTATCCAGAATAGCAGAAAAGTAAGCGCTAGGCCTTTGCTTACCACCAAAGGCCTGTGTTAAGACAGAGAGGGCGCAGCCAGCCGTCTCATGTACATAGAGCACAAACGGCTTCTGGTAATCAGGTGTACCAAGCACAGGAGCAGAGCAAAGCAAATTGCTCAAAAGCTTGCTGGCATGCAGGTGTCTAAGGCAGGGGTTTGTGCACATCTTTAGTGGTTAGTTGGAGTAGGGGTTTTGTTAGTAGGGAGTCGTTAGGGATCCAGGGACGGCAGTATGAAGTAATGCCAATAAATGCACGCACATCATGTTGAGTTTTAGGGACAGGCATGTTAGTTATAGCAGCAATGCGCTCAGGCGTTAGTCTACAACCCTCCTTCGACAGTAGGTGACCTAGATAGGTGACCTCCTGTCGACAATATTGACATTTAGAAAGGGACACTTTATGTCTATGGTGTGCCAGATGTAACAATAATTTAACAGTTGCGTCTTTGCAGCCGTCCTCAGTGTCAGAGGCCACTAAGAGGTCGTCGACGTACTGCAATAAGACATTACCAGAGGGGAGCGTCAATGAATCCAATTGTCCTTTCAGAGCTTGACTATAGATACTAGGGCTTTCAGTATAGCCCTGAGGAGCATGACAGAATTGAAAGCTCCTTCCAGCTATAGAAAATCCAAACAGATATCTACTATCTGGATGGATTTGAATGCTAAAGAAAGTATTTTTTAATAAGAATTTCGCAGAGGGAGGAATCATCATTAACAGTGTAGTGATGTCAGGAACCACAGGATATTGAAGGATCACAATCTTGTTTATCGCGCGCAGATCAATAACAAAACGGTAAACATCAGGGTGAGCATCAGAGGCATCAAAAGGAGCCTTTTTAAGGATGGGAAGAATAGGGCTATTGCAGACATTTGCTACTGTTTCCTCGACCACCCCTGTCCTTATTAAGTCCTTAATTATATGCAGAAGGGCTTTCTCCCCTGCCTGCGGTATCTTATACTGTGGAATACGCAGTAATACAGCATTGTCTTTGATCTTGATAGAAACCGGTGGGATCTGTAACAACCCCACATCCGTATCTCCTGTAGCCCATAAAGTACGTGGCACATCCTTGAACTCTGCAGGGAGGGGGGTATCTTTAGTAAAACACAGTTTTGTACTAACCACCTTCGGGCCAATGGTCATGTAAACCCCATCTGGTGAACAGAATATGGTCGCAAGTAGCTTCATCAACAAATCCAATCCCATCAAATTTCCCCCACAATTTGTTGTCAGTAATAATGGTGAATCGACCCTGAAAGGGCCAATAGTCAAAGCAAGAGCCTTGAAAACATTATTTTGGCCAGACAGAGCTGCCCCTGGGACCAGCGAACGAGAAACAGAGCTATTCATAGCACCCGTATCAATTAGGAATGTCTTTGCCGTACCATGTAGGTCCGCGGTGACATAAGGTCCTTGCTGATCTACAGGCACCGAAACTGGTCCCTCGCCCTGTCCCTGGCTATCCTAGCTGTAGGACATTCCTGTCACCTCATCCACATCATAATCATCATGGTAATATTGTCCTCCTCGAGCTTCATCAAAATAGTTCTTATTCTGACGACCAAACGACGAATCCTCCTTCTGCGCCTCATCACGGCCACCTCCCTCACGACCACGTCCTCTATAACCCCTACCTCGTGGAGCCACAACCTTATGTAACAGCTCCGGAAACTCACTTTGCCAATGCCCCTCCTTTCTACAATACGCACATTGGTTCGGCCCAATAGGTGCACCTGTGGTGCTATTCCTGTTTGCTCGAGGCAACTGCTAGACCGATCCCGAACCACCTCGTCCCCTTCCATTGCCCCTCGTTGCTTGCTGCATTAACACCTTCGTCTTTAAATCCTTAGTCTTTTTCTCCGCTTTCTCCTTCGTCTCATTCTCTCTATGCTCATAGTACTGTGCCATACTCAATATTACGGATGGGGAAGAAGTAGTCCAAGTATTCTCCGAAGCCTGCAGCCGAGTCGCGATCTCGGGAAGCAGGTTTGTAACAAATTTGTTAACAAACAATCGGACACCACCCTCCACTGACAAATCTTGGCCACTAAAATCCAAGAACAAACCTTCAAACCTGGTGAAGAAGTCAGACACACTTTCATCCTTCTTCTGACGACATGCAGCTAACTTGTCCCAATCTACTCATCTAGGTGGAATAAGGGAGTGCATATAAGTAATGATACGACCCGCCAAGGCTAATATTTCTGCCCTCGGATTCTCGCCAGGCTTCCGATCCTTATCCCACGCCCTTATCTCATTCCATGTCCCCCCCCAACTCCACGGCATGATCCTGCGTATGCACCTGCCTCCATATATCCACCGGTACCAATAATCAGAAAAACAGCTCAATATCAGCTAGTGTCATTACCGTAGAGGAAGCTGCCTCTGTCAATTCCTTATAGTACGCAGTTGGATTCTTCCTAGGGTCTGACAACTGACTTTTAAGTGACAGTACCTCACTCCTCTTCCAAGGAGTGTAGACCCACTGTTCCTGGAAATGAGCCTCTACCCTTTGCTGAATCACAACATTCGCTGCATTACGCTGCTCCGGAATCTTGGGATGGTAAATAGGATGTACCTCCCTCATATGGAACTGCGCACCCATCGTTGGGGTCTTCTGATGTAATCTACTACAATAACCAATCAATGTCGCAACATTACTAAAAATGTCATTGGGGGCCAAATCAGCAGCATACACCCGATCCCGGATATCACATATGATCTGTGGTGCAACGCCATTGAAACACTGTTCCCACAATCCTATTAGCGTAGCCGACATATGCTTAAGAGCATGCTGCTGCACGAACGGCTCGTAATCTTTTATCACACTCCACACGTCTTCCACACTGTAAATCGGGTTCCGGGCCCACTGCGCAGCCTGGTCAGCCACCATTCTTTTCTCCTCATTCCCCACATCAGATCTCATCAATGCCCTTCCCATTCGCTCTCGCACCGCTGCCCAATTCCCCTCGACCTCTCCACGCACAGGCGTCCTAGCACTCAGCAACACTGGAGATGAGGCATTTGAGGGGGACAGAACAGACGAAGAAACAGGTATCAGCGTTAACAATGATTGCGAAGAAGGGGTGAGAGAAGGGGAGACAACAGGAATAGGGGCATCAGGCCGAACAGGAGAACTAGCAGCGCCCACACCTGCAGCTGACAGAGACGGAGAGGAAGCAGGCGGGGCCGAGGCCGGAGCAGTTGAGCCAGCGACAGGAAGACCAGCAGTTGCAAGTGCAGGGTCTGGAGGCTGAGTCGCTGGAACAACAGGGTACACCCTCTGCGGGGCATAAGGAGGTGGGGGTCGGGTATCTAATAGCTCTTCCACAAAAACATCACCTTCTTCCCGAGCAACATAACATTTATCTCTCTGTAAACAAAACTTCCTATCTGCACATTCTATACCCTTCTCTGTTCTCTCTCTATCATAAGCCATGGCTTTCTGCATCACTGTCTGCACCTTGCCCCTTCGGGCTTCCTTCTCTGCCCTCATACGTCGCTGTTTCGCTTCCTTCTGCCACACCTGAAGATTGTCAAACATCGACTGTCTACTTCGTTTAGCAAATAATTTATCCTGCAGGAAATTCAATTTTCGTTCATCGAATGTACCCGTAAGTGGCCACTGCAAGTCGGCATTGTCCCTCGTATACTTATGCCAGAGCGTGCTAAACATAATAGGGCCAATACCGTACTTGACGTATACGTCGATTTTTGGGGTACCTTCTGGAGGCGCAGGCTGCCTCTCCTCCAATCAGGCTTTTGTAGAACAACACCGACATCCAAAACACCCCAATTTCTACAAACAAGGCATTTTAATATAAGACACGTTCACCGTCCACACTGAACAAATATCATACGAAACAACACTAATCAAGACGGTCCAAAAACCGTACCAGGCAGTCCGCAGACTGTACCAGACAGTTCGAAGACTGTACCAAGACAAGAGGATAGGCTCTCGCCCCAGGCCTTTTCAAGAGTAGAACAAATTTCTAAGTGGCCTGGCAGAGCGTTCGCAAATACTCTGTACCTCAAGGGTCCACAGACCCACCAAGTTCGAACAAACTAGAATTCAAAATGGAGCCATATTTACCACAAGACAAAACAAACTCACCTGGTGCACACTGGTCAAGCAAAGGTATTCTCCACTGCCGACTCTTCGGACTAAATGGTTAAATCCAAGGGTTTTGCCTTCTCAGGACCCCAGCCCGGGTGACCGCTAGACGAGGAGTCACCCAATCAGACAGGCAGGCAGCTGCGAGTGCAAAGCTCTATCGTGCAGGGTACCCTGATCCGCCCATCCGACCAGATGTAACCCAGTCCTCCTTACACCCAATTACGGGCGAGGATGGGACACCTGATGGAGGAGTCCCTGTTCAGGCGCCAACTGAAGGAAGTGACCCGATTAGGGCCACCAGGGTCACTTACAACCACCTCATAGCCTTCCAAACAAGTGAAGAGTCGGTCAGACAGTAGAGAATACAAACAATCATTTATTAGTAAAATACACTGCAGCGGAGTCCAATCTGACCAGCACCCGGTGATGGCTGTCAAGGGGACTGGCTCCCCAACACTTGGTAACGCATATTCATTCTTCAGACAACCCCCAACCACGCCCCCAGGGGAAAGTTACCGGCTCGAGCCGTACATGAACAAAGAAGGCACACAAGGACGGGCTGCCACCTGCGTGATGGGTACACACTATCACTATCTCAAGGTTGCCTGGCTAGGCTTGGCTCCTCCTAACGTTGGAGCAGGGCTACGAAGAGGCATAGGCATGCAGAGGCAGAATGGCCTATTCATTAGTGAGTCAGGATCCAACCTTGAACACAAGAAGAAAAAATAGCTGAACACAGTCTTTCGCTGAGGCAAGAAATACAGATGCTAACTTAAGCTCATATTATAAGGATAACTCAGTGGGGTACATTTAGGCGTGGCGGCTGCTACTAATCATAGCCTTCTAAATGCTAACATAACGCAAAACGAGTCCATGTAAATACATAAATTGCCAAATTCTAACACCAAGCTTTGAAGAATAACACAATGCACACTGGGAAAAGTAGTCTGTTTGCTTCCACTAAAATGAAGAGAACTCACCCGATCAGCCTAAAACTGGAGACAGGATATGCAGTGCTGCGGAGTCAGGTGGTGACCTTTCTTTCAGGAGGTGGATCACGATGGGAGTTACATTAATTAACGTGCTATAGCCTGGCAGCAACAATCATACTGGTGTTTATTTTGCACTTTAAAACGTTTTCTTCAAGCAAACACAATTAATTACATTTAGAGTGGCTAAACTGAAAACTGCGCTCATCTTTGTCGTCTTTTAAATAGAACTTCGCCAAGTCTAAGTAATCTTCACATGCACATACATGAGTCTCGGGCCCGAATGACCTTTACAAACTGAATAGTCATTCTGGTTCTACGGGCCTTAAACTGCTGTGGGAGAGCGGGTTATTTTGTGGCTAATGAGAACTTAATCGGAAGCATGTGTATCACTACTACCTCAATTTCCGATGCCCATCCTGCGTCACGGGAAACTACACACAAAAGGAGCAGTCAACCTATCTCACACAGGTACGAGATGGTAAGCCAGTGCCAACTTTTTAGTCCATTAACTTTGTTTTATGGCACTGCACATGCAATTCGCATCCCTTGTTGTCAGCAGATAGCAAGTGATGCGTGATAAACAAAAGTCAGGAATGGCTGCACACTTCACATCCGACAGGACAGCTGCCCAGTGTAAACACCTGTGCCCTACCCGAGCTCTGAAGCCACTTGGGCCGAGGAGAGAGGTTTCGCTTGCTAGTGATATAATGTAAATACTAGGAGCCGCAGCACGATTCGCTTTAAAAAAAGAAAAACACTCCCATGTCAGCATTGCACGTAGGGACTGCGAGCGCCTCGCTTCTCGTGCGCGCGGCAATACTCCATGGGCGTGACCATCTAAGAATCAATCAATCAATCATGTGTTTGTTATGCATGACTACTCACCCGTGAGGGTCTCAAGACACTGGGGAGGAGGGGAGGTGCAGGTTCCAGTCCATCAAGGAGGGGGTCTGTCGAAGAGCAAAGATTTGAGGTGGGACATGGTGGGACATGCACCCACCATTAGCCAATTGCAGGCTAAGATTTTTAAATGACACATAAAGAAGCCAATCCAAAGGTGGGAGGAGTCAGACTCCACAAAACAGATGTAACAGATCGCCACAGCGCAAGCACTGTAAGCTCGACCTAAAAATGGCAAAATAATGAAGTAATACTATCATAAAATGTGCACCATAACTCAGCATAATTTGCCTTTACTTGATGCATAAAAGAATCAACCTTGCTGCATAATTTGACCCTTCCCTTCCGCATAATTGCAGTGGCCCTGCTTAGGCCCTCCTTACCCGAACAGTCACATCTCCTTCCACCAATCACTCAGGCACCTCTGCTCGGCAGGGCTCCTACGCACACGCATCGCACGCATGCTCAGAAGCGGATCAGGAGAACGAGCGTTCTCTTACATCGCTCGTAAAGCGTGGAACGACCTCCCACCCCACATCAGAGCCTCCTCTCTCCTTGAATTCTGCAAGAAGCTGAAGGCCTGCTTTTCAAGTAACCAAGCTACCCAGGAAGGACTCTGTGCACACACCTACGTAGCGCCAGGAAACACTCGCGGGTGATAGTGCGCTTTAACAATGCACAGAACAAAGCAATCATCTATTCCAAAGCTGTATCCAGCCTTGTCCTCTCACCACACCGGTGTGTTTGCAAGTGTTTACAACAGAGCCCCTCCTCACGGGTAGCATCTCTCCAGAAGAGGGAAGCGCCTGCTAGCCTTCGCCAAGAAAGTGGTCACTGACTTAAAGGAAGTGACTCAAAATGAGGCTATCCAATAAACATCTTAGTGACATTTCAAGCTCATTGGACCCTCTTTAGGATGTTCTGATGACTTCTATCTATGGTAACCTTGCAGACCCTCCTTCCCCGCACCTGCTTAGACCATGCTTCCGTGCTTCTGTGCTTCCATGCTTCCTGTTAGATTGTGCTGCGTTCTGACAGCGCCCTTAGGTTTGCGATGAGGGTTTTACAAGTGTTTATTGATATACATAGATAGCTCCCTCGTCCATCTATGTCCCCCGGATGTCTTCACTTCCTCATAACCTCTAAGTTCCAAGCTCTGGCTGCCTTGTGTCTACAGTCTGAACCTCTGGAGGGCCACCCCCCTGGACCGCCCCCCAGGACCTCTGGTGGGTGCCCCCAGGACCTCTGGAGGGCCCCCCACGGACCTCTGGAGGGGTCCCCCTGGACCTCTGGAGGGCCACCCCTCTGAACCTCTGGAGGGTGCCCCCAGGACCTCTGAAGGGCCCCCCACGGACCTCTGGAGGGGCTTTCCCTGGCCCTCTGGTGGGCCCCCCAGGACCTCTGGAGGGCCCCACACTGGACCTCTGGAGGGCCCCCCATGGACCTCTGGAGGGGCCCCCCTGGACCTCTGATGGGCCCCCCAGGACCTCTGGAGGCCCCCCTGGACCTCTGGAGGGCCCCCTCAGGACCTCTGGGGGGGTGCCCCCAGGACCTCTGGCGGGCTCCCCCACTGGACCTCTGGAGGGGTCCCCCCATGGACCTCTGGAGGGCCACCCCCCTGGACCTCTGGAGGGCCCCCCCACTGGACCTCTGGAGGGGTCCCCCTGGACCTCTGGAGGGCCACCCCCTGGACCTCTGAAGGGTGCCCCCAGGACCTCTGGAGGGCCCCCCCACTGGACCTCTGGAGGGGTCCCCCCAGACCTCTGAAGGGCCCCACACGGACCTCTGGATGGGTCCCACGCTGGTGGGCCCCCCAGGACCTCTGGAGGGCCCCTCACGGACCTCTGGAGGGGTCCCCCTGCACCTCTGGAGGGTGCCCCCAGCACCTCTGGAGGGCACCCCCCACTGGACCTCTGGAGGCCCCCTGGACCTCTGGAGGGCCCCCTCAGGACCTCTGGAGGGTGCCCCAAGGACCTCTGGTGGGCCCCCCACTGGACCTCTGTAGGGGTCCCCCCCTGGACCTCTGGAGGGGTCCCCCCTGGAACTCTGGAGGGCCTTCCCACTGGACCTCTGGAGGGTCCCCCCCTGGACCTCTGGAGGGCCACCCCCTGGACCTCTGAAGGGTGCCCCAGGACCTCTGGGGGGCCCCCACTGCTCCTCTGGAGGGGTCCCCCCTGGACCTCTGGAGGGCCTCCCCACTGGACCTCTAGAGGGGTCCCCCCTGGCCCTCTGGAGGGCCCCCCAGGACCTCTGGGGGGGTCCCCCCAGACCTCTGAAGGGCCCCCCACGGACCTCTGGATGGGTCCCACCCTGGCACACTGGTGGGCCCCCCAGGACCTCTGGAGGGCCCCCCAGGACCTGTGGTGGGTGCCCCAGGACCTCTGGAGGGTCCCCCATGACCTCTGGAGGGCCCCCTGGACCTCTGGAGGGCCCCCATGGACCTCTGGAGGGGTCCCCCAGGAGCTCTGGAGGGCCCCCACGGACCTCTGGAGGGGTCCCCCCTGGACCTCTGGAGGGCCACCCCCTGGACCTCTGAAGGGTGCACCCAGGACCTCTGGAGGGCCCCCACTGGACCTCTGGATGGTCCCCCCATTACCTCTGGAGGGCCCCCCTGGACCTCTGGAGGGCCCCCCAAGGACCTCTGGAGGGGTCCCTTCCTGGATCCTCTGGAGCCCCGACCTCTGGAGGGCTCCCCCTCCCCCCTACCTCTGGTGGGTTCCCCCCCTTCAATAAAAGCCAGAGCACCTGAAGCGCCGAGGCGCCGGCGGGGCTTCTTCAAGGTGCCATTTGAGTCAAAGATGTTTACCAAGGGGCTCAAAGTGCTTCCTGTTAGATTGTGCTGCATTCTGACAGCACCCTTAGGTTTGCGATGAGGGTTTTACAAGTGTTTATTGATATACATAGATAGCTCCCTCGTCCATCTATGCCCCCCGGATGTCTTCACTTCCTCATAACCTCTAAGTTCCAAGCTCTGGCTGCCTTGTCTCTACAGTCTGGACCTCTGGAGGGCCACCCCCCTGGACCGCCTCCCAGGACCTCTGGTGGGTGCCCCCAGGACCTCTGGAGGGCCCCCCACGGACCTCTGGAGGGGTCCCCCTGGACCTCTGGAGGGCCACCCCTCTGGACCTCTGGAGAGTGCCCCCAGGACCTCTGAAGGGCCCCCCACTGGACCTCTTGAGGGCCCCTCACAGACCTCTGGAGGGGCCTTTCCTGGCCCTCTGGTGGGCCTCCCAGGACGTCTGGAGGGCCCCCCATGGAGCTCTGGAGGGGCCCCCATGGACCTCTGATGGGCCCCCCAGGACCTCTGGAGGGCCCCCTCAGGACCTCTGGGGGGTGCCCCCAGGACCTCTGGTGGGCCCCCCACTGGACCTCTGGAGGGGTCGCCCCCTGGACCTCTGGAGGGCCACCCCCCTGGACCTCTGGAGGGCCCCCCACTGGACCTCTGGAGGGGTCCCCCCTGGACCTCTGGAGGGCCACACCCCTGGACCTCTGAAGGGTGCCCCCAGGACCTCTGGAGGGCCCCCCACTGGACCTCTGAAGGGGTCCCCCAGACCGCTGAAGGGCCCCCACGGACCTCTGGATGGGTCCCACCCTGGCACACTGGTGGGCCCCCAGGACCTCTGGAGGGCCCCCAGGACCTCTGGAGGGCACCCCACGGACCTCTGGAGGGGTCCCACTGCACCTCTGGAGGGTTCCCCCAGAACCTCTGGAGGGCCCCCCCACTGGACCTCTGGAGGGCCCCTCATGGACCTCTGGAGGGGCCCCCCTGGACCTCTGGTGGGCCCCCTAGGACCTCTGGAGGACCCCCTGGACCTCTGGAGGGCCCCCTCAGGACCTCTGGAGGGTGACCCCAGGACCTCTGGTGGCCCCCCCCACTGGACCTCTGTAGGGGTCCCCCCTGGACCTCTGGAGGGGTCCCCCCCTGGACCTCTGGAGGGCCACCCCTGGACCTCTGGAGGGCCTTCCCACTGGACCTCTGGAGGGGTCCCCCCCTGGACCTCTGGAGGGCCACCCCCCTGGACCTCTGAAGGGTGCCCCCAGGACCTCTGGAGGGCCCCCCCACTGGACCTCTGGAGGGGTCCCCCTGGACCTCTGGAGGGGTCCCCCAGACCTCTGAAGGGCCCCCATGGACCTCTGGATGGGTCCCACCCTGGCACACTGGTGGGCCCCCCAGGACCTCTGGAGGGCCCCCCAGGACCTGTGGTGGGTGCCCCCAGGATCTCTGGAGGGTCCCCCCTGGACCTCTGGAGGGCCACCCCCTGGACCTCTGAAGGGTGCACCCAGGACCTCTGGAGGGCCCCCCACTGGACCTCTGGAGGGTTCCCCCATGACCTCTGGAGGGCCCCCCACGGACCTCTGGAGGGGTCCCTCACTGGATCCTCTGGAGCCCCCCCCCGCCTCTGGAGGGCTCCCCCCCCGACCTCTGTTGGGTCCCCCCCCCTTCAATAAAAGCCAGAGCACCTGAAGCGCCGAGGCGCCGGCGGGGCTTCTTCAAGGCGCCATTTGAGTCAAAGATGTTTACCAAGGAGCTCAAAGTCTCTTGGAAGAAGTGAGTCAGGGCTTGGCATCACTCTCACGGGGTGCTCAAAGCCAAGCTAAACAGAAGAGCGGCCATCTTCAGCTGGCGGAGCTCAAACCCATCACATCCTGCTGGAAGCACCTGTGCAGGGCACGGGATGACATGTTCTACTCTCTCACCTTGGGCGGCCTCACAAGTCAGGCAGATAACAGGGATGAGACGCCCTTTCTCACATATTATGCCACCCCAGCCCTTCTGGCAGCCCTCTCATGATGCACAAACCGCCTTGAACTGGATCGACTTGTTTATTTTGGAGCGAGTTCCAAGTCCTCTGTCCCCGGGTCACCTTTGATAAGCAGCGGACTCTGGGCTCCATTCTCGGTGTGTCCCTTCCCCCCACCCGTCCATGCCAGGCTTGTGGGGTTCACAGCTACAAGAACAAACAGGTCCCACCGGATCCTGAAGCTGTGACAGTCTCCTGTCTGCAGTGCTGGCATGTTTGGAGCCCCCCCCTCACATGCAAGAGACGGCCAGGTTCCAGAGAGACATCCCCCTCACATGCAACAGACCGCCAGGATCCAGAGAGACATCCTCCTGACATGCAAGAGATGGCCAGGATCCCCAGAGACATCCTCCTGACATGCATGAGATGGCCAGGATCCCGAGAGACATCCCCCTCACATGCAAGAGACTGCCAAGATCCCGAAAGACATCCTCCTCACATGCAAGAGACTGCCAGGAACCTAAGAGACATCCCCCTCACATGCAAGAGATGGACAGTCAGGATCCAGAGAGACATCCTCCTCACATGCAAGGGACAGCCAGAATCCCTAGAGACATCCTCCCACATTCAAGAGACGGCCAGGATCCTGAGAGACATCTTCCTCACATGCATCAAATGCCCTGGATCCCTAGAGACATCCCCCTCACATGCAAGAGACTTCCAGGATCCTGAGCGGCATCCTCCTCGTATGCATCAGACGGCCAGGATCCTGAGAGACATCCCCCTCACATGCAAGAGACGGCCAGGATCCAGAGAGACATCCTCCTCACATGCAAGAGACTGCCAGGATCCCAAGAGACATCCTCCTGACATGCAAGAGACGGCCAGGATCCAGAGAGACATCCCCCTCACATGCAATAGACTGCCAAGATCCCGAAAGACATCCTCCTCACATGCAAGAGACGGCCAGGATCCCGAGAGACATCCTCCTGACATCCAAGAGACGGCCAGGATCCCAAGAGACATCCCCTTCACAGGCAAGAGACGGTCAGGATCCCGAGAGACATCCCCCTCACATCCAAGAGACTGCCAGGAACCCAAGAGACATCCCCCTCACATGAAAGAGACGGCCAGGATCCAGAGAGACATCTTCCTCACATGCAAGAGACGAACAGGATCTCAAGAGACATCCCCTCACATGCAATAGACTGCCAGGATCCCGAAAGACATCCTCCTCACATGCAAGAGACTGCTAGGATCCCGAGAGACATCCTCCTGACATGCAAGAGATGGCCAGGAACCCGAGAGACAACTGCCTCACATGCAAGAGACTGCCAGGATCCCGAAAGACATCCCCTTGCATGCAAGAGACTGCCAGGATCCCAAGAGACATCCCTCTCACATGCAAGAGACTGCCAGGAACTCAAGAGACAACCCCCACACATGCAAGAGACAGCCAGGATCCAGAGAGACATCCTCCTCACATGCAAGAGACAGCCAGGATCCCGAGAGACATCCTCCTCAGATGAAAGAGATGGCCAGGATCCAGAGAGACATCCTCCTCACATGCAAGAGACTGCTTGGATCCCGAGAGACATCCTCCTGACATGCTAGAGATGGTCAGGAACCCGAGAGACATTCCCCTCACATGCAAGAGACTGCCAGGATCCCGAGAGACATCCCCCTTGCATGCAAGAGACTGCCAGGATCCCAAGAGACATCCCTCTCACATGCAAGAGACTGCCAGGAACTCAAGAAACATCCCCCTCACATGCAAGAGACTGCCAGGATTCCAAGATACATCCCCCTCACATGCAAGAGACTACGAGGAACCCAAGAGACATCCCCCTCACATGAAAGAGACGGCCAGGATCCAGAGAGACATCCTCCTCACATGCAAGAGACGAACAGGATCACAAGAGACATCCCCCTCACATGCAAGAACCGTCCAGGATCCCGAGATACATCCTCCTCACATGCAATAGACTGCCAGGATCCCGAAAGACATCCTCCTCACATGCAAGAGACTTCCAGGATCCTGAGAGACATCCTCCTGACATGCAAGAGATGGCCAGGATCCTGAGAGACACCTTCCTCACATGCAAGAGTCGCCCTGAATCCCTAGAGACATCCCCCTCACATGCAAGAGACTTCTAGGATCCCGAGAGGCATCCTCCTCATGTGCATCAGATGGCCAGGATCCCTAGAGACATCCCCCTCACATGCAAGAGATGGCCAGGATCCTGAGCGGCATCCTCCTCGTATGCATCAGACGGCCAGGATCCTGAGAGACATCCCCCTCACATGCAAGAGACGGCCAGGATCCAGAGAGACATCCTCCTCACATGCAAGAGACTGCCAGGATCCCAAGAGACATCCTCCTGACATGCAAGAGACGGCCAGGATCCAGAGAGACATCCCCCTCACATGCAATAGACTGCCAAGATCCCGAAAGACATCCTCCTCACATGCAAGAGACGGCCAGGATCCCGAGAGACATCTTCCTGACATCCAAGAGACGGCCAGGATCCCAAGAGACATCCCCTTCACAGGCAAGAGACGGTCAGGATCCCGAGAGACATCCCCCTCACATCCAAGAGACTGCCAGGAACCCAAGAGACATCCCCCTCACATGAAAGAGACGGCCAGGATCCAGAGAGACATCTTCCTCACATGCAAGAGACGAACAGGATCTCAAGAGACATCCCCCTCACATGCAATAGACTGCCAGGATCCCGAAAGACATCCTCCTCACATGCAAGAGACTGCTAGGATCCCGAGAGACATCCTCCTGACATGCAAGAGATGGCCAGGAACCCGAGAGACAACTGCCTCACATGCAAGAGACTGCCAGGATCCCGAAAGACATCCCCCTTGCATGCAAGAGACTGCCAGGATCCCAAGAGACATCCCTCTCACATGCAAGAGACTGCCAGGAACTCAAGAGACAACCCCCACACATGCAAGAGACAGCCAGGATCCAGAGAGACATCCTCCTCACATGCAAGAGACAGCCAGGATCCCGAGAGACATCCTCCTCAGATGAAAGAGATGGCCAGGATCCAGAGAGACATCCTCCTCACATGCAAGAGACTGCTTGGATCCCGAGAGACATCCTCCTGACATGCTAGAGATGGTCAGGAACCCGAGAGACATTCCCCTCACATGCAAGAGACTGCCAGGATCCCGAGAGACATCCCCTTGCATGCAAGAGACTGCCAGGATCCCAAGAGACATCCCTCTCACATGCAAGAGACTGCCAGGAACTCAAGAAACATCCCCCTCACATGCAAGAGACTGCCAGGATTCCAAGATACATCCCCCTCACATGCAAGAGACTACGAGGAACCCAAGAGACATCCCCCTCACATGAAAGAGACGGCCAGGATCCAGAGAGACATCCTCCTCACATGCAAGAGACGAACAGGATCACAAGAGACATCCCCCTCACATGCAAGAACCGTCCAGGATCCCGAGATACATCCTCCTCACATGCAATAGACTGCCAGGATCCCGAAAGACATCCTCCTCACATGCAAGAGACTTCCAGGATCCTGAGAGACATCCTCCTGACATGCAAGAGATGGCCAGGATCCTGAGAGACACCTTCCTCACATGCAAGAGTCGCCCTGAATCCCTAGAGACATCCCCCTCACATGCAAGAGACTTCTAGGATCCTGAGAGGCATCCTCCTCATGTGCATCAGATGGCCAGGATCCTGAGAGACATCCCCCTCACATGCAAGAGATGGCCAGGATCCAGAGAGACATCCTCCTCACATGCAAGAAAAAAAAAAGAAAATGTAAGTCCGTTTTTATATAGCGCAGCTACTCACCCTTATATGGTCTCAAGGCGCTGGGGGCCGTAGTGGAAATTAAGTGAGCTATTGCCCAGAGTCACATGGTGCTGAGCTGAGCTGCCGCCGGAGCCGGGGATCGAACCGTGAACCCTGTGCTCCGAAGTCAGCTGCCCTGGCTGCTGCACCACACCTCTCCTGCAAGAGACAGCCAAGATCCCGAGAAACATCCCCCTCACATGCAAGAGACGGCCAGGATCCAGAGAGACATTCTGCTCACATGCAACAGACGCCCTGGATCCCTTGAGACATCCCCCTCACATGCAAGAGACTTCCAGGATCCCAAGAGACATCCTCCTCACATGCAACATATGGCCCCTCACATGCAGCAGATTGCCAGGATCCCGAGAGACATCCCTCTTGCATGCAAGAGACTGCTGGGATCCCAAGAGACATCCCCCTCACTTGCAAGAGACGGCCAGGATCCAGAGAGACATCTCCCTCACATGCAACAGACAGCCAGGATCCAGAGAGACATCCCATTCACATGCAATAGACTGCCAAGATCCCCAAAGACATCCTCCTCACATGCAAGAGATGGCTTGAATCCCGAGAGACATCCCCCTCACATACAACAGATGGCCAGGATCCTGAGAGGCATCCTCCTCACACGCAAAAGACGGCCAGGATCCCGAGAGACATCCCCCTCACATGCAACAGACAACCAGGATCCAGAGAGACATCCCACTCACATGCAATAGACTGCCAAGATCCCCAAAGACATCCTCCTCACATGCAAGAGATGGCTAGAATCCCGGGAGACATCCCCCTCACATACAACAGATGGCCAGGATCCTGAGAGGCATCCTCCTCACATGCAAGAGACGGCCAGGATCCCGAGAGACATCCCCCTCACATGCAACAGACAGCAAGGATCCAGGGAGACATCCTCCTCACATGCAAGAGATGGCCAGGATCCCAAGAGACATCCTCCTGAGATGCAAGAGACAGACAGGATCCAGAGAGACATCCCGCTCACATGCAATAAACTGCCAAGATCCCGAAAGACATCCTCCTCACATGCAAGTGATGGTCAGAATCCTGAGAGACATCCCCGTCACATGCAAGAGACGGCCAGGATCCAGAGAGACAATCTCCTCACAAGTAAGAGACGGCCAGGATCCCGAGAGACATCCTCCTGACATCCAAGAGACGGCCAGGATCCCAAGAGACATCCCCCTCACATGCAAGAGACGGCCAGGATCCTGAGAGACATCCCCCCTCACATCCAAGAGACTGCCAGGAACCCAAGAGACATCCCCCTCACATGAAAGAGACGGGCAGGATCCAGAGAGATATCCTCCTCACATGCAAGAGAAAAACATGTTCCCAAGATACAGCCCCCTCACATGCAAGAGACGTCCAGGATCCCGAGAGACATCCTCCTCACATGCAATACACTGCCAGGATCCGGAAAAACTTCCTCCTCACATGCAAGAGACTGCTAGGATCCCGAGAGACATCCTCCTGACATGCAAGAGATGGCCAGGAACCCGAGAGACAACCCCCTCACATGCAAGAGACTTCCAGGATCCCGAAATACATCCCCCTTGCATGCAAGAGACTGCCAGGATCCCAAGAGACATCCCTCTCACATTCAAGAGACTGCCAGGAACTCAAGAGACATCCCCCACACATGCAAGAGATGGCCAGGATCCAGAGAGACATCCTCCTCACATGCAATGACAGCCAGGACCCCAAGAGACATCCTCCTCACATGCAAGAGACAGCCAGGATCCAGAGAGACATCCTCACATGCAAGAGACAGCCAAGATCCTGAGAAACATCCTCCTCACATGCAAGAGACTGCTAGGATCCCGAGAGACATCCTCCTGACATGCAAGAGACGGCCAGGATCCTGAGTGACATCCCCCTCACATGCAAGAGACTGCCAGGATCCCGAGAGACATCCCCCTTGCATGCAAGAGACTGCCAGGATCCCAAGAGACATCCCTCTCACATGCAAGAGACTGCCAGGAACTCAAGAGACATCCCCCTCACATGCAAGAGACTGCCAGGATCCCAAGAGACATCCCCCTCACATGCAAGAGACTGCCAGGAACCCAAGAGACATCCCCCTCACATGAAAGAGAGAGCCAGGATCCAGAGAGACATCCTCCTCACATGCAAGAGACAAACAGGATCCCAAGAGACATCCCCCTCACATGCAAGAGACGTCCAGGATCCCGAGAGACATCCTCCTCACATGCAATAGACTTCCAGGATCCCGAAAGAGTTCCTCTTCACATGCAAGAGACTGCTAGGATCCGAGAGACATCCTCCTGACATGCAAGAGACGGCCAGGATCCCGAGAGACATCCTCCTCACATGCAAGAGATGGCCAGGATCCTGAGAGACATCTTTCTCACATGCAAGAGACGCCCTGAATCCCTAGAGACATCCCCCTCACATGCAAGAGACTTCTAGGATCCCAAGAGGCATCCTCCTTGTATGCATCAGACGGCCAGGATCCTGAGAGACATCCCCCTCACATGCAACAGATACCCTGGATCCCTAGAGACATCCCCCTCACAGGCAAGAGACTTCTAGGATCCCAAGAGACATCCCCCTCACATGCAAGAGACTGCCAGGAACCCAAGAGACATCCCCCTCACATGAAAGAGAGAGCCAGGATCCAGAGAGACATCCTCCTCACATGCAAGAGACAAACAGGATCCCAAGAGACATCCCCTCACATGCAAGAGACGTCCAGGATCCCGAGAGACATCCTCCTCACATGCAATAGACTTCCAGGATCCCGAAAGAGTTCCTCTTCACATGCAAGAGACTGCTAGGATCCGAGAGACATCCTCCTGACATGCAAGAGACGGCCAGGATCCCGAGAGACATTCTCCTCACATGCAAGAGATGGCCAGGATCCTGAGAGACATCTTTCTCACATGCAAGAGACGCCCTGAATCCCTAGAGACATCCCCCTCACATGCAAGAGACTTCTAGGATCCCAAGAGGCATCCTCCTTGTATGCATCAGACGGCCAGGATCCTGAGAGACATCCCCCTCACATGCAAGAGACGGCCAGGATCCAGAGAGACATCATCCTCACATGCAACAGATACCCTGGATCCCTAGAGACATCCCCCTCACAGGCAAGAGACTTCCAGGATCCCGAAATACATCCGCCTTGCATGCAAAAGACTGCCAGGATCCCAAGAGACATCCCTCTCACATTCAAGAGACTGCCAGGAACTCAAGAGACATCCCCCACACATGCAAGAGACGGCCAGGATCCAGAGAGACATCCTCCTCACATGCAATGACAGCCAGGACCCCAAGAGACATCCTCCTCACATGCAAGAGACAGCCAGGATCCAGAGAGACATCCTCACATGCAAGAGACAGCCAAGATCCTGAGAAACATCCTCCTCACATGCAAGAGACAAACAGGATCCCAAGAGACATCCCCCTCACATGCAAGAGACGTCCAGGATCCCGAGAGACATCCTCCTCACATGCAATAGACTTCCAGGATCCCGAAAGAGTTCCTCCTCACATGCAAGTGACTGCTAGGATCCGAGAGACATCCTCCTCATATGCATCAGACAGACAGGATCCTGGGAGACATCCCCCTCACATGCAAGAGACGGCCAGGATCCCAAGAGATAACCTCCTCACATGCAACAAATGGCCCGGATCCAGAGAGAAGCCCCTCACATGCAGCAGATGGCCAGGATCCCGAGAGACATCCCCCTTGCATGCAAGAGACTGCCAGGATCCGAAGAGACATTCCCCTCACTTGCAAGAGATGGCCAGTATCCAGAGAGACATCCCCCTCACATGCAGCAGATGGCCAGGTCACGAGAGACATCCCCCTTGCATGCAAAATACTGCCAGGATCCCAAGAGCCATCCCCCTCACATGCAAGAGACTGCCAGGATCCAAAGAGACATTCCCTCACATGCAAGAGACGACCAGGATCCAGAGAGACATCCTCCTCACATACAAGAGACGACCAGGATCCAGAGAGACGTCCCCCTCACATGCACCAGATAGAAAGGATCCCAATGGAGATCCTCCTCACATGCAACAGATGGCCAGGATCCAGAGAGACATCCTACTCACATGCACCAGATGGAAAGGATCTCAATAGACATCCTCCTCGCATGCAGAGGTTGGCCAGGATGCAGCGAGAAACCCTCCTCACATACAGCAGACGGCCAGGATGCCTTGAGACATTCTCTTTACATGCAAGAGACAGCCAGGATCCCAAGAGATATCCTCCTCACATTCAACAGATAGCCAGGATACAGAGAGACATCCTCCTCACATGCAGCAGACGGCCAAGATCCAGAGAGACGTCCTCCTCACATGCACCAGATGGCCAAGACCCCGAGAAACATCCTCCTCACATGAAAGAGACGGCCAGAATCCCGAGAGAAATCCTCCTCACATGCAACAGATGGACAGGATCCCGAGAGACATCTTCCTCACATGTAAGAGACTGCCAGGATCCCGAGAGACATCCCCCTCACATGCAAGAGATGGCCATGATCCCCAGAGACATCCTCCTCACATTCAAGAGATTTCCAGGATCCCAAGAGACATCCCCCTCACATGCAACAGATGTCCGGGATCCAGAGAGACATCCTCATCGCATGCACCCGATGGAAAGGATCCCAATAGACATCCTCCTCACATACAACAGATGGCCAGTATGCAGAGAGACATCCTCCTCACATGCAGCAGACGGCCAGGATGCCTAGAGACATCCTCCTCACATGCAAGAGACGGCCAGGATCCAGAGATACATCCTCCTCACATGCAAGAGACAGATAGGATCCCGAGAGACATTCCCTCACATGCACCAGATGGAAAGGATCCCAATAGACATTCTCCTCACATGCAACAGATGGCCGGGATCCAGGGAGACATCCTCCTGACATGCACCAGATGGAAAGGATCCCAATAGACATCCTCCTCACATGCAACAGATGGCCTGGCTGCAGAGAGACATCCTCCTCACATGCAAGAGACGGCCAGGATCCCGAGAGACATCCTCCTCACATGCAACAGATGGCCAGGATCCCAAGAGACATCCTCCTCACAAGCAGCAGATGGCCAGGATCCAGAGAGACATCCTCCTTGCATTCAACAGATAGCCAGGATACAGAGAGACATCCTCCTCACATGCAGCAGACGGCCAAGATCCAGAGAGAGGTCCTCCTCACATGCACCAGACGGCCAAGACCCCGAGAAACATCCTCCTCACATGAAAGAGACAGCCAGAATCCAGAGAGAAATCCTCCTCACATGCAACAGATGGACAGGATCCCGAGAGACATCTTCCTCACATGTAAGAGACTGCCAGGATCCCGAGAGACATCCCCCCTCCAATGCAAGAGATGGCCATGATCCTGAGAGACATCCCCCTCACATGCAACAGATGGCCAGAATCCAGAGAGACATCCTCCTCACATGCACTAGATGGAAAGGATCCCAATAGACATCCTCCTCACATGCAACAGATGTCCGGGATCCAGAGAGACATCCTCATCGCATGCACCCAATGGAAAGGATCCCAATAGACAACCTCCTCACATGCAACAGACGGCCAGGATGCAGATAGATATCCTCCTCACATGCAGCAGACGGCCAGGATGCCTAGAGACATCCTCCTAACATACAAGAGACCACCAGGATCCTGGGAGACATCCTCCTCACATGCAAGAGACAGCTAGGATCCTGAGAGACATTCCCTCACATGCAGCAGATGGCCAGGATCCCAAGAGACATCCTCCTCACATGCTTCAGATGGCCAGGATCCAGAGAGACATCCTCCTCGCATTCAACAGATAGCCAGGATCCAGAGATACATCCTCCTCACATGCAGCAGACAGCCAGGATCCAGAGGGACATCCTGCTCACATGCAACAGATGGCCAAAATCCAGAGAGACAACCTCCTCGCATGCAACAGATGGCCAAGACCCTGAGAAACATACTCCTCACATGCAAGAGATGGCCAGAATCCCCAGAGACATCCTCCTCACATGCAACAGATGGCCAAGATCCAGAGAGACATCCTCCTCACATGCAAGAGACTGCCGTGATCACGAGAGACATCCCTTTTGCATGCAAGAGACTGCCAGGATCCCAAGAGACATCGCCTTTACATGCAAGAGACTGCCAGGATCCAGAGACACATCCTCCTCACATGCAAGAGACAGCCAGGATCCTGAGAGACATCCTCCTCACATGCAACAGATGGCCAGGATCCAGAGAGACATTTTCCTCACATGCAAGAGACTGCCTGGATACCAAGAGACATCCCCCTCAAATGCAAGAGACAGCCAGGATCCCGAGAGACATCCTCCTCACATTCAAGAGACAGCTAGGATCCCGAGAGACATCCCCCTCACATGCAACAGATTGCCAGGATCCAGAGAGACATCCTCCTCACATGCACCAGATGGAAAGGATCCCAACAGACATCCTCCTCACATGCAACAGATGGCCAGGATGCAGAGAGGCATCCTCCTCACATGCAGCAGACAGCCAGGATGCCTAGAGACATCCTCCTCACATGCAAGAGACCGCCAGGAACCTGAGAGACATCCTCCTCACATGCAGCAGAAGGCCAGGATCCAGAGAGACATCCTCCTCACATGCAGCAGAGGGCCAGGATCCAGAGACACATCCTCCTCACATGCAACAGATGGCCAGAATCCAGAGAGACAACCTCCTCGCATGCAACAGATGGCCAGGACCCCGAGAAACATCCTCCTCAAATGCAAGAGATGGCCAGAATCCCGAGAGACATCCTCCTCACATGAGGCAGATGGCCAAGATCCAGAGAGACGTCCTCCTCACATGCAACAGATGGCCAGGATCCAGAGAGACATCCTCCTCGCATGCAGCAGAGGGCCAGGATCCAGAGAGATATCCTCTTCACATGCAACAGATGGCCAGAATCCAGAGAGACAACCTCCTCGCATGCAACAGATGGCCAGGAGCCCGAGAAACATCCTCCTCACATGCAAGAGATGGCCAGAGTCCCGAGAGACATCCTCCTCACATGCAACAGATAGCCAGGATCCAGAGAGACATCCTCATCACATTCAAGAGAATGCCGGGATCCCGAGAGACATCCCCCTTGCATGCAAGAGACTGCCAGGATCCCAATAGCCATCCCTTTCACATGCAACAGATGGCCAGGATCCAGAGAAACATCCTCCTCACATGCAAGAGACAGCCAGGATCCTGAGAGACATCCTCCTCACATGCAACAGATGGCCAGGATCCAGAGAGACATCATCCTCACCTGCAAGAGACTGATTAGATCCTGAGAGACATCCCCTCAAATGCAAGAGACAGCCAGGATCCCGAGAGACATCCTCCTCACATGCAACAGATGGCCAGGATCCAGAGAGACATCCTCCTCACATGCACCAGATGGAAATGCTCCCAATAGACATCCTCCGCACATGCAACAGATGGCCAGGATCCAGAGACGCATCCTCCTCACATGCACCAGATGGAAAGGATCCCAATAGACATCCTCCTCACATGCAACAGATGGCCAAGATGCCTAGAGACATCCTCCTCACATGCAAGAGACGGCCAGAATCCTGAGAGACATCCTCCTCACATGCAAGAGAGAGCTAGGATCCCGAGAGACATCCCTTCACATGCAACAGACGGCCAGGATCCCAAGAGACATCCTCCTCACATGTAGCAGATGGTCATGATCCAGAGAGACATCCTCCTCACATGCAACAGATGGCCAGAATCCAGAGAGCCATCCTCCTCACATGCAACAGATTGCCGGGAAACATCCTCCTCACATGCAAGAGATGGCCAGGATCCCAACAGACATCCTACTCACATGCAACAGATGGCCAGGATGCAGAGAGGCATCCTCCTCACATGCAGCAGACAGCCAGGATGCCTAGAGACATCCTCCTCACATGCAAGAGACCGCCAGGATCCTGAGAGACATCCTCCTCACATGCAGCAGATGGCCATAATCCAGAGAGACAACCTCCTCGCATGCAACAGATGGCCAGAACCCAGAGAAACATCCTCTTCAAATGCAAGAGATGGCCAGAATCCCGAGTGACATCCTCCTCACATGAGGCAGATGGCCAAGATCCAGAGAGACGTCCTCCTCACATGCAACAGATGGCCAGGATCCAGAGAGACATTCTCCTCGCATGCAGCAGAGGGCCAGGATCCAGAGAGACATCCTCTATACATGCAACAGATGGCCAGAATCCAGAGAGACAACCTCCTCGCATGCAACAGATGGCCAGGAGCCCGAGAAACATCCTCCTCACATGCAAGAGATGGCCAGAGTCCCGAGAGACATCCTCCTCACATGCAACAGATGGCCAGGATCCAGTGAGACATCCTCATCACATTCAAGAGAATGCCTGGATCCCGAGAGACATCCCCCTTGCATGCAAGAGACTGCCAGGATCCCAATAGCCATCCTTTTCACATGCAACAGATGGCCAGGATCCAGAGAAACATCCTCCTCACATGCAAGAGACAGCCAGGATCCTGAGAGACATCCTACTCACATGCAACAGATGGCCAGGATCCAGAGAGACATCATCCTCACCTGCAAGAGACTGACTACATCCTGAGAGACATCCCCCTCAAATGCAAGAGACAGCCAGGATCCCGAGAGACATCCTCCTCACATGCAACAGATGGCCAGGATCCAGAGAGACATCCTCCTCACATGCACCAGATGGAAATGCTCCCAATAGACATCCTCCGCACATGCAACAGATGGCCGGGATCCAGAGACGCATCCTCCTCACATGCACCAGATGGAAAGGATCCCAATAGACATCCTCCTCACATGCAACAGATGGCCAGGATGCAGAGAGGCATCCTCTTCACATGCAACAGATGGCCAGGATGCAGAGAGGCATCCTCCTCACATGCAGCAGATGGCCAAGATGCCTAGAGACATCCTCCTCACATGCAAGAGACTGCCAGAATCCTGAGAGACATCCTCCTCACATGCAAGAGAGAGCTAGGATCCCGAGAGACATCCCTTCACATGCAACAGACGGCCAGGATCCCAAGAGACATCCTCCTCACATGTAGCAGATGTCCATGATCCAGAGAGACATCCTCCTCACATGCAGCAGAAGGCCAGGATCCAGAGAGACATCCTCCTCACATGCAGCAGAGGGCCAGGATCCAGAGACACATACTCCTCACATGCAACAGATGGCCAGAATCCAGAGAGACAACCTCCTCGCATGCAACAGATGGCCAGGTCCCCAAGAAACATCCTCCTCAAATGCAAGAGATGGCCAGAATCCCGAGAGACATCCTCCTCACATGAGGCAGATGGCCAAGATCCAGAGAGACGTCCTCCTCACATGCAACAGATGGCCAGGATCCAGAGAGACATCCTCCTCGCATGCAGCAGAGGGCCAGGATCCAGAGAGACATCCTCTTCACATGCAACAGATGGCCAGAATCCAGAGAGACAACCTCCTCGCATGCAACAGATGGCCAGGAGCCCGAGAAACATCCTCCTCACATGCAAGAGATGGACAGAGTCCCGAGAGACATGCTCCTCACATGCAACAGATGGCCAGGATCCAGAGAGACATCCTCATCACATTCAAGAGAATGCCGGGATCCCGAGAGACATCCCCCGTGCATGCAAGAGACTGCCAGGATCCCAATAGCCATCCTTTTCACATGCAACAGATGGCCAGGATCCAGAGAAACATCCTCCTCACATGCAAGAGACAGCCAGGATCCTGAGAGACATCCTCCTCACATGCAACAGATGGCCAGGATCCAGAGAGACATCATCCTCACCTGCAAGAGACTGAATAGATCCTGAGAGACATCCCCCTCAAATGCAAGAGACAGCCAGGATCCCGAGAGACATCCTCCTCACATGCAACAGATGGCCAGGATCCAGAGAGACATCCTCCTCACATGCACCAGATGGAAATGCTCCCAATAGACATCCTCCGCACATGCAACAGATGGCCAGGATCCAGAGACGCAACCTCCTCACATGCACCAGATGGAAAGGATCCCAATAGACATCCTCCGCACATGCAACAGATGGCCAGGATGCAGAGAGGCATCCTCCTCACATGCAGCAGACGGCCAAGATGCCTAGAGACATCCTCCTCACATGCAACAGATGGCCAGGATGCAGAGAGGCATCCTCTTCACATGCAGCAGATGGCCAAGATGCCTAGAGACATCCTCCTCACATGCAAGAGACGGCCAGAATCCTGAGAGACATCCTCCTCACATGCAAGAGAGAGCTAGGATCCTGAGAGACATCCCTTCACATGCAACAGACGGCCAGGATTCCAAGAGACAACCACCTCACATGTAGCAGATGGCCATGATCCAGAGAGACATCCTCCTCACATGAAACAGATTGCCGGGAAACATCCTCCTCACATGCAAGAGATGGCCAGGATCCCAAGAGACATCCTCCTCACATGCAACAGATGGCCAGGATCCAGAGAAACAATCCTCCTCACGTGCAAGAGATGGCCAGGATCCAGAGAGACATCCTCCTCATATGCACCAGATGGAAAGGATCCCAATAGACATCCTCCTCACATGCAACAGATGGGCAGGATGCAGAGAGGCATCCTCCTCACATGCAGCAGACAGCCAGGATGCCTGGAGACATCCTCCTCACATGCAAGAGATGGCCAGGATCCTGAGAGATATCCTCCTCACATGCAAGAGACAGCTAGGTTCCCAAGAGACATCCTCTCACATGCAACACACGGCCAGAATCCAGAGAGACATCCTCCTCACATGCACCAGATGGAAAGGATCAGAATAGGCATCCTCCTCACATGCAACAGATGGCCAGGATGCAAAGAGGCATCCTCCTCACATGCAGCAGACAGCCAGGATGCCTAGAGACATCCTCCTCACATGCAAGAGACCACCAGGATCCTGAGAGACATCCTCCTCACATGCAGCAGATGGCCAGGATCCAGAGAGACATCCTCCTCACATTCAACAGATTGCCAGGATCCAGAGAGACATCCTCCTCACATCCTCCTCACATGCAGCAGAGGGCCAGGATCCAGAGAGACATCCTCCTCACATGCAACAGATGGCCAGAATCCAGAGAGACAACCTCCTCGCATGCAACAGATGGCCAGGACCCCGAGAAACATCCTCCTCACATGCAAGAGATGGCCAGAATCCTGAGAGACATCCTCCTCACATGCAACAGATGGCCAGGATCCAGAGAGACATCCTCCTCACATGCAAGAGAATACCAGGGTCCCGAGAGACATCCCCCTTGCATGCAAGAGACTGCCAGGTTCCCAAGAGACATCCCCTTCACATGCAACAGACGGCCAGGATCCAGAGAAACATCCTCCTCACATGCAAGAGACAGCCAGGATCCTGAAAGACATCCTCCTCACATGCAACAGATGGCCAGGATCCAGAGAGACATCTTCCTCACATGCAAGAGACTGCCAGGATCCCGGGAGACATCCCCCTTAAATGCAAGAGACAGCCAGGATCCCGAGAGACATCCTCCTCACATTCAAGAGACAGCTAGGATCCCGAGAGACATCCCCCTCACATGCAACAGATGGCCAGGTTCCAGAGAGACATCCTCTTCACATGCACCAGATGGAAATGCTCCCAATAGACATCCTCCTCACATGCAACAGATGGACGGGATGTAGAGACACATTCTCCTCACATGCACCAGATGTAAAGGATCCCAATATACATCCTCCTCACATGCAACAGATGGCCAGGATGCAGAGAGGCATCCTCCTCACATGCAGCAGATGGCCAAGATGCCTAGAGACATCCTCCTCACATGCAAGAGACAGCCAGAATCCTGAGAGACATCCTCCTCACATGCAAGAGAGAGCTAGGATCCCGAGAGGCATCCCCTCACATGCAACAGACGGCCAGGATCCCAAGAGACATCCTCCTCACATGCAGCAGATGGCCATGATCCAGAGAGACATCCTCCTCACATGCAACAGATGGCCAGAATCCAGAGAGACATCCTCCTCACATGCAACAGATGGCCAAGACCCCGAGAAACATCCTCCTCACATGCAAGAGATGGCCAGGATCCCTAGAGACACCCTCCTCACTTGCAACAAATGGCCAGGATCCAGGGACACATCCTCCTCACATGCAAGAGATGGCCAGGATCCAGAGAGACATCCTCCTCACATGCAAGAGACAGCCAGGATCCAGAGAGACATCCTCCTCACATGCAACAGATGGCCAGGATCCAGAGAGACATTTTCCTCACATGCAACAGATGGCTAGGATCCAGAGAGACATCTTCCTCACTTGCAAGAGACTGCCTAGATCCCGAGAGATATCCCCCTCAAATGCAAGAGACAGCCAGGATCCCGAGAGACATCCTCCTCACATTCAAGAGCCAGCTAGGATCCCGAAGGACATCCCCCTCACATGCAACAGATGGCCAGGATCCAGAGAGACATCCTCCTCACATGCAACAGATGGCCAGGATCTAGAGAGACATCCTCCTCACATGCACCAGATGGAAAGGATCCCAATAGACATCCTCCTCACATGCAACAGATGGCCAGGATGCAGAGACCCATCCTCCTCACATGCAGCAGACGGCCAGGATGCCAAGAGACATCCTCCTCACATGCAAGAGACGGCCAGGATCTTGAGAGACATCCTCCTCACTTGCAAGAGACAGCTAGGATCCCAAGAGGTATCCCCTCACATGCAACAGACGGCCAGGATCCAGAGAGACATCCTCCTCACATGCACCAGATGGAAAGGATCCCAATAGACATCCTACTCACATGCAACAGATGGCCAGGATGCAGAGAGGCATCCTCCTCACATGCAGCAGACAGCCAGGATCCTGAGAGACATCCTCCTCACATGCAGCAGATGGCCAGGATGCAGCGAGACACCCTCCTCACATGCAGCAGACGGCCAGGATGCCTTGAGACATTCTCTTCACATGCAAGAGACAGCCAGGATCCCAAGCGATATTCTCCTCACATGCAAGAGACAGCTAGGATCCCGAGAGACATCCCCTCACATGCAACAGATGGCTAGGATCCCAAGAGACATCCTCCTCACATGCAGCAGACAGCCAGGATCCAGAGAGACATCCTCCTCACATGCAACAGATGGCCAGGACCCCGAGAACCATCCTCCTCACATGCAAGAGACGGCCAAGATCCCGAGAGACATCCTCCTCACATGCAACAGATGGCCGGGATAAAAGAGAGACATCTTCCTCACATGCAAAAGACTGTCAGGATCCCGAGAGACATCCCCCTCACATGCAAGAGATGGCCAGGCTCCCGATAGACATCCTCCTCACATTCAAGAGACTGACAGGATCCTGAGAGACATCCCCCTCACATCCAACAGATGGCCAGGTTTCAGAGAGACATCCTCCTCACATGCACCAGATGGAAAGGATCCCACTAGACATCCTCCTCACATGCAACAGATGGCCAGGATGCAGAGAGGCATCCTCCTCACATGCAAGAGACAGCCAGAATCCTGAGAGACATCCTCCTCACATGCAAGAGAGAGCTAGGATCCCGAGAGACATCCCTTCACATGCAACAGACGGCCAGGATCCCAAGAGACATCCTCCTCACATGTAGCAGTTGGCCATGATCCAGAGAGACATCCTCCTCACATGCAACAGATGGCCAGAATCCAGAGAGCCATCCTCCTCACATGCAACAGATTGCCGGGAAACATCCTCCTCACATGCAAGAGATGGCCAGGATCCCAAGAGACATCCTCCTCACATGCAACAGATGGCCAGGATCCAGAGACACATCCTCCTCACATGCAAGAGATGGCCAGGATCCAGAGAGACATCCTCCTCACATGCACCAGATGGAAAGGATCCCAATAGACATCCTCCTCACATGCAACAGATGGCCAGGATGCAGAGAGGCATCCTCCTCACATGCAGCAGACAGCCAGGATGCCTGGAGACATCCTCCTCACATGCAAGAGATGGCCAGGATCCTGAGAGACATCCTCCTCACATGCAAGAGACAGCTAGGTTCCCAAGAGACATCCTCTCACATGCAACACACAGCCAGGATCCAGAGAGACATCCTCCTCACATGCACCAGATGGAAAGGATCAGAATAGACATCCTCCTCATATGCAACAGATGGCCAGGATGCAAAGAGGCATCCTCCTCACATGCAGCAAACAGCCAGGATGCCTAGAGACATCCTCCTCACATGCAAGAGACCACCAGGATCATGAGAGACATCCTCCTCACATGCAGCAGTTGGCCAGGATCCAGAGAGACATCCTCCTCGCATTCAACAGATTGCCAGGATCCAGAGAGACATCCTCCTCACATCCTCCTCACATGCAGCAGAGGGCCAGGATCCAGAGAAACATCATCCTCACATGCAACAGATGGCCAGAATCCAGAGAGACAACCTCCTCGCATGCAACAGATGGCCAGGACCCAGAGAAACATCCTCCTCACATGCAACAGATGGCCAGGATCCAGAGAGACATCCTCCTCACATGCAAGAGAATACCAGGGTCCCGAGAGACATCCCCCTTGCATGCAAGAGACTGCCAGGTTCCCAAGAGACATCCCCTTCACATGCAACAGACGGCCAGGATCCAGAGAAACATCCTCCTCACATGCAAGAGACAGCCAGGATCCTGAGAGACATCCTCCTCACATGCAACAGATGGCCAGGATCCAGAGAGACATCCTCCTCACATGCAGCAGAGGGCCAGGATCCAGAGAGACATCCTCTTCACATGCAACAGATGGCCAGAATCCAGAGAGACAACCTCCTCGCATGCAACAGATGGCCAGGAGCCCGAGAAACATCCTCCTCACATGCAAGAGATGGCCAGAGTACCGAGAGACATCCTCCTCACATGCAACAGATGGCCAGGATCCAGAGAGACATCCTCATCACATTCAAGAGAATGCCGGGATCCCGAGAGACATCCCCCTTGCATGCAAGAGACTGCCAGGATCCCAATAGCCATCCCTTTCACATGCAACAGATGGCCAGGATCCAGAGAAACATCCTCCTCACATGCAAGAGACAGCCAGGATCCTGAGAGACATCCTACTCACATGCAACAGATGGCCAGGATCCAGAGAGACATCATCCTCACCTGCAAGAGACTGACTACATCCTGAGAGACATCCCCCTCAAATGCAAGAGACAGCCAGGATCCCGAGAGACATCCTCCTCACATGCAACAGATGGCCAGGATCCAGAGAGACATCCTCCTCACATGCACCAGATGGAAATGCTCCCAATAGATATCCTCCGCACATGCAACAGATGGCCGGGATCCAGAGACGCATCCTCCTCACATGCACCAGATGGAAAGGATCCCAATAGACATCCTCCTCACATGCAACAGATGGCCAGGATGCAGAGAGGCATCCTCTTCACATGCAACAGATGGCCAGGATGCAGAGAGGCATCCTCCTCACATACAGCAGATGGCCAAGATGCCTAGAGACATCCTCCTCACATGCAAGAGACTGCCAGAATCCTGAGAGACATCCTCCTCACATGCAAGAGAGAGCTAGGATCCCGAGAGACATCCCTTCACATGCAACAGACGGCCACGATCCCAAGAGACATCCTCCTCACATGTAGCAGATGGCCATGATCCAGAGAGACATCCTTCTCACATGCAGCAGAAGGCCAGGATCCAGAGAGACATCCTCCTCACATGCAGCAGAGGGCCAGGATCCAGAGACACATACTCCTCACATGCAACAGATGGCCAGAATCCAGAGAGACAACCTCCTCGCATGCAACAGATGGCCAGGTCCCCAAGAAACATCCTCCTCAAATGCAAGAGATGGCCAGAATCCCGAGAGACATCCTCCTCACATGAGGCAGATGGCCAAGATCCAGAGAGACGTCCCTCCTCACATGCAACAGATGGCCAGGATCCAGAGAGACATCCTCCTCGCATGCAGCAGAGGGCCAGGATCCAGAGAGACATCCTCTTCACATGCAACAGATGGCCAGAATCCAGAGAGACAACCTCCTCGCATGCAACAGATGGCCAGGAGCCCGAGAAACATCCTCCTCACATGCAAGAGATGGACAGAGTCCCGAGAGACATGCTCCTCACATGCAACAGATGGCCAGGATCCAGAGAGACATCCTCATCACATTCAAGAGAATGCCGGGATCCCGAGAGACATCCCCCGTGCATGCAAGAGACTGCCAGGATCCCAATAGCCATCCTTTTCACATGCAACAGATGGCCAGGATCCAGAGAAACATCCTCCTCACATGCAAGAGACAGCCAGGATCCTGAGAGACATCCTCCTCACATGCAACAGATGGCCAGGATCCAGAGAGACATCATCCTCACCTGCAAGAGACTGAATAGATCCTGAGAGACATCCCCTCAAATGCAAGAGACAGCCAGGATCCCGAGAGACATCCTCCTCACATGCAACAGATGGCCAGGATCCAGAGAGACATCCTCCTCACATGCACCAGATGGAAATGCTCCCAATAGACATCCTCTGCACATGCAACAGATGGCCAGGATCCAGAGACGCAACCTCCTCACATGCACCAGATGGAAAGGATCCCAATAGACATCCTCCGCACATGCAACAGATGGCCAGGATGCAGAGAGGCATCCTCCTCACATGCAGCAGACGGCCAAGATGCCTAGAGACATCCTCCTCACATGCAACAGATGGCCAGGATGCAGAGAGGCATCCTCTTCACATGCAGCAGATGGCCAAGATGCCTAGAGACATCCTCCTCACATGCAAGAGACGGCCAGAATCCTGAGAGACATCCTCCTCACATGCAAGAGAGAGCTAGGATCCTGAGAGACATCCCTTCACATGCAACAGACGGCCAGGATTCCAAGATACAACCTCCTCACATGTAGCAGATGGCCATGATCCAGAGAGACACCCTCCTCACATGAAACAGATTGCCGGGAAACATCCTCCTCACATGCAAGAGATGGCCAGGATCCCAAGAGACATCCTCCTCACATGCAACAGATGGCCAGGATCCAGAGAAACAATCCTCCTCACATGCAAGAGATGGCCAGGATCCAGAGAGACATCCTCCTCACATGCACCAGATGGAAAGGATCCCAATAGACATCCTGCTCACATGCAACAGATGGCCAGGATGCAGAGAGGCATCCTCCTCACATGCAGCAGACAGCCAGGATGCCTGGAGACATCCTCCTCACATGCAAGAGATGGCCAGGATCCTGAGAGATATCCTCCTGACATGCAAGAGACAGCTAGGTTCCCAAGAGACATCCTCTCACATGCAACACACAGCCAGAATCCAGAGAGACATCCTCCTCACATGCACCAGATGGAAAGGATCAGAATAGGCATCCTCCTCACATGCAACAGATGGCCAGGATGCAAAGAGGCATCCTCCTCACATGCAGCAGACAGCCAGGATGCCTAGAGACATCCTCCTCACATGCAAGAGACCACCAGGATCCTGAGAGACATCCTCCTCACATGCAGCAGATGGCCAGGATCCAGAGAGACATCCTCCTCACATTCAACAGATTGCCAGGATCCAGAGAGACATCCTCCTCACATCCTCCTCACATGCAGCAGAGGGCCAGGATCCAGAGAGACATCCTCCTCACATGCAACAGATGGCCAGAATCCAGAGAGACAACCTCCTCGCATGCAACAGATGACCAGGACCCCGAGAAACATCCTCCTCACATGCAAGAGATGGCCAGAATCCTGAGAGACATCCTCCTCACATGCAACAGATGGCCAGGATCCAGAGAGACATCCTCCTCACATGCAAGAGAATACCAGGGTCCCGAGAGACATCCCCTTGCATGCAAGAGACTGCCAGGTTCCCAAGAGACATCCCCTTCACATGCAACAGACGGCCAGGATCCAGAGAAACATCCTCCTCACATGCAAGAGACAGCCAGGATCCTGAGAGACATCCTCCTCACATGCAACAGATGGCCAGGATCCAGAGAGACATCTTCCTCACATGCAAGAGACTGCCAGGATCCCGGGAGACATCCCCTCAAATGCAAGAGACAGCCAGGATCCCGAGAGACATCCTCCTCACATTCAAGAGACAGCTAGGATCCCGAGAGACATCCCCTCACATGCAACAGATGGCCAGGTTCCAGAGAGACATCCTCTTCACATGCACCAGATGGAAATGCTCCCAATAGACATCCTCCTCACATGCAACAGATGGACGGGATGTAGAGACACATTCTCCTCACATGCACCAGATGTAAAGGATCCCAATATACATCCTCCTCACATGCAACAGATGGCCAGGATGCAGAGAGGCATCCTCCTCACATGCAGCAGATGGCCAAGATGCCTAGAGACATCCTCCTCACATGCAAGAGACAGCCAGAATCCTGAGAGACATCCTCCTCACATGCAAGAGAGAGCTAGGATCCCGAGAGGCATCCCCTCACATGCAACAGACGGCCAGGATCCCAAGAGACATCCTCCTCACATGCAGCAGATGACCATGATCCAGAGAGACATCCTCCTCACATGCAACAGATGGCCAGAATCCAGAGAGACATCCTCCTCACATGCAACAGATGGCCAAGACCCCGAGAAACATCCTCCTCACATGCAAGAGATGGCCAGGATCCCTAGAGACACCCTCCTCACTTGCAACAAATGGCCAGGATCCAGGGACACATCCTCCTCACATGCAAGAGATGGCCAGGATCCAGAGAGACATCCTCCTCACATGCAAGAGACAGCCAGGATCCAGAGAGACATCCTCCTCACATGCAGCAGACCCCCATGATCCTGAGAGACATCTTCCTCACATGCAACAGATGGCTAGGATCCAGAGAGACATCTTCCTCACTTGCAAGAGACTGCCTAGATCCCGAGAGATATCCCCCTCAAATGCAAGAGACAGCCAGGATCCCGAGAGACATCCTCCTCACATTCAAGAGCCAGCTAGGATCCCGAAGGACATCCCCCTCACATGCAACAGATGGCCAGGATCCAGAGAGACATCCTCCTCACATGCAACAGATGGCCAGGATCTAGAGAGACATCCTCCTCACATGCACCAGATGGAAAGGATCCCAATAGACATCCTCCTCACATGCAACAGATGGCCAGGATGCAGAGACCCATCCTCCTCACATGCAGCAGACGGCCAGGATGCCAAGAGACATCCTCCTCACATGCAAGAGACGGCCAGGATCTTGAGAGAAATCATCCTCACTTGCAAGAGACAGCTAGGATCCCAAGAGGTATCCCCTCACATGCAACAGACGGCCAGGATCCAGAGAGACATCCTCCTCACATGCACCAGATGGAAAGGATCCCAATAGACATCCTACTCACATGCAACAGATGGCCAGGATGCAGAGAGGCATCCTCCTCACATGCAGCAGACAGCCAGGATCCTGAGAGACATCCTCCTCACATGCAGCAGATGGCCAGGATGCAGCGAGACACCCTCCTCACATGCAGCAGACGGCCAGGATGCCTTGAGACATTCTCTTCACATGCAAGAGACAGCCAGGATCCCAAGCGATAGTCTCCTCACATGCAAGAGACAGCTAGGATCCCGAGAGACATCCCCTCACATGCAACAGATGGCTAGGATCCCAAGAGACATCCTCCTCACATGCAGCAGACAGCCAGGATCCAGAGAGACATCCTCCTCACATGCAACAGATGGCCAGGACCCCGAGAACCATCCTCCTCACATGCAAGAGACGGCCAAGATCCCGAGAGACATCCTCCTCACATGCAACAGATGGCCGGGATAAAAGAGAGACATCTTCCTCACATGCAAAAGACTGTCAGGATCCCGAGAGACATCCCCTCACATGCAAGAGATGGCCAGGATCCCGATAGACATCCTCCTCACATTCAAGAGACTGACAGGATCCTGAGAGACATCCCCTCACATCCAACAGATGGCCAGGTTTCAGAGAGACATCCTCCTCACATGCACCAGATGGAAAGGATCCCACTAGACATCCTCCTCACATGCAACAGATGGCCAGGATGCAGAGAGGCATCCTCCTCACATGCAAGAGACAGCCAGAATCCTGAGAGACATCCTCCTCACATGCAAGAGAGAGCTAGGATCCCGAGAGACATCCCTTCACATGCAACAGACGGCCAGGATCCCAAGAGACATCCTCCTCACATGTAGCAGTTGGCCATGATCCAGAGAGACATCCTCCTCACATGCAACAGATGGCCAGAATCCAGAGAGCCATCCTCCTCACATGCAACAGATTGCCGGGAAACATCCTCCTCACATGCAAGAGATGGCCAGGATCCCAAGAGACATCCTCCTCACATGCAACAGATGGCCAGGATCCAGAGACACATCCTCCTCACATGCAAGAGATGGCCAGGATCCAGAGAGACATCCTCCTCACATGCACCAGATGGAAAGGATCCCAATAGACATCCTCCTCACATGCAACAGATGGCCAGGATGCAGAGAGGCATCCTCCTCACATGCAGCAGACAGCCAGGATGCCTGGAGACATCCTCCTCACATGCAAGAGATGGCCAGGATCCTGAGAGACATCCTCCTCACATGCAAGAGACAGCTAGGTTCCCAAGAGACATCCTCTCACATGAAACACACAGCCAGGATCCAGAGAGACATCCTCCTCACATGCACCAGATGGAAAGGATCAGAATAGACATCCTCCTCATATGCAACAGATGGCCAGGATGCAAAGAGGCATCCTCCTCACATGCAGCAAACAGCCAGGATGCCTAGAGACATCCTCCTCACATGCAAGAGACCACCAGGATCCTGAGAGACATCCTCCTCACATGCAGCAGTTGGCCAGGATCCAGAGAGACATCCTCCTCGCATTCAACAGATTGCCAGGATCCAGAGAGACATCCTCCTCACATCCTCCTCACATGCAGCAGAGGGCCAGGATCCAGAGAAACATCATCCTCACATGCAACAGATGGCCAGAATCCAGAGAGACAACCTCCTCGCATGCAACAGATGGCCAGGACCCAGAGAAACATCCTCCTCACATGCAAGAGATGGCCAGAATCCTGAGAGACATCCTCCTCACATGCAACAGATGGCCAGGATCCAGAGAGACATCCTCCTCACATGCAAGAGAATACCAGGGTCCCGAGAGACATCCCCCTTGCATGCAAGAGACTGCCAGGTTCCCAAGAGACATCCCCTTCACATGCAACAGACGGCCAGGATCCAGAGAAACATCCTCCTCACATGCAAGAGACAGCCAGGATCCTGAGAGACATCCTCCTCACATGCAACAGATGGCCAGGATCCAGAGAGACATCTTCCTCACATGCAAGAGACTGCCTGGATCCCGGGAGACATCCCCTCAAATGCAAGAGACAGCCAGGATCCCGAGAGACATCCTCCTCACATTCAAGAGACAGCTAGGATCCCGAGAGACATCCCCCTCACATGCAACAGATGGCCAGGTTCCAGAGAGACATCCTCTTCACATGCACCAGATGGAAATGCTCCCAATAGACATCCTCCTCACATGCAACAGATGGACGGGATGCAGAGACACATTCTCCTCACATGCACCAGATGGAAAGGATCCCAATAGACATCCTCCTCACATGCAACAGATGGCCAGGATGCAGAGAGGCATCCTCCTCACATGCAGCAGATGGCCAAGATGCCTAGAGACATCCTCCTCACATGCAAGAGACAGCCAGAATCCTGAGAGACATCCTCCTCACATGCAACAGACGGCCAGGATCCCAAGAGACATCCTCCTCACATGCAGCAGATGGCCATGATCCAGAGAGACATCCTCCTCACATGCAACAGATGGCCAGAATCCAGAGAGACATCCTCCTCACATGCAACAGATGGCCAAGACCCCGAGAAACATCCTCCTCACATGCAAGAGATGGCCAGGATCCCTAGAGACATCCTCCTCACATGCAACAAATGGCCAGGATACAGGGACACATCCTCCTCACATGCAAGAGATGGCCAGGTTCCAGAGAGACATCCTCTTCACATGCACCAGATGGAAATGCTCCCAATAGACATCCTCCTCACATGCAACAGATGGACGGGATGTAGAGACACATTCTCCTCACATGCACCAGATGTAAAGGATCCCAATATACATCCTCCTCACATGCAACAGATGGCCAGGATGCAGAGAGGCATCCTCCTCACATGCAGCAGATGGCCAAGATGCCTAGAGACATCCTCCTCACATGCAAGAGACAGCCAGAATCCTGAGAGACATCCTCCTCACATGCAAGAGAGAGCTAGGATCCCGAGAGGCATCCCCTCACATGCAACAGACGGCCAGGATCCCAAGAGACATCCTCCTCACATGCAGCAGATGGCCATGATCCAGAGAGACATCCTCCTCACATGCAACAGATGGCCAGAATCCAGAGAGACATCCTCCTCACATGCAACAGATGGCCAAGACCCCGAGAAACATCCTCCTCACATGCAAGAGATGGCCAGGATCCCTAGAGACACCCTCCTCACTTGCAACAAATGGCCAGGATCCAGGGACACATCCTCCTCACATGCAAGAGATGGCCAGGATCCAGAGAGACATCCTCCTCACATGCAAGAGACAGCCAGGATCCAGAGAGACATCCTCCTCACATGCAGCAGACCCCCATGATCCTGAGAGACATCTTCCTCACATGCAACAGATGGCTAGGATCCAGAGAGACATCTTCCTCACTTGCAAGAGACTGCCTAGATCCCGAGAGATATCCCCTCAAATGCAAGAGACAGCCAGGATCCCGAGAGACATCCTCCTCACATTCAAGAGCCAGCTAGGATCCCGAAGGACATCCCCCTCACATGCAACAGATGGCCAGGATCCAGAGAGACATCCTCCTCACATGCAACAGATGGCCAGGATCTAGAGAGACATCCTCCTCACATGCACCAGATGGAAAGGATCCCAATAGACATCCTCCTCACATGCAACAGATGGCCAGGATGCAGAGACCCATCCTCCTCACATGCAGCAGACGGCCAGGATGCCAAGAGACATCCTCCTCACATGCAAGAGACGGCCAGGATCTTGAGAGAAATCATCCTCACTTGCAAGAGACAGCTAGGATCCCAAGAGGTATCCCTCACATGCAACAGACGGCCAGGATCCAGAGAGACATCCTCCTCACATGCACCAGATGGAAAGGATCCCAATAGACATCCTACTCACATGCAACAGATGGCCAGGATGCAGAGAGGCATCCTCCTCACATGCAGCAGACAGCCAGGATCCTGAGAGACATCCTCCTCACATGCAGCAGATGGCCAGGATGCAGCGAGACACCCTCCTCACATGCAGCAGACGGCCAGGATGCCTTGAGACATTCTCTTCACATGCAAGAGACAGCCAGGATCCCAAGCGATAGTCTCCTCACATGCAAGAGACAGCTAGGATCCCGAGAGACATCCCCTCACATGCAACAGATGGCTAGGATCCCAAGAGACATCCTCCTCACATGCAGCAGACAGCCAGGATCCAGAGAGACATCCTCCTCACATGCAACAGATGGCCAGGACCCCGAGAACCATCCTCCTCACATGCAAGAGACGGCCAAGATCCCGAGAGACATCCTCCTCACATGCAACAGATGGCCGGGATAAAAGAGAGACATCTTCCTCACATGCAAAAGACTGTCAGGATGCCGAGAGACATCCCCCTCACATGCAAGAGATGGCCAGGATCCCGATAGACATCCTCCTCACATTCAAGAGACTGACAGGATCCTGAGAGACATCCCCTCACATCCAACAGATGGCCAGGTTTCAGAGAGACATCCTCCTCACATGCACCAGATGGAAAGGATCCCACTAGACATCCTCCTCACATGCAACAGATGGCCAGGATGCAGAGAGGCATCCTCCTCACATGCAAGAGACAGCCAGAATCCTGAGAGACATCCTCCTCACATGCAAGAGAGAGCTAGGATCCCGAGAGACATCCCTTCACATGCAACAGACGGCCAGGATCCCAAGAGACATCCTCCTCACATGTAGCACTTGGCCATGATCCAGAGAGACATCCTCCTCACATGCAACAGATGGCCAGAATCCAGAGAGCCATCCTCCTCACATGCAACAGATTGCCGGGAAACATCCTCCTCACATGCAAGAGATGGCCAGGATCCCAAGAGACATCCTCCTCACATGCAACAGATGGCCAGGATCCAGAGACACATCCTCCTCACATGCAAGAGATGGCCAGGATCCAGAGAGACATCCTCCTCACATGCACCAGATGGAAAGGATCCCAATAGACATCCTCCTCACATGCAACAGATGGCCAGGATGCAGAGAGGCATCCTCCTCACATGCAGCAGACAGCCAGGATGCCTGGAGACATCCTCCTCACATGCAAGAGATGGCCAGGATCCTGAGAGACATCCTCCTCACATGCAAGAGACAGCTAGGTTCCCAAGAGACATCCTCTCACATGAAACACACAGCCAGGATCCAGAGAGACATCCTCCTCACATGCACCAGATGGAAAGGATCAGAATAGACATCCTCCTCATATGCAACAGATGGCCAGGATGCAAAGAGGCATCCTCCTCACATGCAGCAAACAGCCAGGATGCCTAGAGACATCCTCCTCACATGCAAGAGACCACCAGGATCCTGAGAGACATCCTCCTCACATGCAGCAGTTGGCCAGGATCCAGAGAGACATCCTCCTCGCATTCAACAGATTGCCAGGATCCAGAGAGACATCCTCCTCACATCCTCCTCACATGCAGCAGAGGGCCAGGATCCAGAGAAACATCATCCTCACATGCAACAGATGGCCAGAATCCAGAGAGACAACCTCCTCGCATGCAACAGATGGCGAGGACCCAGAGAAACATCCTCCTCACATGCAAGAGATGGCCAGAATCCTGAGAGACATCCTCCTCACATGCAACAGATGGCCAGGATCCAGAGAGACATCCTCCTCACATGCAAGAGAATACCAGGGTCCCGAGAGACATCCCCTTGCATGCAAGAGACTGCCAGGTTCCCAAGAGACATCCCCTTCACATGCAACAGACGGCCAGGATCCAGAGAAACATCCTCCTCACATGCAAGAGACAGCCAGGATCCTGAGAGACATCCTCCTCACATGCAACAGATGGCCAGGATCCAGAGAGACATCTTCCTCACATGCAAGAGACTGCCTGGATCCCGGGAGACATCCCCCTCAAATGCAAGAGACAGCCAGGATCCCGAGAGACATCCTCCTCACATTCAAGAGACAGCTAGGATCCCGAGAGACATCCTCCTCACATGCAACAGATGGCCAGGTTCCAGAGAGACATCCTCTTCACATGCACCAGATGGAAATGCTCCCAATAGACATCCTCCTCACATGCAACAGATGGACGGGATGCAGAGACACATTCTCCTCACATGCACCAGATGGAAAGGATCCCAATAGACATCCTCCTCACATGCAACAGATGGCCAGGATGCAGAGAGGCATCCTCCTCACATGCAGCAGATGGCCAAGATGCCTAGAGACATCCTCCTCACATGCAAGAGACAGCCAGAATCCTGAGAGACATCCTCCTCACATGCAACAGACGGCCAGGATCCCAAGAGACATCCTCCTCACATGCAGCAGATGGCCATGATCCAGAGAGACATCCTCCTCACATGCAACAGATGGCCAGAATCCAGAGAGACATCCTCCTCACATGCAACAGATGGCCAAGACCCCGAGAAACATCCTCCTCACATGCAAGAGATGGCCAGGATCCCTAGAGACATCCTCCTCACATGCAACAAATGGCCAGGATACAGGGACACATCCTCCTCACATGCAAGAGATGGCCAGGATCCAGAGAGACATCCTCCTCACATGCAAGAGACAGCCAGGATCTAGAGAGACATCCTCCTCACATGCAGCAGACCCCCATGATCCTGAGAGACATCCTCCTCACATGCAACAGATGGCTAGGATCCAGAGAGACATCTTCCTCACTTGCAAGAGACTGCCTAGATCCCGAGAGATATCCCCCTCAAATGCAAGAGACAGCCAGGATCCCGAGAGACATCCTCCTCACATTCAAAAGCCAGCTAGGATCCCGAAGGACATCCCCTCACATGCAACAGATGGCCAGGATCCAGAGAGACATCCTCCTCACATGCAACAGATGGCCAGGATCTAGAGAGACATCCTCCTCACATGCACCAGATGGAAAGGATCCCAATAGACATCCTCCTCACATGCAACAGATGGCCAGGATGCAGAGACCCATCCTCCTCACATGCAGCAGACGGCCAGGATGCCAAGAGACATCCTCCTCACATGCAAGAGACGGCCAGGATGCTGAGAGACATCCTCCTCACTTGCAAGAGACAGCTAGGATCCCAAGAGGCATCCCCTCACATGCAACAGACGGCAAGGATCCAGAGAGACACCCTCCTCACATGCACCAGATGGAAAGGATCCCAATAGACATCCTACTCACATGCAACAGATGGCCAGGATGCAGAGAGGCATCCTCCTCACATGCAGCAGACAGCCAGGATCCTGAGAGACATCCTCCTCACATGCAGCAGATGGCCAGGATGCAGCGAGACACCCTCCTCACATGCAGCAGACAGCCAGGATGCCTAGAGACATCCTCCTCACATGCAAGAGACCGCCAGGATCCTGAGAGACATCCTCCTCACATGCAGCAGAAGGCCAGGATCCAGAGAGACATCCTCCTCACATGCAGCAGAGGGCCAGGATCCAGAGACACATCCTCCTCACATGCAACAGATGGCCAGAATCCAGAGAGACAACCTCCTCGCATGCAACAGATGGGTAGGACCCCGAGAAACATCCTCCTCAAATGCAAGAGATGGCCAGAATCCCGAGAGACATCCTCCTCACATGAGGCAGATGGCCAAGATCCAGAGAGACGTCCTCCTCACATGCAACAGATGGGCAGGATCCAGAGAGACATCCTCCTCGCATGCAGCAGAGGGCCAGGATCCAGAGAGATATCCTCTTCACATGCAACAGATGGCCAGAATCCAGAGAGACAACCTCCTCGCATGCAACAGATGGCCAGGAGCCCGAGAAACATCCTCCTCACATGCAAGAGATGGCCAGAGTCCCGAGAGACATCCTCCTCACATGCAACAGATAGCCAGGATCCAGAGAGACATCCTCATCACATTCAAGAGAATGCCGGGATCCCGAGAGACATCCCCCTTGCATGCAAGAGACTGCCAGGATCCCAATAGCCATCCCTTTCACATGCAACAGATGGCCAGGATCCAGAGAAACATCCTCCTCACATGCAAGAGACAGCCAGGATCCTGAGAGACATCCTCCTCACATGCAACAGATGGCCAGGATCCAGAGAGACATCATCCTCACCTGCAAGAGACTGATTAGATCCTGAAAGACATCCCCCTCAAATGCAAGAGACAGCCAGGATCCCGAGAGACATCCTCCTCACATGCAACAGATGGCCAGGATCCAGAGAGACATCCTCCTCACATGCACCAGATGGAAATGCTCCCAATAGACATCCTCCGCACATGCAACAGATGGCCAGGATCCAGAGACGCATCCTCCTCACATGCACCAGATGGAAAGGATCCCAATAGACATCCTCCTCACATGCAACAGATGGCCAAGATGCCTAGAGACATCCTCCTCACATGCAAGAGACGGCCAGAATCCTGAGAGACATCCTCCTCACATGCAAGAGAGAGCTAGGATCCCGAGAGACATCCCTTCACATGCAACAGACGGCCAGGATCCCAAGAGACATCCTCCTCACATGTAGCAGATGGCCATGATCCAGAGAGACATCCTCCTCACATGCAAGAGATGGCCAGGATCCAGAGAGACATCCTCCTCACATGCAAGAGACAGCCAGGATCTAGAGAGACATCCTCCTCACATGCAGCAGACCCCCATGATCCTGAGAGACATCCTCCTCACATGCAACAGATGGCTAGGATCCAGAGAGACATCTTCCTCACTTGCAAGAGACTGCCTAGATCCCGAGAGATATCCCCCTCAAATGCAAGAGACAGCCAGGATCCCGAGAGACATCCTCCTCACATTCAAAAGCCAGCTAGGATCCCGAAGGACATCCCCTCACATGCAACAGATGGCCAGGATCCAGAGAGACATCCTCCTCACATGCAACAGATGGCCAGGATCTAGAGAGACATCCTCCTCACATGCACCAGATGGAAAGGATCCCAATAGACATCCTCCTCACATGCAACAGATGGCCAGGATGCAGAGACCCATCCTCCTCACATGCAGCAGACGGCCAGGATGCCAAGAGACATCCTCCTCACATGCAAGAGACGGCCAGGATGCTGAGAGACATCCTCCTCACTTGCAAGAGACAGCTAGGATCCCAAGAGGCATCCCCTCACATGCAACAGACGGCAAGGATCCAGAGAGACACCCTCCTCACATGCACCAGATGGAAAGGATCCCAATAGACATCCTACTCACATGCAACAGATGGCCAGGATGCAGAGAGGCATCCTCCTCACATGCAGCAGACAGCCAGGATCCTGAGAGACATCCTCCTCACATGCAGCAGATGGCCAGGATGCAGCGAGACACCCTCCTCACATGCAGCAGACAGCCAGGATGCCTAGAGACATCCTCCTCACATGCAAGAGACCGCCAGGATCCTGAGAGACATCCTCCTCACATGCAGCAGAAGGCCAGGATCCAGAGAGACATCCTCCTCACATGCAGCAGAGGGCCAGGATCCAGAGACACATCCTCCTCACATGCAACAGATGGCCAGAATCCAGAGAGACAACCTCCTCGCATGCAACAGATGGGTAGGACCCCGAGAAACATCCTCCTCAAATGCAAGAGATGGCCAGAATCCCGAGAGACATCCTCCTCACATGAGGCAGATGGCCAAGATCCAGAGAGACGTCCTCCTCACATGCAACAGATGGGCAGGATCCAGAGAGACATCCTCCTCGCATGCAGCAGAGGGCCAGGATCCAGAGAGATATCCTCTTCACATGCAACAGATGGCCAGAATCCAGAGAGACAACCTCCTCGCATGCAACAGATGGCCAGGAGCCCGAGAAACATCCTCCTCACATGCAAGAGATGGCCAGAGTCCCGAGAGACATCCTCCTCACATGCAACAGATAGCCAGGATCCAGAGAGACATCCTCATCACATTCAAGAGAATGCCGGGATCCCGAGAGACATCCCCCTTGCATGCAAGAGACTGCCAGGATCCCAATAGCCATCCCTTTCACATGCAACAGATGGCCAGGATCCAGAGAAACATCCTCCTCACATGCAAGAGACAGCCAGGATCCTGAGAGACATCCTCCTCACATGCAACAGATGGCCAGGATCCAGAGAGACATCATCCTCACCTGCAAGAGACTGATTAGATCCTGAAAGACATCCCCCTCAAATGCAAGAGACAGCCAGGATCCCGAGAGACATCCTCCTCACATGCAACAGATGGCCAGGATCCAGAGAGACATCCTCCTCACATGCACCAGATGGAAATGCTCCCAATAGACATCCTCCGCACATGCAACAGATGGCCAGGATCCAGAGACGCATCCTCCTCACATGCACCAGATGGAAAGGATCCCAATAGACATCCTCCTCACATGCAACAGATGGCCAAGATGCCTAGAGACATCCTCCTCACATGCAAGAGACGGCCAGAATCCTGAGAGACATCCTCCTCACATGCAAGAGAGAGCTAGGATCCCGAGAGACATCCCTTCACATGCAACAGACGGCCAGGATCCCAAGAGACATCCTCCTCACATGTAGCAGATGGCCATGATCCAGAGAGACATCCTCCTCACATGCAACAGATGGCCAGAATCCAGAGAGCCATCCTCCTCACATGCAACAGATTGCCGGGAAACATCCTCCTCACATGCAAGAGATGGCCAGGATCCCAACAGACATCCTACTCACATGCAACAGATGGCCAGGATGCAGAGAGGCATCCTCCTCACATGCAGCAGACAGCCAGGATGCCTAGAGACATCCTCCTCACATGCAAGAGACCGCCAGGATCCTGAGAGACATCCTCCTCACATGCAGCAGATGGCCATAATCCAGAGAGACAACCTCCTCGCATGCAACAGATGGCCAGGACCCAGAGAAACATCCTCCTCAAATGCAAGAGATGGCCAGAATCCCGAGTGACATCCTCCTCACATGAGGCAGATGGCCAAGATCCAGAGAGACGTCCTCCTCACATGCAACAGATGGCCAGGATCCAGAGAGACATCCTCCTCGCATGCAGCAGAGGGCCAGGATCCAGAGAGACATCCTCCTCACATGCAAGAGATGGCCAGAGTCCCGAGAGACATCCTCCTCACATGCAACAGATGGCCAGGATCCAGAGAGACATCCTCATCACATTCAAGAGAATGCTGGGATCCCGAGAGACATCCCCCTTGCATGCAAGAGACTGCCAGGATCCCAATAGCCATCCCTTTCACATGCAACAGATGGCCAGGATCCAGAGAAACATCCTCCTCACATGCAAGAGACAGCCAGGATCCTGAGAGACATCCTACTCACATGCAACAGATGGCCAGGATCCAGAGAGACATCATCCTCACCTGCAAGAGACTGACTACATCCTGAGAGACATCCCCCTCAAATGCAAGAGACAGCCAGGATCCCGAGAGACATCCTCCTCACATGCAACAGATGGCCAGGATCCAGAGAGACATCCTCCTCACATGCACCAGATGGAAATGCTCCCAATAGACATCCTCCGCACATGCAACAGATGGCCGGGATCCAGAGACGCATCCTCCTCACATGCACCAGATGGAAAGGATCCCAATAGACATCCTCCTCACATGCAACAGATGGCTAGGATGCAGAGAGGCATCCTCTTCACATGCAACAGATGGCCAGGATGCAGAGAGGCATCCTCCTCACATGCAGCAGATGGCCAAGATGCCTAGAGACATCCTCCTCACATGCAAGAGACTGCCAGAATCCTGAGAGACATCCTCCTCACATGCAAGAGAGAGCTAGGATCCCGAGAGACATCCCTTCACATGCAACAGACGGCCAGGATCCCAAGAGACATCCTCCTCACATGTAGCAGATGGCCATGATCCAGAGAGACATCCTCCTCACATGCAGCAGAAGGCCAGGATCCAGAGAGACATCCTCCTCACATGCAGCAGAGGGCCAGGATCCAGAGACACATCCTCCTCACATGCAACAGATCGCCAGAATCCAGAGAGACAACCTCCTCGCATGCAACAGATGGCCAGGTCCCCAAGAAACATCCTCCTCAAATGCAAGAGATGGCCAGAATCCCGAGAGACATCCTCCTCACATGAGGCAGATGGCCAAGATCCAGAGAGACGTCCTCCTCACATGCAACAGATGGCCAGGATCCAGAGAGACATCCTCCTCGCATGCAGCAGAGGGCCAGGATCCAGAGAGACATCCTCTTCACATGCAACAGATGGCCAGAATCCAGAGAGACAACATCCTCGCATGCAACAGATGGCCAGGAGCCCGAGAAACATCCTCCTCACATGCAAGAGATGGACAGAGTCCCGAGAGACATGCTCCTCACATGCAACAGATGGCCAGGATCCAGAGAGACATCCTCATCACATTCAAGAGAATGCCGGGATCCCGAGAGACATCCCCCGTGCATGCAAGAGACTGCCAGGATCCCAATAGCCATCCTTTTCACATGCAACAGATGGCCAGGATCCAGAGAAACATCCTCCTCACATGCAAGAGACAGCCAGGATCCTGAGAGACATCCTCCTCACATGCAACAGATGGCCAGGATCCAGAGAGACATCATCCTCACCTGCAAGAGACTGACTAGATCCTGAGAGACATCCCCCTCAAATGCAAGAGACAGCCAGTATCCCGAGAGACATCCTCCTCACATGCAACAGATGGCCAGGATCCAGAGAGACATCCTCCTCACATGCACCAGATGGAAATGCTCCCAATAGACATCCTCCGCACATGCAACAGATGGCCAGGATCCAGAGACGCAACCTCCTCACATGCACCAGATGGAAAGGATCCCAATAGACATCCTCCTCACATGCAACAGATGGCCAAGATGCCTAGAGACATCCTCCTCACATGCAAGAGACGGCCGGAATCCTGAGAGACATCCTCCTCACATGCAAGAGAGAGCTAGGATCCCGAGAGACATCCCTTCACATGCAACAGACGGCCAGGATCCCAAGAGACATCCTCCTCACATGTAGCAGATGGCCATGATCCAGAGAGACATCCTCCTCACATGCAACAGATGGCCAGAATCCAGAGAGCCATCCTCCTCACATGCAACAGATTGCCGGGAAACATCCTCCTCACATGCAAGAGATGGCCAGGATCCCAACAGACATCCTACTCACATGCAACAGATGGCCAGGATGCAGAGAGGCATCCTCCTCACATGCAGCAGACAGCCAGGATGCCTAGAGACATCCTCCTCACATGCAAGAGACCGCCAGGATCCTGAGAGACATCCTCCTCACATGCAGCAGATGGCCATAATCCAGAGAGACAACCTCCTCGCATGCAACAGATGGCCAGGAGCCCAAGAAACATCCTCCTCACATGCAAGAGATGGCCAGAGTCCCGAGAGACATCCTCCTCACATGCAACAGATAGCCAGGATCCAGAGAGACATCCTCATCACATTCAAGAGAATGCCGGGATCCCGAGAGACATCCCCCTTGCATGCAAGAGACTGCCAGGATCCCAATAGCCATCCCTTTCACATGCAACAGATGGCCAGGATCCAGAGAAACATCCTCCTCACATGCAAGAGACAGCCAGGATCCTGAGAGACATCCTCCTCACATGCAACAGATGGCCAGGATCCAGAGAGACATCATCCTCACCTGCAAGAGACTGATTAGATCCTGAAAGACATCCCCCTCAAATGCAAGAGACAGCCAGGATCCCGAGAGACATCCTCCTCACATGCAACAGATGGCCAGGATCCAGAGAGACATCCTCCTCACATGCACCAGATGGAAATGCTCCCAATAGACATCCTCCGCACATGCAACAGATGGCCAGGATCCAGAGACGCATCCTCCTCACATGCACCAGATGGAAAGTATCCCAATAGACATCCTCCTCACATGCAACAGATGGCCAAGATGCCTAGAGACATCCTCCTCACATGCAAGAGACGGCCAGAATCCTGAGAGACATCCTCCTCACATGCAAGAGAGAGCTAGGATCCCGAGAGACATCCCTTCACATGCAACAGATGGCCAGGATCCCAAGAGACATCCTCCTCACATGTAGCAGATGGCCATGATCCAGAGAGACATCCTCCTCACATGCAACAGATGGCCAGAATCCAGAGAGCCATCCTTCTCACATGCAACAGATTGCCGGGAAACATCCTCCTCACATGCAAGAGATGGCCAGGATCCCAACAGACATCCTACTCACATGCAACAGATGGCCAGGATGCAGAGAGGCATCCTCCTCACATGCAGCAGACAGCCAGGATGCCTAGAGACATCCTCCTCACATGCAAGAGACCGCCAGGATCCTGAGAGACATCCTCCTCACATGCAGCAGATGGCCATAATCCAGAGAGACAACCTCCTCGCATGCAACAGATGGCCAGGACCCAGAGAAACATCCTCCTCAAATGCAAGAGATGGCCAGAATCCCGAGTGACATCCTCCTTACATGAGGCAGATGGCCAAGATCCAGAGAGACGTCCTCCTCACATGCAACAGATGGCCAGGATCCAGAGAGACATCCTCCTCGCATGCAGCAGAGGGCCAGGATCCAGAGAGACATCCTCCTCACATGCAAGAGATGGCCAGAGTCCCGAGAGACATCCTCCTCACATGCAACAGATGGCCAGGATCCAGAGAGACATCCTCATCACATTCAAGAGAATGCCGGGATCCCGAGAGACATCCCCCTTGCATGCAAGAGACTGCCAGGATCCCAATAGCCATCCCTTTCACATGCAACAGATGGCCACGATCCAGAGAAACATCCTCCTCACATGCAAGAGACAGCCAGGATCCTGAGAGACATCCTACTCACATGCAACAGATGGCCAGGATCCAGAGAGACATCATCCTCACCTGCAAGAGACTGACTACATCCTGAGAGACATCCCCCTCAAATGCAAGAGACAGCCAGGATCCCGAGAGACATCCTCCTCACATGCAACAGATGGCCAGGATCCAGAGAGACATCCTCCTCACATGCACCAGATGGATATGCTCCCAATAGACATCCTCCGCACATGCAACAGATGGCCGGGATCCAGAGACGCATCCTCCTCACATGCACCAGATGGAAAGGATCCCAATAGACATCCTCCTCACATGCAACAGATGGCCAGGATGCAGAGAGGCATCCTCTTCACATGCAACAGATGGCCAGGATGCAGAGAGGCATCCTCCTCACATGCAGCAGATGGCCAAGATGCCTAGAGACATCCTCCTCACATGCAAGAGACTGCCAGAATCCTGAGAGACATCCTCCTCACATGCAAGAGAGAGCTAGGATCCCGAGAGACATCCCTTCACATGCAACAGACGGCCAGGATCCCAAGAGACATCCTCCTCACATGTAGCAGATGGCCATGATCCAGAGAGACATCCTCCACACATGCAGCAGAAGGCCAGGATCCAGAGAGACATCCTCCTCACATGCAGCAGAGGGCCAGGATCCAGAGACACATCCTCCTCACATGCAACAGATCGCCAGAATCCAGAGAGACAACCTCCTCGCATGCAACAGATGGCCAGGTCCCCAAGAAACATCCTCCTCAAATGCAAGAGATGGCCAGAATCCCGAGAGACATCCTCCTCACATGAGGCAGATGGCCAAGATCCAGAGAGACGTCCTCCTCACATGCAACAGATGGCCAGGATCCAGAGAGACATCCTCCTCGCATGCAGCAGAGGGCCAGGATCCAGAGAGACATCCTCTTCACATGCAACAGATGGCCAGAATCCAGAGAGACAACATCCTCGCATGCAACAGATGGCCAGGAGCCCGAGAAACATCCTCCTCACATGCAAGAGATGGACAGAGTCCCGAGAGACATGCTCCTCACATGCAACAGATGGCCAGGATCCAGAGAGACATCCTCATCACATTCAAGAGAATGCCGGGATCCCGAGAGACATCCCCCGTGCATGCAAGAGACTGCCAGGATCCCAATAGCCATCCTTTTCACATGCAACAGATGGCCAGGATCCAGAGAAACATCCTCCTCACATGCAAGAGACAGCCAGGATCCTGAGAGACATCCTCCTCACATGCAACAGATGGCCAGGATCCAGAGAGACATCATCCTCACCTGCAAGAGACTGACTAGATCCTGAGAGACATCCCCCTCAAATGCAAGAGACAGCCAGGATCCCGAGAGACATCCTCCTCACATGCAACAGATGGCCAGGATCCAGAGAGACATCCTCCTCACATGCACCAGATGGAAATGCTCCCAATAGACATCCTCCGCACATGCAACAGATGGCCAGGATCCAGAGACGCAACCTCCTCACATGCACCAGATGGAAAGGATCCCAATAGACATCCTCCGCACATGCAACAGATGGCCAGGATGCAGAGAGGCATCCTCCTCACATGCAGCAGACGGCCAAGATGCCTAGAGACATCCTCCTCACATGCAACAGATGGCCAGGATGCAGAGAGGCATCCTCTTCACATGCAGCAGATGGCCAAGATGCCTAGAGACATCCTCCTCACATGCAAGAGACGGCCAGAATCCTGAGAGACATCCTCCTCACATGCAAGAGAGAGCTAGGATCCTGAGAGTCATCCCTTCACATGCAACAGACGGCCAGGATTCCAAGAGACAACCTCCTCACATGTAGCAGATGGCCATGATCCAGAGAGACATCCTCCTCACATGAAACAGATTGCCGGGAAACATCCTCCTCACATGCAAGAGATGGCCAGGATCCCAAGAGACATCCTCCTCACATGCAACAGATGGCCAGGATCCAGAGAAACAATCCTCCTCACATGCAAGAGATGGCCAGGATCCAGAGAGACATCCTCCTCACATGCACCAGATGGAAAGGATCCCAATAGACATCCTCCTCACATGCAACAGATGGCCAGGATGCAGAGAGGCATCCTCCTCACATGCAGCAGACAGCCAGGATGCCTGGAGACATCCTCCTCACATGCAAGAGATGGCCAGGATCCTGAGAGACATCCTCCTCACATGCAAGAGACAGCTAGGTTCCCAAGAGACATCCTCTCACATGCAACACACAGCCAGAATCCAGAGAGACATCCTCCTCACATTCACCAGATGGAAAGGATCAGAATAGGCATCCTCCTCACATGCAACAGATGGCCAGGATGCAAAGAGGCATCCTCCTCACATGCAGCAGACAGCCAGGATGCCTAGAGACATCCTCCTCACATGCAAGAGACCACCAGGATCCTGAGAGACATCCTCCTCACATGCAGCAGATGGCCAGGATCCAGAGAGACATCCTCCTCGCATTCAACAGATTGCCAGGATCCAGAGAGACATCCTCCTCACATCCTCCTCACATGCAGCAGAGGGCCAGGATCCAGAGAGACATCCTCCTCACATGCAACAGATGGCCAGAATCCAGAGAGACAACCTCCTCGCATGCAACAGATGGCCAGGATCCAGAGAGACATCCTCCTCACATGCAAGAGAATACCAGGGTCCCGAGAGACATCCCCCTTGCATGCAAGAGACTGCCAGGTTCCCAAGAGACATCCCCTTCACATGCAACAGACGGCCAGGATCCAGAGAAACATCCTCCTCACATGCAAGAGACAGCCAGGATCCTGAGAGACATCCTCCTCACATGCAACAGATGGCCAGGATCCAGAGAGACATCTTCCTCACATGCAAGAGACTGCCAGGATCCCGGGAGACATCCCCTCAAATGCAAGAGACAGCCAGGATCCCGAGAGACATCCCCCTCACATTCAAGAGACAGCTAGGATCCCGAGAGACATCCCCCTCACATGCAACAGATGGCCAGGTTCCAGAGAGACATCCTCTTCACATGCACCAGATGTAAAGGATCCCAATATACATCCTCCTCACATGCAACAGATGGCCAGGATGCAGAGAGGCATCCTCCTCACATGCAGCAGATGGCCAAGATGCCTAGAGACATCCTCCTCACATGCAAGAGACAGCCAGAATCCTGAGAGACATCCTCCTCACATGCAAGAGAGAGCTAGGATCCCGAGAGGCATCCCCTCACATGCAACAGATGGCCAGGATCCCAAGAGACATCCTCCTCACATGCAGCAGATGGCCATGATCCAGAGAGACATCCTCCTCACATGCAACAGATGGCCAGAATCCAGAGAGACATCCTCCTCACATGCAACAGATGGCCAAGACCCCGAGAAACATCCTCCTCACATGCAAGAGATGGCCAGGATCCCTAGAGACACCCTCCTCACTTGCAACAAATGGCCAGGATCCAGGGACACATCCTCCTCACATGCAAGAGATGGCCAGGATCCAGAGAGACATCCTCCTCACATGCAAGAGACAGCCAGGATCCAGAGAGACATCCTCCTCACATGCAGCAGACCCCCATGATCCTGAGAGACATCTTCCTCACATGCAACAGATGGCTAGGATCCAGAGAGACATCTTCCTCACTTGCAAGAGACTGCCTAGATCCCGAGAGATATCCCCCTCAAATGCAAGAGACAGCCAGGATCCCAAGAGACATCCTCCTCACATTCAAGAGCCAGCTAGGATCCCGAAGGACATCCCCCTCACATGCAACAGATGGCCGGGATCCAGAGAGACATCCTCCTCACATGCAACAGATGGCCAGGATCTAGAGAGACATCCTCCTCACATTCACCAGATGGAAAGGATCCCAATAGACATCCTCCTCACATGCAACAGATGGCCAGGATGCAGAGACCCATCCTCCTCACATGCAGCAGACGGCCAGGATGCCAAGAGACATCCTCCTCACATGCAAGAGACGGCCAGAATCCTGAGAGACATCCTCCTCACATGCAACACACAGCCAGGATCCAGAGAGACATCCTCCTCACATGCACCAGATGGAAAGGATCAGAATAGACATCCTCCTCATATGCAACAGATGGCCAGGATGCAAAGAGGCATCCTCCTCACATGCAGCAAACAGCCAGGATGCATAGAGACATCCTCCTCACATGCAAGAGACCACCAGGATCCTGAGAGACATCCTCCTTACATGCAGCAGATGGCCAGGATCCAGAGAGACATCCTCCTCGCATTCAACAGATTGCCAGGATCCAGAGAGACATCCTCCTCACATCCTCCTCACATGCAGCAGAGGGCCAGGATCCAGAGAAACATCATCCTCACATGCAACAGATGGCCAGAATCCAGAGAGACAACCTCCTCGCATGCAACAGATGGCCAGGACCCAGAGAAACATCCTCCTCACATGCAAGAGATGGCCAGAATCCTGAGAGACATCCTCCTCACATGCAACAGATGGCCAGGATCCAGAGAGACATCCTCCTCACATGCAAGAGAATACCAGGGTCCCGAGAGACATCCCCCTTGCATGCAAGAGACTGCCAGGTTCCCAAGAGACATCCCCTTCACATGCAACAGACGGCCAGGATCCAGAGAAACATCCTCCTCACATGCAAGAGACAGCCAGGATCCTGAGAGACATCCTCCTCACATGCAACAGATGGCCAGGATCCAGAGAGACATCCTCCTCGCATGCAGCAGAGGGCCAGGATCCAGAGAGACATCCTCTTCACATGCAACAGATGGCCAGAATCCAGAGAGACAACCTCCTCGCATGCAACAGATGGCCAGGAGCCCGAGAAACATCCTCCTCACATGCAAGAGATGGCCAGAGTCCCGAGAGACATCCTCCTCACATGCAACAGATGGCCAGGATCCAGAGAGACATCCTCATCACATTCAAGAGAATGCCGGGATCCCGAGAGACATCCCCTTGCATGCAAGAGACTGCCAGGATCCCAATAGCCATCCCTTTCACATGCAACAGATGGCCAGGATCCAGAGAAACATCCTCCTCACATGCAAGAGACAGCCAGGATCCTGAGAGACATCCTACTCACATGCAACAGATGGCCAGGATCCAGAGAGACATCATCCTCACCTGCAAGAGACTGACTACATCCTGAGAGACATCCCCCTCAAATGCAAGAGACAGCCAGGATCCCGAGAGACATCCTCCTCACATGCAACAGATGGCCAGGATCCAGAGAGACATCCTCCTCACATGCACCAGATGGAAATGCTCCCAATAGACATCCTCCGCACATGCAACAGATGGCCGGGATCCAGAGACGCATCCTCCTCACATGCACCAGATGGAAAGGATCCCAATAGACATCCTCCTCACATGCAACAGATGGCCAGGATGCAGAGAGGCATCCTCTTCACATGCAACAGATGGCCAGGATTCAGAGAGGCATCCTCCTCACATGCAGCAGATGGCCAAGATGCCTAGAGACATCCTCCTCACATGCAAGAGACTGCCAGAATCCTGAGAGACATCCTCCTCACATGCAAGAGAGAGCTAGGATCCCGAGAGACATCCCTTCACATGCAACAGACGGCCAGAATCCCAAGAGACATCCTCCTCACATGTAGCAGATGGCCATGATCCAGAGAGACATCCTCCTCACATGCAGCAGAAGGCCAGGATCCAGAGAGACATCCTCCTCACATGCAGCAGAGGGCCAGGATCCAGAGACACATACTCCTCACATGCAACAGATGGCCAGAATCCAGAGAGACAACCTCCTCGCATGCAACAGATGGCCAGGTCCCCAAGAAACATCCTCCTCAAATGCAAGAGATGGCCAGAATCCCGAGAGACATCCTCCTCACATGAGGCAGATGGCCAAGATCCAGAGAGACGTCCTCCTCACATGCAACAGATGGCCAGGATCCAGAGAGACATCCTCCTCGCATGCAGCAGAGGGCCAGGATCCAGAGAGACATCCTCTTCACATGCAACAGATGGCCAGAATCCAGAGAGACAACCTCCTCGCATGCAACAGATGGCCAGGAGCCCGAGAAACATCCTCCTCACATGCAAGAGATGGACAGAGTCCAGAGAGACATGCTCCTCACATGCAACAGATGGCCAGGATCCAGAGAGACATCCTCATCACATTCAAGAGAATGCCGGGATCCCGAGAGACATCCCCTGTGCATGCAAGAGACTGCCAGGATCCCAATAGCCATCCTTTTCACATGCAACAGATGGCCAGGATCCAGAGAAACATCCTCCTCACATGCAAGAGACAGCCAGGATCCTGAGAGACATCCTCCTCACATGCAACAGATGGCCAGGATCCAGAGAGACATCATCCTCACCTGCAAGAGACTGAATAGATCCTGAGAGACATCCCCCTCAAATGCAAGAGACAGCCAGGATCCCGAGAGACATCCTCCTCACATGCAACAGATGGCCAGGATCCAGAGAGACATCCTCCTCACATGCACCAGATGGAAATGCTCCCAATACACATCCTCCGCACATGCAACAGATGGCCAGGATCCAGAGACGCAACCTCCTCACATGCACCAGATGGAAAGGATCCCAATAGACATCCTCCGCACATGCAACAGATGACCAGGATGCAGAGAGGCATCCTCCTCACATGCAGCAGACGGCCAAGATGCCTAGAGACATCCTCCTCACATGCAACAGATGGCCAGGATGCAGAGAGGCATCCTCTTCACATGCAGCAGATGGCCAAGATGCCTAGAGACATCCTCCTCACATGCAAGAGACGGCCAGAATCCTGAGAGACATCCTCCTCACATGCAAGAGAGAGCTAGGATCCTGAGAGACATCCCTTCACATGCAACAGACGGCCAGGATTCCAAGAGACAACCTCCTCACATGTAGCAGATGGCCATGATCCAGAGAGACATCCTCCTCACATGAAACAGATTGCCGGGAAACATCCTCCTCACATGCAAGAGATGGCCAGGATCCCAAGAGACATCCTCCTCACATGCAACAGATGGCCAGGATCCAGAGAAACAATCCTCCTCACATGCAAGAGATGGCCAGGATCCATAGAGACATCCTCCTCACATGCACCAGATGGAAAGGATCAAAATAGACATCCTCCTCACATGCAACAGATGGCCAGGATGCAGAGAGGCATCCTCCTCACATGCAGCAGACAGCCAGGATGCCTGGAGACATCCTCCTCACATGCAAGAGATGGCCAGGATCCTGAGAGATATCCTCCTCACATGCAAGAGACAGCTAGGTTCCCAAGAGACATCCTCTCACATGCAACACACAGCCAGAATCCAGAGAGACATCCTCCTCACATGCACCAGATGGAAAGGATCAGAATAGGCATCCTCCTCACATGCAACAGATGGCCAGGATGCAAAGAGGCATCCTCCTCACATGCAGCAGACAGCCAGGATGCCTAGAGACATCCTCCTCACATGCAAGAGACCACCAGGATCCTGAGAGACATCCTCCTCACATGCAGCAGATGGCCAGGATCCAGAGAGACATCCTCCTCACATTCAACAGATTGCCAGGGTCCAGAGAGACATCCTCCTCACATCCTCCTCACATGCAGCAGAGGGCCAGGATCCAGAGAGACATCCTCCTCACATGCAACAGATGGCCAGAATCCAGAGAGACAACCTCCTCGCATGCAACAGATGGCCAGGACCCCGAGAAACATCCTCCTCACATGCAAGAGATGGCCAGAATCCTGAGAGACATCCTCCTCACATGCAACAGATGGCCAGGATCCAGAGAGACATCCTCCTCACATGCAAGAGAATACCAGGGTCCCGAGAGACATCCCCCTTGCATGCAAGAGACTGCCAGGTTCCCAAGAGACATCCCCTTCACATGCAACAGACGGCCAGGATCCAGAGAAACATCCTCCTCACATGCAAGAGACAGCCAGGATCCTGAGAGACATCCTCCTCACATGCAACAGATGGCCAGGATCCAGAGAGACATCTTCCTCACATGCGAGAGACTGCCAGGATCCCGGGAGACATCCCCCTCAAATGCAAGAGACAGCCAGGATCCCGAGAGACATCCTCCTCACATTCAAGAGACAGCTAGGATCCCGAGAGACATCCCCTCACATGCAACAGATGGCCAGGTTCCAGAGAGACATCCTCTTCACATGCACCAGATGGAAATGCTCCCAATAGACATCCTCCTCACATGCAACAGATGGACGGGATGTAGAGACACATTCTCCTCACATGCACCAGATGTAAAGGATCCCAATAGACATCCTCCTCACATGCAACAGATGGACGGGATGCAGAGACACATTCTCCTCACATGCACCAGATGGAAAGGATCCCAATAGACATCCTCCTCACATGCAACAGATGGCCAGGATGCAGAGAGGCATCCTCCTCACATGCAGCAGATGGCCAAGATGCCTAGAGACATCCTCCTCACATGCAAGAGAGAGCTAGGATCCCGAGAGGCATCCCCTCACATGCAACAGATGGCCAGGATCCCAAGAGACATCCTCCTCACATGCAGCAGATGGCCATGATCCAGAGAGACATCCTCCTCACATGCAACAGATGGCCAGAATCCAGAGAGACATCCTCCTCACATGCAACAGATGGCCAAGACCCCGAGAAACATCCTCCTCACATGCAAGAGATGGCCAGGATCCCTAGAGACACCCTCCTCACTTGCAACAAATGGCCAGGATCCAGGGACACATCCTCCTCACATGCAAGAGATGGCCAGGATCCAGAGAGACATCCTCCTCACATGCAAGAGACAGCCAGGATCCAGAGAGACATCCTCCTCACATGCAGCAGACCCCCATGATCCTGAGAGACATCTTCCTCACATGCAACAGATGGCTAGGATCCAGAGAGACATCTTCCTCACTTGCAAGAGACTGCCTAGATCCCGAGAGATATCCCCCTCAAATGCAAGAGACAGCCAGGATCCCGAGAGACATCCTCCTCACATTCAAGAGCCAGCTAGGATCCCGAAGGACATCCCCCTCACATGCAACAGATGGCCAGGATCCAGAGAGACATCCTCCTCACATGCAACAGATGGCCAGGATCTAGAGAGACATCCTCCTCACATGCACCAGATGGAAAGGATCCCAATAGACATCCTCCTCACATGCAACAGATGGCCAGGATGCAGAGACCCATCCTCCTCACATGCAGCAGACGGCCAGGATGCCAAGAGACATCCTCCTCACATGCAAGAGACGGCCAGGATCTTGAGAGAAATCATCCTCACTTGCAAGAGACAGCTAGGATCCCAAGAGGTATCCCCTCACATGCAACAGACGGCCAGGATCCAGAGAGACATCCTCCTCACATGCACCAGATGGAAAGGATCCCAATAGACATCCTACTCACATGCAACAGATGGCCAGGATGCAGAGAGGCATCCTCCTCACATGCAGCAGACAGCCAGGATCCTGAGAGACATCCTCCTCACATGCAGCAGATGGCCAGGATGCAGCGAGACACCCTCCTCACATGCAGCAGACGGCCAGGATGCCTTGAGACATTCTCCTCACATGCAAGAGACAGCCAGGATCCCAAGCGATATTCTCCTCACATGCAAGAGACAGCTAGGATCCCGAGAGACATCCCTCACATGCAACAGATGGCTAGGATCCCAAGAGACATCCTCCTCACATGCAGCAGACAGCCAGGATCCAGAGAGACATCCTCCTCACATGCAACAGATGGCCAGGACCCCGAGAACCATCCTCCTCACATGCAAGAGACGGCCAAGATCCCGAGAGACATCCTCCTCACATGCAACAGATGGCCGGGATAAAGAGAGACATCTTCCTCACATGCAAAAGACTGTCAGGATCCCGAGAGACATCCCCCTCACATGCAAGAGATGGCCAGGATCCCGATAGACATCCTCCTCACATTCAAGAGACTGACAGGATCCTGAGAGACATCCCCTCACATCCAACAGATGGCCAGGTTTCAGAGAGACATCCTCCTCACATGCACCAGATGGAAAGGATCCCACTAGACATCCTCCTCACATGCAACAGATGGCCAGGATGCAGAGAGGCATCCTCCTCACATGCAAGAGACAGCCAGAATCCTGAGAGACATCCTCCTCACATGCAAGAGAGAGCTAGGATCCCGAGAGACATCCCTTCACATGCAACAGACGGCCAGGATCCCAAGAGACATCCTCCTCACATGTAGCAGTTGGCCATGATCCAGAGAGACATCCTCCTCACATGCAACAGATGGCCAGAATCCAGAGAGCCATCCTCCTCACATGCAACAGATTGCCGGGAAACATCCTCCTCACATGCAAGAGATGGCCAGGATCCCAAGAGACATCCTCCTCACATGCAACAGATGGCCAGGATCCAGAGACACATCCTCCTCAAATGCAAGAGATGGCCAGGATCCAGAGAGACATCCTCCTCACATGCACCAGATGGAAAGGATCCCAATAGACATCCTCCTCACATGCAACAGATGGCCAGGATGCAGAGAGGCATCCTCCTCACATGCAGCAGACAGCCAGGATGCCTGGAGACATCCTCCTCACATGCAAGAGATGGCCAGGATCCTGAGAGACATCCTCCTCACATGCAAGAGACAGCTAGGTTCCCAAGAGACATCCTCTCACATGCAACACACAGCCAGGATCCAGAGAGACATCCTCCTCACATGCACCAGATGGAAAGGATCAGAATAGACATCCTCCTCATATGCAACAGATGGCCAGGATGCAAAGAGGCATCCTCCTCACATGCAGCAAACAGCCAGGATGCCTAGAGACATCCTCCTCACATGCAAGAGACCACCAGGATCCTGAGAAACATCCTCCTCACATGCAGCAGTTGGCCAGGATCCAGAGAGACATCCTCCTCGCATTCAACAGATTGCCAGGATCCAGAGAGACATCCTCCTCACATCCTCCTCACATGCAGCAGAGGGCCAGGATCCAGAGAAACATCATCCTCACATGCAACAGATGGCCAGAATCCAGAGAGACAACCTCCTCGCATGCAACAGATGGCCAGGACCCAGAGAAACATCCTCCTCACATGCAAGAGATGGCCAGAATCCTGAGAGACATCCTCCTCACATGCAACAGATGGCCAGGATCCAGAGAGACATCCTCCTCACATGCAAGAGAATACCAGGGTCCCGAGAGACATCCCCTTGCATGCAAGAGACTGCCAGGTTCCCAAGAGACATCCCCTTCACATGCAACAGACGGCCAGGATCCAGAGAAACATCCTCCTCACATGCAAGAGACAGCCAGGATCCTGAGAGACATCCTCCTCACATGCAACAGATGGGCAGGATCCAGAGAGACATCTTCCTCACATGCAAGAGACTGCCTGGATCCCGGGAGACATCCCCCTCAAATGCAAGAGACAGCCAGGATCCCGAGAGACATCCTCCTCACATTCAAGAGACAGCTAGGATCCTGAGAGACATCCCCCTCACATGCAACAGATATGCAGGTTCCAGAGAGACATCCTCTTCACATGCACCAGATGGAAATGCTCCCAATAGACATCCTCCTCACATGCAACAGGTGGGCGGGATGCAGAGACACATTCTCCTCACATGCACCAGATGGAAAGGATCCCAATAGACATCCTCCTCACATGCAACAGATGGCCAGGATGCAGAGAGGCATCCTCCTCACATGCAGCAGATGGCCAAGATGCCTTGAGACATCCTCCTCACGTGCAAGAGACAGCCAGAATCCTGAGAGACATCCTCCTCACATGCAACAGACGGCCAGGATCCCAAGAGACATCCTCCTCACATGCAGCAGATGGCCATGATCCAGAGAGACATCCTCCTCACATGCAACAGATGGCCAGAATCCAGAGAGACATCCTCCTCACATGCAACAGATGGCCAAGACCCCGAGAAACATCCTCCTCACATGCAAGAGATGGCCAGGATCCCTAGAGACATCCTCCTCACATGCAACAAATGGCCAGGATCCAGGGACACATCCTCCTCACATGCAAGAGATGGCCAGGATCCAGAGAGACATCCTCCTCACATGCAAGAGACAGCCAGGATCTAGAGAGACATCCTCCTCACATGCAGCAGACCCCCATGATCCTGAGAGACATCCTCCTCACATGCAACAGATGGCTAGGATCCAGAGAGACATCTTCCTCACTTGCAAGAGACTGCCTAGATCCCGAGAGATATCCCCTCAAATGCAAGAGACAGCCAGGATCCCGAGAGACATCCTCCTCACATTCAAGAGCCAGCTAGGATCCCGAAGGACATCCCCCTCACATGCAACAGATGGCCAGGATCCAGAGAGACATCCTCCTCACATGCAACAGATGGCCAGGATCTAGAGAGACATCCTCCTCACATGCACCAGATGGAAAGGATCCAAATAGACATCCTCCTCACATGCAACAGATGGCCAGGATGCAGAGACCCATCCTCCTCACATGCAGCAGATGGCCAGGATGCCAAGAGACATCCTCCTCACATGCAAGAGACGGCCAGGATGCTGAGAGACATCCTCCTCACTTGCAAGAGACAGCTAGGATCCCAAGAGGCATCCCCTCACATGCAACAGACGGCAAGGATCCAGAGAGACATCCTCCTCACATGCACCAGATGGAAAGGATCCCAATAGACATCCTACTCACATGCAACAGAAGGCCAGGATGCAGAGAGGCATCCTCCTCACATGCAGCAGACAGCCAGGATCCTGAGAGACATCCTCCTCACATGCAGCAGATGGCCAGGATGCAGCGAGACACCCTCCTCACATGCAGCAGACAGCCAGGATGCCTAGAGACATCCTCCTCACATGCAAGAGACCGCCAGGATCCTGAGAGACATCCTCCTCACATGCAGCAGAAGGCCAGGATCCAGAGAGACATCCTCCTCACATGCAGCAGAGGGCCAGGATCCAGAGACACATCCTCCTCACATGCAACAGATGGCCAGAATCCAGAGAGACAACCTCCTCGCATGCAACAGATGGCCAGGACCCCGAGAAACATCCTCCTCAAATGCAAGAGATGGCCAGGATCCCGAGAGACATCCTCCTCACATGAGGCAGATGGCCAAGATCCAGAGAGACGTCCTCCTCACATGCAACAGATGGCCAGGATCCAGAGAGACATCCTCCTCACATGCAAGAGAATACCAGGGTCCCGAGAGACATCCCCCTTGCATGCAAGAGACTGCCAGGTTCCCAAGAGACATCCCCTTCACATGCAACAGACGGCCAGGATCCAGAGAAACATCCTCCTCACATGCAAGAGACAGCCAGGATCCTGAGAGACATCCTCCTCACATGCAACAGATGGCCAGGATCCAGAGAGACATCTTCCTCACATGCAAGAGACTGCCTGGATCCCGGGAGACATCCCCCTCAAATGCAAGAGACAGCCAGGATCCCGAGAGACATCCTCCTCACATTCAAGAGACAGCTAGGATCCCGAGAGACATCCCCCTCACATGCAACAGATGGCCAGGTTCCAGAGAGACATCCTCTTCACATGCACCAGATGGAAATGCTCCCAATAGACATCCTCCTCACATGCAACAGATGGTCGGGATGCAGAGACACATTCTCCTCACATGCACCAGATGGAAAGGATCCCAATAGACATCCTCCTCACATGCAACAGATGGCCAGGATGCAGAGAGGAATCCTCCTCACATGCAGCAGATGGCCAAGATGCCTAGAGACATCCTCCTCACATGCAAGAGACAGCCAGAATCCTGAGAGACATCCTCCTCACATGCAACAGATGGCCAGGATCCCAAGAGACATCCTCCTCACATGCAGCAGATGGCCATGATCCAGAGAGACATCCTCCTCACATGCAACAGATGGCCAGAATCCAGAGAGACATCCTCCTCACATGCAACAGATGGCCAAGAACCCGAGAAACATCCTCCTCACATGCAAGAGATGGCCAGGATCCCTAGAGACATCCTCCTCACATGCAACAAATGGCCAGGATCCAGGGACACATCCTCCTCACATGCAAGAGATGGCCAGGATCCAGAGAGACATCCTCCTCACATGCAAGAGACAGCCAGGATCCAGAGAGACATCCTCCTCACATGCAGCAGACCCCCATGATCCTGAGAGACATCCTCCTCACATGCAACAGATGGCTAGGATCCAGAGAGACATCTTCCTCACTTGCAAGAGACTGCCTAGATCCCGAGAGATATCCCCCTCAAATGCAAGAGACAGCCAGGATCCCGAGAGACATCCTCCTCACATTCAAGAGCCAGCTAGGATCCCGAAGGACATCCCCCTCACATGCAACAGATGGCCAGGATCCAGAGAGACATCCTCCTCACATGCAACAGATGGCCAGGATCTAGAGAGACATCCTCCTCACATGCACCAGATGGAAAGGATCCCAATAGACATCCTCCTCACATGCAACAGATGGCCATGATGCAGAGACCCATCCTCCTCACATGCAGCAGACGGCCAGGATGCCAAGAGACATCCTCCTCACATGCAAGAGACGGCCAGGATGCTGAGAGACATCCTCCTCACTTGCAAGAGACAGCTAGGATCCCAAGAGGCATCCCCTCACATGCAACAGACGGCCAGGATCCAGAGAGACATCCTCCTCACATGCACCAGATGGAAAGGATCCCAATAGACATCCTACTCACATGCAACAGATGGCCAGGATGCAGAGAGGCATCCTCCTCACATGCAGCAGACAGCCAGGATCCTGAGAGACATCCTCCTCACATGCAGCAGATGGCCAGGATGCAGCGAGACACCCTCCTCACATGCAGCAGACAGCCAGGATGCCTAGAGACATCCTCCTCACATGCAAGAGACCGCCAGGATCCTGAGAGACATCCTCCTCACATGCAGCAGAAGGCCAGGATCCAGAGAGACATCCTCCTCACATGCAGCAGAGGGCCAGGATCCAGAGACACATCCTCCTCACATGCAACAGATGGCCAGAATCCAGAGAGACAACCTCCTCGCATGCAACAGTTGGCCAGGACCCCAAGAAACATCCTCCTCAAATGCAAGAGATGGCCAGGATCCCGAGAGACATCCTCCTCACATGAGGCAGATGGCCAAGATCCAGAGAGACGTCCTCCTCACATGCAACAGATGGCCAGGATCCAGAGAGACATCCTCCTCGCATGCAGCAGAGGGCCAGGATCCAGAGAGATATCCTCTTCACATGCAACAGATGGCCAGAATCCAGAGAGACAACCTCCTCGCATGCAACAGATGGCCAGGAGCCCGAGAAACATCCTCCTCACATGCAAGAGATGGCCAGAGTCCCGAGAGACATCCTCCTCACATGCAACAGATGGCCAGGATCCAGAGAGACATCCTCATCACATTCAAGAGAATGCCGGGATCCCAAGAGACATCCCCCGTGCATGCAAGAGACTGCCAGGATCCCAATAGCCATCCTTTTCACATGCAACAGATAGCCAGGATCCTGAGAGACATCCTCCTCACATGCAACAGATGGCCAGGATCCAGAGAGACATCATCCTCACCTGCAAGAGACTGATTAGATCCTGAGAGACATCCCCCTCAAATGCAAGAGACAGCCAGGATCCCGAGAGACATCCTCCTCACATGCAACAGATGGCCAGGATCCAGAGACTCATCCTCCTCACATGCACCAGATGGAAAGGATCCCAATAGACATCCTCCTCACATGCAACAGATGGCCAAGATGCCTAGAGACATCCTCCTCACATGCAAGAGACGGCCAGAATCCTGAGAGACATCCTCCTCACATGCAAGAGAGAGCTAGGATCCCGAGAGACATCCCTTCACATGCAACAGACGGCCAGCATCCCAAGAGACATCCTCCTCACATGTAGCAGATGGCCATGATCCAGAGAGACATCCTCCTCACATGCAACAGATGGCCAGACTCCAGAGAGCCGTCCTCCTCACATGCAACAGATTGCCGGGAAACATCCTCCTCACATGCAAGAGATGGCCAGGATCCCAACAGACATCCTACTCACCTGCAACAGATGGCCAGGATGCAGAGAGGCATCCTCCTCACATGCAGCAGACAGCCAGGATGCCTATAGACATCCTCCTCACATGGAAGAGACCGCCAGGATCCTGAGAGACATCCTCCTCACATGCAGCAGATGGCCATAATCCAGAGAGACAACCTCCTCGCATGCAACAGATGGCCAGGACCCAGAGAAACATCCTCCTCAAATGCAAGAGATGGCCAGAATCCCGAGTGACATCCTCCTCACATGAGGCAGATGGCCAAGATCCAGAGAGACGTCCTCCTCACATGCAACAGATGGCCAGGATCCAGAGAGACATCCTCCTCGCATGCAGCAGAGGGCCAGGATCCAGAGAGACATCCTCTTCACATGCAACAGATGGCCAGAATCCAGAGAGACAACCTCCTCGCATGCAACAGATGGCCAGGAGCCCGAGAAACATCCTCCTCACATTCAAGAGATGGCCAGAGTCCCGAGAGACATCCTCCTCACATGCAACAGATGGCCAGGATCCAGAGAGACATCCTCATCACATTCAAGAGAATGCCGGGATCCCGAGAGACATCCCCCTTGCATGCAAGAGACTGCCAGGATCCCAATAGCCATCCCTTACACATGCAACAGATGGCCAGGATCCAGAGAAACATCCTCCTCACATGCAAGAGACAGCCAGGATCCTGAGAGACATCCTACTCACATGCAACAGATGGCCAGGATCCAGAGAGACATCATCCTCACCTGCAAGAAACTGACTACATCCTGAGAGACATCCCCCTCAAATGCAAGAGACAGCCAGGATCCCGAGAGACATCCGCCTCACATGCAACAGATGGCCAGGATCCAGAGAGACATCCTCCTCACATGCACCAGATGGAAATGCTCCCAATAGACATCCTCCGCACATGCAACAGATGGCCGGGATCCAGAGACGCATCCTCCTCACATGCACCAGATGGAAAGGATCCCAATAGACATCCTCCTCACATGCAACAGATGGCCAGGATGCAGAGAGGCATCCTCTTCACATGCAACAGATGGCCAGGATCCAGAGAGGCATCCTCCTCACATGCAGCAGATGGCCAAGATGCCTAGAGACATCCTCCTCACATGCAAGAGACTGCCAGAATCCTGAGAGACATCCTCCTCACATGCAAGAGAGAGCTAGGATCCCGAGAGACATCCCTTCACATGCAACAGACGGCCAGGATCCCAAGAGACATCCTCCTCACATGTAGCAGATGGCCATGATCCAGAGAGACATCCTCCTCACATGCAGCAGAAGGCCAGGATCCAGAGAGACATCCTCATCACATGCAGCAGAGGGCCAGGATCCAGAGAGACATCCTCCTCACATGCAACAGATGGCCAGACTCCAGAGAGCCGTCCTCCTCACATGCAACAGATTGCCGGGAAACATCCTCCTCACATGCAAGAGATGGCCAGGATCCCAACAGACATCCTACTCACCTGCAACAGATGGCCAGGATGCAGAGAGGCATCCTCCTCACATGCAGCAGACAGCCAGGATGCCTATAGACATCCTCCTCACATGGAAGAGACCGCCAGGATCCTGAGAGACATCCTCCTCACATGCAGCAGATGGCCATAATCCAGAGAGACAACCTCCTCGCATGCAACAGATGGCCAGGACCCAGAGAAACATCCTCCTCAAATGCAAGAGATGGCCAGAATCCCGAGTGACATCCTCCTCACATGAGGCAGATGGCCAAGATCCAGAGAGACGTCCTCCTCACATGCAACAGATGGCCAGGATCCAGAGAGACATCCTCCTCGCATGCAGCAGAGGGCCAGGATCCAGAGAGACATCCTCTTCACATGCAACAGATGGCCAGAATCCAGAGAGACAACCTCCTCGCATGCAACAGATGGCCAGGAGCCCGAGAAACATCCTCCTCACATTCAAGAGATGGCCAGAGTCCCGAGAGACATCCTCCTCACATGCAACAGATGGCCAGGATCCAGAGAGACATCCTCATCACATTCAAGAGAATGCCGGGATCCCGAGAGACATCCCCCTTGCATGCAAGAGACTGCCAGGATCCCAATAGCCATCCCTTACACATGCAACAGATGGCCAGGATCCAGAGAAACATCCTCCTCACATGCAAGAGACAGCCAGGATCCTGAGAGACATCCTACTCACATGCAACAGATGGCCAGGATCCAGAGAGACATCATCCTCACCTGCAAGAAACTGACTACATCCTGAGAGACATCCCCCTCAAATGCAAGAGACAGCCAGGATCCCGAGAGACATCCGCCTCACATGCAACAGATGGCCAGGATCCAGAGAGACATCCTCCTCACATGCACCAGATGGAAATGCTCCCAATAGACATCCTCCGCACATGCAACAGATGGCCGGGATCCAGAGACGCATCCTCCTCACATGCACCAGATGGAAAGGATCCCAATAGACATCCTCCTCACATGCAACAGATGGCCAGGATGCAGAGAGGCATCCTCTTCACATGCAACAGATGGCCAGGATCCAGAGAGGCATCCTCCTCACATGCAGCAGATGGCCAAGATGCCTAGAGACATCCTCCTCACATGCAAGAGACTGCCAGAATCCTGAGAGACATCCTCCTCACATGCAAGAGAGGCTAGGATCCCGAGAGACATCCCTTCACATGCAACAGACGGCCAGGATCCCAAGAGACATCCTCCTCACATGTAGCAGATGGCCATGATCCAGAGAGACATCCTCCTCACATGCAGCAGAAGGCCAGGATCCAGAGAGACATCCTCATCACATGCAGCAGAGGGCCAGGATCCAGAGACACATCCTCCTCACATGCAACAGATCGCCAGAATCCAGAGAGACAACCTCCTCGCATGCAACAGATGGCCAGGTCCCCAAGAAACATCCTCCTCAAATGCACTAGATGGCCAGAATCCCGAGAGACATCCTCCTCACATGAGGCAGATGGCCAAGATCCAGAGAGACGTCCTCCTCACATGCAACAGATGGCCAGGATCCAGAGAGACATCCTCCTCGCATGCAGCAGAGGGCCAGGATCCAGAGAGACATCCTCTTCACATGCAACAGATGGCCAGAATCCAGAGAGACAACCTCCTCGCATGCAACAGATGGCCAGGAGCCCGAGAAACATCCTCCTCACATGCAAGAGATGGACAGAGTCCCGAGAGACATGCTCCTCACATGCAACAGATGGCCAGGATCCAGAGAGACATCCTCATCACATTCAAGAGAATGCCGGGATCCCGAGAGACATCCCCCGTGCATGCAAGAGACTGCCAGGATCCCAATAGCCATCCTTTTCACATGCAACAGATGGCCAGGATCCAGAGAAACATCCTCCTCACATGCAAGAGACAGCCAGGATCCTGAGAGACATCCTCCTCACATGCAACAGATGGCCAGGATCCAGAGAGACATCATCCTCACCTGCAAGAGACTGACTAGATCCTGAGAGACATCCCCTCAAATGCAAGAGACAGCCAGGATCCCGAGAGACATCCTCCTCACATGCAACAGATGGCCAGGATCCAGAGAGACATCCTCCTCACATGCACCAGATGGAAATGCTCCCAATAGACATCCTCCGCACATGCAACAGATGGCCAGGATCCAGAGACGCAACCTCCTCACATGCACCAGATGGAAAGGATCCCAATAGACATCCTCCGCACATGCAACAGATGGCCAGGATGCAGAGAGGCATCCTCCTCACATGCAGCAGACGGCCAAGATGCCTAGAGACATCCTCCTCACATGCAACAGATGGCCAGGATGCAGAGAGGCATCCTCTTCACATGCAGCAGATGGCCAAGATGCCTAGAGACATCCTCCTCACATGCAAGAGACGGCCAGAATCCTGAGAGACATCCTCCTCACATGCAAGAGAGAGCTAGGATCCTGAGAGACATCCCTTCACATGCAACAGACGGCCAGGATTCCAAGAGACAACCTCCTCACATGTAGCAGATGGCCATGATCCAGAGAGACATCCTCCTCACATGAAACAGATTGCCGGGAAACATCCTCCTCACATGCAAGAGATGGCCAGGATCCCAAGAGACATCCTCCTCACATGCAACAGATGGCCAGGATCCAGAGAAACAATCCTCCTCACATGCAAGAGATGGCCAGGATCCAGAGAGACATCCTCCTCACATGCACCAGATGGAAAGGATCCCAATAGACATCCTCCTCACATGCAACAGATGGCCAGGATGCAGAGAGGCATCCTCCTCACATGCAGCAGACAGCCAGGATGCCTGGAGACATCCTCCTCACATGCAAGAGATGGCCAGGATCCTGAGAGACATCCTCCTCACATGCAAGAGACAGCTAGGTTCCCAAGAGACATCCTCTCACATGCAACACACAGCCAGAATCCAGAGAGACATCCTCCTCACATGCACCAGATGGAAAGGATCAGAATAGGCATCCTCCTCACATGCAACAGATGGCCAGGATGCAAAGAGGCATCCTCCTCACATGCAGCAGACAGCCAGGATGCCTAGAGACATCCTCCTCACATGCAAGAGACCACCAGGATCCTGAGAGACATCCTCCTCACCTGCAGCAGATGGCCAGGATCCAGAGAGACATCCTCCTCGCATTCAACAGATTTCCAGGATCCAGAGAGACATCCTCCTCACATCCTCCTCACATGCAGCAGAGGGCCAGGATCCAGAGAAACATCATCCTCACATGCAACAGATGGCCAGAATCCAGAGAGACAACCTCCTCGCATGCAACAGATGGCCAGGACCCAGAGAAACATCCTCCTCACATGCAAGAGATGGCCAGAATCCTGAGAGACATCCTCCTCACATGCAACAGATGGCCAGGATCCAGAGAGACATCCTCCTCACATGCAAGAGAATACCAGGGTCCCGAGAGACATCCCCCTTGCATGCAAGAGACTGCCAGGTTCCCAAGAGACATCCCCTTCACATGCAACAGACGGCCAGGATCCAGAGAAACATCCTCCTCACATGCAAGAGACAGCCAGGATCCTGAGAGACATCCTCCTCACATGCAGCAGATGGCCAGGATGCAGCGAGACACCCTCCTCACATGCAGCAGACAGCCAGGATGCCTAGAGACATCCTCCTCACATGCAAGAGACCGCCAGGATCCTGAGAGACATCCTCCTCACATGCAGCAGAAGGCCAGGATCCAGAGAGACATCCTCCTCACATGCAGCAGAGGGCCAGGATCCAGAGACACATCCTCCTCACATGCAACAGATGGCCAGAATCCAGAGAGACAACCTCCTCGCATGCAACAGTTGGCCAGGACCCCAAGAAACATCCTCCTCAAATGCAAGAGATGGCCAGGATCCCGAGAGACATCCTCCTCACATGAGGCAGATGGCCAAGATCCAGAGAGACGTCCTCCTCACATGCAACAGATGGCCAGGATCCAGAGAGACATCCTCCTCGCATGCAGCAGAGGGCCAGGATCCAGAGAGATATCCTCTTCACATGCAACAGATGGCCAGAATCCAGAGAGACAACCTCCTCGCATGCAACAGATGGCCAGGAGCCCGAGAAACATCCTCCTCACATGCAAGAGATGGCCAGAATCCCGAGAGACATCCTGCTCACATGCAACAGATGGCCAGGATCCAGAGAGACATCCTCATCACATTCAAGAGAATGCCGGGATCCCGAGAGACATCCCCCGTGCATGCAAGAGACTGCCAGGATCCCAATAGCCATCCTTTTCACATGCAACAGATAGCCAGGATCCTGAGAGACATCCTCCTCACATGCAACAGATGGCCAGGATCCAGAGAGACATCATCCTCACCTGCAAGAGACTGATTAGATCCTGAGAGACATCCCCCTCAAATGCAAGAGACAGCCAGGATCCCGAGAGACATCCTCCTCACATGCAACAGATGGCCAGGATCCAGAGACTCAACCTCCTCACATGCACCAGATGGAAAGGATCCCAATAGACATCCTCCTCACATGCAACAGATGGCCAAAATGCCTAGAGACATCCTCCTCACATGCAAGAGACGGCCAGAATCCTGAGAGACATCCTCCTCACATGCAAGAGAGAGCTAGGATCCCGAGAGACATCCCTTCACATGCAACAGACGGCCAGGATCCCAAGAGACATCCTCCTCATATGTATCTGATGGCCATGATCCAGAGAGACATCCTCCTCACATGCAACAGATGGCCAGAATCCAGAGAGCCGTCCTCCTCACATGCAACAGATTGCCGGGAAACATCCTCCTCACATGCAAGAGATGGCCAGGATCCCAACAGACATCCTACTCACATGCAACAGATGGCCAGGATGCAGATAGGCATCCTCCTCACATGCAGCAGACGGCCAGGATGCCTAGAGACATCCTCCTCACATGCAAGAGACCACCAGGATCCTGAGAGACATCCTCCTCACATGCAGCAGATGGCCATAATCCAGAGAGACAACCTCCTCGCATGCAACAGATGGCCAGGACCCAGAGAAACATCCTCCTCAAATGCAAGAGATGGCCAGAATCCCGAGTGACATCCTCCTCACATGAGGCAGATGGCCAAGATCCAGAGAGACGTCCTCCTCACATGCAACAGATGGCCAGGATCCAGAGAGACATCCTCCTCGCATGCAGCAGAGGGCCAGGATCCAGAGAGACATCCTCTTCACATGCAACAGATGGCCAGAATCCAGAGAGACAACCTCCTCGCATGCAACAGATGGCCAGGATCCAGAGACGCAACCTCCTCACATGCACCAGATGGAAAGGATCCCAATAGACATCCTCCGCACATGCAACAGATGGCCAGGATGCAGAGAGGCATCCTCCTCACATGCAGCAGACGGCCAAGATGCCTAGAGACATCCTCCTCACATGCAACAGATGGCCAGGATGCAGAGAGGCATCCTCTTCACATGCAGCAGATGGCCAAGATGCCTAGAGACATCCTCCTCACATGCAAGAGACGGCCAGAATCCTGAGAGACATCCTCCTCACATGCAAGAGAGAGCTAGGATCCTGAGAGACATCCCTTCACATGCAACAGACGGCCAGGATTCCAAGAGACAACCTCCTCACATGTAGCAGATGGCCATGATCCAGAGAGACATCCTCCTCACATGAAACAGATTGCCGGGAAACATCCTCCTCACATGCAAGAGATGGCCAGGATCCCAAGAGACATCCTCCTCACATGCAACAGATGGCCAGGATCCAGAGAAACAATCCTCCTCACATGCAAGAGATGGCCAGGATCCAGAGAGACATCCTCCTCACATGCACCAGATGGAAAGGATCCCAATAGACATCCTCCTCACATGCAACAGATGGCCAGGATGCAGAGAGGCATCCTCCTCACATGCAGCAGACAGCCAGGATGCCTGGAGACATCCTCCTCACATGCAAGAGATGGCCAGGATCCTGAGAGACATCCTCCTCACATGCAAGAGACAGCTAGGTTCCCAAGAGACATCCTCTCACATGCAACACACAGCCAGAATCCAGAGAGACATCCTCCTCACATGCACCAGATGGAAAGGATCAGAATAGGCATCCTCCTCACATGCAACAGATGGCCAGGATGCAAAGAGGCATCCTCCTCACATGCAGCAGACAGCCAGGATGCCTAGAGACATCCTCCTCACATGCAAGAGACCACCAGGATCCTGAGAGACATCCTCCTCACCTGCAGCAGATGGCCAGGATCCAGAGAGACATCCTCCTCGCATTCAACAGATTTCCAGGATCCAGAGAGACATCCTCCTCACATCCTCCTCACATGCAGCAGAGGGCCAGGATCCAGAGAAACATCATCCTCACATGCAACAGATGGCCAGAATCCAGAGAGACAACCTCCTCGCATGCAACAGATGGCCAGGACCCAGAGAAACATCCTCCTCACATGCAAGAGATGGCCAGAATCCTGAGAGACATCCTCCTCACATGCAACAGATGGCCAGGATCCAGAGAGACATCCTCCTCACATGCAAGAGAATACCAGGGTCCCGAGAGACATCCCCCTTGCATGCAAGAGACTGCCAGGTTCCCAAGAGACATCCCCTTCACATGCAACAGACGGCCAGGATCCAGAGAAACATCCTCCTCACATGCAAGAGACAGCCAGGATCCTGAGAGACATCCTCCTCACATGCAGCAGATGGCCAGGATGCAGCGAGACACCCTCCTCACATGCAGCAGACAGCCAGGATGCCTAGAGACATCCTCCTCACATGCAAGAGACCGCCAGGATCCTGAGAGACATCCTCCTCACATGCAGCAGAAGGCCAGGATCCAGAGAGACATCCTCCTCACATGCAGCAGAGGGCCAGGATCCAGAGACACATCCTCCTCACATGCAACAGATGGCCAGAATCCAGAGAGACAACCTCCTCGCATGCAACAGTTGGCCAGGACCCCAAGAAACATCCTCCTCAAATGCAAGAGATGGCCAGGATCCCGAGAGACATCCTCCTCACATGAGGCAGATGGCCAAGATCCAGAGAGACGTCCTCCTCACATGCAACAGATGGCCAGGATCCAGAGAGACATCCTCCTCGCATGCAGCAGAGGGCCAGGATCCAGAGAGATATCCTCTTCACATGCAACAGATGGCCAGAATCCAGAGAGACAACCTCCTCGCATGCAACAGATGGCCAGGAGCCCGAGAAACATCCTCCTCACATGCAAGAGATGGCCAGAATCCCGAGAGACATCCTGCTCACATGCAACAGATGGCCAGGATCCAGAGAGACATCCTCATCACATTCAAGAGAATGCCGGGATCCCGAGAGACATCCCCGTGCATGCAAGAGACTGCCAGGATCCCAATAGCCATCCTTTTCACATGCAACAGATAGCCAGGATCCTGAGAGACATCCTCCTCACATGCAACAGATGGCCAGGATCCAGAGAGACATCATCCTCACCTGCAAGAGACTGATTAGATCCTGAGAGACATCCCCTCAAATGCAAGAGACAGCCAGGATCCCGAGAGACATCCTCCTCACATGCAACAGATGGCCAGGATCCAGAGACTCATCCTCCTCACATGCACCAGATGGAAAGGATCCCAATAGACATCCTCCTCACATGCAACAGATGGCCAAAATGCCTAGAGACATCCTCCTCACATGCAAGAGACGGCCAGAATCCTGAGAGACATCCTCCTCACATGCAAGAGAGAGCTAGGATCCCGAGAGACATCCCTTCACATGCAACAGACGGCCAGGATCCCAAGAGACATCCTCCTCACATGTAGCAGATGGCCATGATCCAGAGAGACATCCTCCTCACATGCAACAGATGGCCAGAATCCAGAGAGCCGTCCTCCTCACATGCAACAGATTGCCGGGAAACATCCTCCTCACATGCAAGAGATGGCCAGGATCCCAACAGACATCCTACTCACATGCAACAGATGGCCAGGATGCAGATAGGCATCCTCCTCACATGCAGCAGACAGCCAGGATGCCTAGAGACATCCTCCTCACATGCAAGAGACCACCAGGATCCTGAGAGACATCCTCCTCACATGCAGCAGATGGCCATAATCCAGAGAGACAACCTCCTCGCATGCAACAGATGGCCAGGACCCAGAGAAACATCCTCCTCAAATGCAAGAGATGGCCAGAATCCCGAGTGACATCCTCCTCACATGAGGCAGATGGCCAAGATCCAGAGAGACGTCCTCCTCACATGCAACAGATGGCCAGGATCCAGAGATACATCCTCCTCGCATGCAGCAGAGGGCCAGGATCCAGAGAGACATCCTCTTCACATGCAACAGATGGCCAGAATCCAGAGAGACAACCTCCTCGCATGCAACAGATGGCCAGGAGCCCGAGAAACATCCTCCTCACATTCAAGAGATGGCCAGAGTCCCGAGAGACATCCTCCTCACATGCAACAGATGGCCAGGATCCAGAGAGACATCCTCATCACATTCAAGAGAATGCCGGGATCCCGAGAGACATCCCCTTGCATGCAAGAGACTGCCAGGATCCCAATAGCCATCCCTTTCACATGCAACAGATGGCCAGGATCCAGAGAAACATCCTCCTCACATGCAAGAGACAGCCAGGATCCTGAGAGACATCCTACTCACATGCAACAGATGGCCAGGATCCAGAGAGACATCATCCTCACCTGCAAGAGACTGACTACATCCTGAGAGACATCCCCCTCAAATGCAAGAGACAGCCAGGATCCCGAGAGACATCCTCCTCACATGCAACAGATGGCCATGATCCAGAGAGACATCCTCCTCACATGCACCAGATGGAAATGCTCCCAATAGACATCCTCCGCACATGCAACAGATGGCCGGGATCCAGAGACGCATCCTCCTCACATGCACCAGATGGAAAGGATCCCAATAGACATCCTCCTCACATGCAACAGATGGCCAGGATGCAGAGAGGCATCCTCTTCACATGCAACAGATGGCCAGGATGCAGAGAGGCATCCTCCTCACATGCAGCAGATGGCCAAGATGCCTAGAGACATCCTCCTCACATGCAAGAGACTGCCAGAATCCTGAGAGACATCCTCCTCACATGCAAGAGAGAGCTAGGATCCCGAGAGACATCCCTTCACATGCAACAGACGGCCAGGATCCCAAGAGACATCCTCCTCACATGTAGCAGATGGCCATGATCCAGAGAGACATCCTCCTCACATGCAGCAGAAGGCCAGGATCCAGAGAGACATCCTCCTCACATGCAGCAGAGGGCCAGGATCCAGAGACACATCCTCCTCACATGCAACAGATCGCCAGAATCCAGAGAGACAACCTCCTCGCATGCAACAGATGGCCAGGTCCCCAAGAAACATCCTCCTCAAATGCACTAGATGGCCAGAATCCCGAGAGACATCCTCCTCACATGAGGCAGATGGCCAAGATCCAGAGAGACGTCCTCCTCACATGCAACAGATGGCCAGGATCCAGAGAGACATCCTCCTCGCATGCAGCAGAGGGCCAGGATCCAGAGAGACATCCTCTTCACATGCAACAGATGGCCAGAATCCAGAGAGACAACCTCCTCGCATGCAACAGATGGCCAGGAGCCCGAGAAACATCCTCCTCACATGCAAGAGATGGACAGAGTCCCGAGAGACATGCTCCTCACATGCAACAGATGGCCAGGATCCAGAGAGACATCCTCATCACATTCAAGAGAATGCCGGGATCCCGAGAGACATCCCCCGTGCATGCAAGAGACTGCCAGGATCCCAATAGCCATCCTTTTCACATGCAACAGATGGCCAGGATCCAGAGAAACATCCTCCTCACATGCAAGAGACAGCCAGGATACTGAGAGACATCATCCTCACATGCAACAGATGGCCAGGATCCAGAGAGACATCATCCTCACCTGCAAGAGACTGACTAGATCCAGAGAGACATCCCCCTCACATGCAAGAGACAGCCAGGATCCCGAGAGACATCCTCCTCACATGCAACAGATGGCCAGGTTCCAGAGAGACATCCTCCTCACATGCACCAGATGGAAATGCTCCCAATAGACATCCTCTGCACATGCAACAGATGGCCAGGATCCAGAGACGCAACCTCCTCACATGCACCAGATGGAAAGGATCCCAATAGACATCCTCCGCACATGCAACAGATGGCCAGGATGCAGAGAGGCATCCTCCTCACATGCAGCAGACGGCCAAGATGCCTAGAGACATCCTCCTCACATGCAACAGATGGCCAGGATGCAGAGAGGCATCCTCTTCACATGCAGCAGATGGCCAAGATGCCTAGAGACATCCTCCTCACATGCAAGAGACGGCCAGAATCCTGAGAGACATCCTCCTCACATGCAAGAGAGAGCTAGGATCCTGAGAGACATCCCTTCACATGCAACAGACGGCCAGGATTCCAAGAGACAACCTCCTCACATGTAGCAGATGGCCATGATCCAGAGAGACATCCTCCTCACATGAAACAGATTGCCGGGAAACATCCTCCTCACATGCAAGAGATGGCCAGGATCCCAAGAGACATCCTCCTCACATGCAACAGATGGCCAGGATCCAGAGAAACAATCCTCCTCACATGCAAGAGATGGCCAGGATCCAGAGAGACATCCTCCTCACATGCACCAGATGGAAAGGATCCCAATAGACATCCTCCTCACATGCAACAGATGGCCAGGATGCAGAGAGGCATCCTCCTCACATGCAGCAGACAGCCAGGATCATGAGAGACATCCTCCTCACATGCAAAAGACAGCTAGGTTCCCAAGAGACATCCTCTCACATGCAACACACAGCCAGAATCCAGAGAGACATCCTCCTCACATGCACCAGATGGAAAGGATCAGAATAGGCATCCTCCTCACATGCAACAGATGGCCAGGATGCAAAGAGGCATCCTCCTCACATGCAGCAGACAGCCAGGATGCCTAGAGACATCCTCCTCACATGCAAGAGACCACCAGGATCCTGAGAGACAACCTCCTCACATGTAGCAGATGGCCAGGATCCAGAGAGACATCCTCCTCACATGCACCAGATGGAAAGGATCCCAATAGACATCCTCCTCACATGCAACAGATGGCCAGGATGCAGAGAGACATCCTCCTCACATGCAAGAGATGGCCAGGATCCTGAGAGACATCCTCCTCACATGCAAAAGACAGCTAGGTTCCCAAGAGACATCCTCTCACATGCAACACACAGCCAGAATCCAGAGAGACATCCTCCTCACATGCACCAGATGGAAAGGATCAGAATAGGCATCCTCCTCACATGCAACAGATGGCCAGGATGCAAAGAGGCATCCTCCTCACATGCAGCAGACAGCCAGGATGCCTAGAGACATCCTCCTCACATGCAAGAGACCACCAGGATCCTGAGAGACATCCTCCTCACATGCAGCAGATGGCCAGGATCCAGAGAGACATCCTCCTCGCATTCAACAGATTGCCAGGATCCAGAGAGACATCCTCCTCACATCCTCCTCACATGCAGCAGAGGGCCAGGATCCAGAGAGACATCCTCCTCACATGCAACAGATGGCCAGAATCCAGAGAGACAACCTCCTCGCATGCAACAGATGGCCAGGACCCCGAGAAACATCCTCCTCACATGCAAGAGATGGCCAGAATCCTGAGAGACATCCTCCTCACATGCAACAGATGGCCAGGATCCAGAGAGACATCCTCCTCACATGCAAGAGAATACCAGGGTCCCGAGAGACATCCCCTTGCATGCAAGAGACTGCCAGGTTCCCAAGAGACATCCCCTTCACATGCAACAGACGGCCAGGATCCAGAGAAACATCCTCCTCACATGCAAGAGACAGCCAGGATCCTGAGAGACATCCTCCTCACATGCAACAGATGGCCAGGATCCAGAGAGACATCTTCCTCACATGCAAGAGACTGCCAGGATCCCGGGAGACATCCCCTCAAATGCAAGAGACAGCCAGGATCCCGAGAGACATCCCCCTCACATTCAAGAGACAGCTAGGATCCCGAGAGACATCCCCTCACATGCAACAGATGGCCAGGTTCCAGAGAGACATCCTCTTCACATGCACCAGATGGAAATGCTCCCAATAGACATCCTCCTCACATGCAACAGATGGACGGGATGTAGAGACACATTCTCCTCACATGCACCAGATGTAAAGGATCCCAATATACATCCTCCTCACATGCAACAGATGGCCAGGATGCAGAGAGGCATCCTCCTCACATGCAGCAGATGGCCAAGATGCCTAGAGACATCCTCCTCACATGCAAGAGACAGCCAGAATCCTGAGAGACATCCTCCTCACATGCAAGAGAGAGCTAGGATCCCGAGAGGCATCCCTCACATGCAACAGACGGCCAGGATCCCAAGAGACATCCTCCTCACATGCAGCAGATGGCCATGATCCAGAGAGACATCCTCCTCACATGCAACAGATGGCCAGAATCCAGAGAGACATCCTCCTCACATGCAACAGATGGCCAAGACCCCGAGAAACATCCTCCTCACATGCAAGAGATGGCCAGGATCCCTAGAGACACCCTCCTCACTTGCAACAAATGGCCAGGATCCAGGGACACATCCTCCTCACATGCAAGAGATGGCCAGGATCCAGAGAGACATCCTCCTCACATGCAAGAGACAGCCAGGATCCAGAGAGACATCCTCCTCACATGCAGCAGACCCCCATGATCCTGAGAGACATCTTCCTCACATGCAACAGATGGCTAGGATCCAGAGAGACATCTTCCTCACTTGCAAGAGACTGCCTAGATCCCGAGAGATATCCCCTCAAATGCAAGAGACAGCCAGGATCCCGAGAGACATCCTCCTCACATTCAAGAGCCAGCTAGGATCCCGAAGGACATCCCCCTCACATGCAACAGATGGCCAGGATCCAGAGAGACATCCTCCTCACATGCAACAGATGGCCAGGATCTAGAGAGACATCCTCCTCACATGCACCAGATGGAAAGGATCCCAATAGACATCCTCCTCACATGCAACAGATGGCCAGGATGCAGAGACCCATCCTCCTCACATGCAGCAGACGGCCAGGATGCCAAGAGACATCCTCCTCACATGCAAGAGACGGCCAGGATCCTGAGAGACATCCTCCTCACTTGCAAGAGACAGCTAGGATCCCAAGAGGTATCCCCTCACATGCAACAGACGGCCAGGATCCAGAGAGACATCCTCCTCACATGCACCAGATGGAAAGGATCCCAATAGACATCCTACTCACATGCAACAGATGGCCAGGATGCAGAGAGGCATCCTCCTCACATGCAGCAGACAGCCAGGATCCTGAGAGACATCCTCCTCACATGCAGCAGATGGCCAGGATGCAGCGAGACACCCTCCTCACATGCAGCAGATGGCCAGGATGCCTTGAGACATTCTCTTCACATGCAAGAGACAGCCAGGATCCCAAGCGATATTCTCCTCACATGCAAGAGACAGCTAGGATCCCGAGAGACATCCCCTCACATGCAACAGATGGCTAGGATCCCAAGAGACATCCTCCTCACATGCAGCAGACAGCCAGGATCCAGAGAGACATCCTCCTCACATGCAACAGATGGCCAGGACCCCAAGAACCATCCTCCTCACATGCAAGAGACGGCCAAGATCCCGAGAGACATCCTCCTCACATGCAACAGATGGCCGGGATAAAAGAGAGACATCTTCCTCACATGCAAAAGACTGTCAGGATCCCGAGAGACATCCCCCTCACATGCAAGAGATGGCCAGGATCCCGATAGACATCCTCCTCACATTCAAGAGACTGACAGGATCCTGAGAGACATCCCCTCACATCCAACAGATGGCCAGGTTTCAGAGAGACATCCTCCTCACATGCACCAGATGGAAAGGATCCCACTAGACATCCTCCTCACATGCAACAGATGGCCAGGATGCAGAGAGGCATCCTCCTCACATGCAAGAGACAGCCAGAATCCTGAGAGACATCCTCCTCACATGCAAGAGAGAGCTAGGATCCCGAGAGACATCCCTTCACATGCAACAGACGGCCAGGATCCCAAGAGACATCCTCCTCACATGTAGCAGTTGGCCATGATCCAGAGAGACATCCTCCTCACATGCAACAGATGGCCAGAATCCAGAGAGCCATCCTCCTCACATGCAACAGATTGCCGGGAAACATCCTCCTCACATGCAAGAGATGGCCAGGATCCCAAGAGACATCCTCCTCACATGCAACAGATGGCCAGGATCCAGAGACACATCCTCCTCACATGCAAGAGATGGCCAGGATCCAGAGAGACATCCTCCTCACATGCACCAGATGGAAAGGATCCCAATAGACATCCTCCTCACATGCAACAGATGGCCAGGATGCAGAGAGGCATCCTCCTCACATGCAGCAGACAGCCAGGATGCCTGGAGACATCCTCCTCACATGCAAGAGATGGCCAGGATCCTGAGAGACATCCTCCTCACATGCAAGAGACAGCTAGGTTCCCAAGAGACATCCTCTCACATGCAACACACAGCCAGGATCCAGAGAGACATCCTCCTCACATGCACCAGATGGAAAGGATCAGAATAGACATCCTCCTCATATGCAACAGATGGCCAGGATGCAAAGAGGCATCCTCCTCACATGCAGCAAACAGCCAGGATGCCTAGAGACATCCTCCTCACATGCAAGAGACCACCAGGATCCTGAGAGACATCCTCCTCACATGCAGCAGATGGCCAGGATCCAGAGAGACATCCTCCTCGCATTCAACAGATTGCCAGGATCCAGAGAGACATCCTCCTCACATCCTCCTCACATGCAGCAGAGGGCCAGGATCCAGAGAAACATCATCCTCACATGCAAGAGATTGCCAGAATCCTGAGAGACATCCTCCTCACATGCAACAGATGGCCAGGATCCAGAGAGACATCCTCCTCACATGCAAGAGAATACCAGGGTCCCGAGAGACATCCCCCTTGCATGCAAGAGACTGCCAGGTTCCCAAGAGACATCCCCTTCACATGCAACAGACGGCCAGGATCCAGAGAAACATCCTCCTCACATGCAAGAGACAGCCAGGATCCTGAGAGACATCCTCCTCACATGCAACAGATGGCCAGGATCCAGAGAGACATCTTCCTCACATGCAAGAGACTGCCTGGATCCCAGGAGACATCCCCCTCAAATGCAAGAGACAGCCAGGATCCCGAGAGACATCCTCCTCACATTCAAGAGACAGCTAGGATCCCGAGAGACATCCCCCTCACATGCAACAGATGGCCAGGTTCCAGAGAGACATCCTCTTCACATGCACCAGATGGAAATGCTCCCAATAGACATCCTCCTCACATGCAACAGATGGACGGGATGCAGAGACACATTCTCCTCACATGCACCAGATGGAAAGGATCCCAATAGACATCCTCCTCACATGCAACAGATGGCCAGGATGCAGAGAGGCATCCTCCTCACATGCAGCAGATGGCCAAGATGCCTAGAGACATCCTCCTCACATGCAAGAGACAGCCAGAATCCTGAGAGACATCCTCCTCACATGCAACAGACGGCCAGGATCCCAAGAGACATCCTCCTCACATGCAGCAGATGGCCATGATCCAGAGAGACATCCTCCTCACATGCAACAGATGGCCAGAATCCAGAGAGACATCCTCCTCACATGCAACAGATGGCCAAGACCCCGAGAAACATCCTCCTCACATGCAAGAGATGGCCAGGATCCTTAGAGACATCCTCCTCACATGCAACAAATGGCCAGGATCCAGGGACACATCCTCCTCACATGCAAGAGATGGCCAGGATCCAGAGAGACATCCTCCTCACATGCAAGAGACAGCCAGGATCCAGAGAGACATCCTCCTCACATGCAGCAGACCCCCATGATCCTGAGAGACATCCTCCTCACATGCAACAGATGGCTAGGATCCAGAGAGACATCTTCCTCACTTGCAAGAGACTGCCTAGATCCCGAGAGATATCCCCCTCAAATGCAAGAGACAGCCAGGATCCCGAGAGACATCCTCCTCACATTCAAGAGCCAGCTAGGATCCCGAAGGACATCCCCCTCAAATGCAAAAGATGGCCAGGATCCAGAGAGACATCCTCCTCACATGCAACAGATGGCCAGGATCTAGAGAGACATCCTCCTCACATGCACCAGATGGAAAGGATCCCAATAGACATCCTCCTCACATGCAACAGATGGCCAGGATGCAGAGACCCATCCTCCTCACATGCAGCAGACGGCCAGGATGCCAAGAGACATCCTCCTCACATGCAAGAGACGGCCAGGATGCTGAGAGACTTCCTCCTCACTTGCAAGAGACAGCTAGGATCCCAAGAGGCATCCCCTCACATGCAACAGACGGCCAGGATCCAGAGAGACATCCTCCTCACATGCACCAGATGGAAAGGATCCCAATAGACATCCTACTCACATGCAACAGATGGCCAGGATCCAGAGAGGCATCCTCCTCACATGCAGCAGACAGCCAGGATCCTGAGAGACATCCTCCTCACATGCAGCAGATGGCCAGGATGCAGCGAGACATCCTCCTCACATGCAGCAGACGGCCAGGATGCCTTGAGACATTCTCTTCACATGCAAGAGACAGCCAGGATCCCAAGCGATATCCTCCTCACATGCAAGAGACAGCTAGGATCCCGAGAGACATCCCCTCACATGCAACAGATGGCTAGGATCCCAAGAGACATCCTCCTCACATGCAGCAGACAGCCAGGATCCAGAGAGACATCCTCCTCACATGCAACAGATGGCCGGGATAAAAGAGAGACATCTTCCTCACATGCAAAAGACTGTCAGGATCCCGAGAGACATCCCCCTCACATGCAAGAGATGGCCAGGATCCCGATAGACATCCTCCTCACATTCAAGAGACTGACAGGATCCTGAGAGACATCCCCTCACATCCAACAGATGGCCAGGTTTCAGAGAGACATCCTCCTCACATGCACCAGATGGAAAGGATCCCACTAGACATCCTCCTCACATGCAACAGATGGCCGGGATCCAGGGAGACATCCTCCTCACATGCACCAGATGGAAAGGATCCCAATAGACATCCTCCTCACATGCAACAGATGGCCAGGCTGCAGAGAGACATCCTCCTCACATGCAGCAGATGGCCAGGATGCCTAGAGAAATCCTCCTCACATGCAAGAGACGGCCAGGATCCCGAGAGACATCCTCCTCACATGCAATAGACAGCTAGGATCCTGAGAGACATCCCCTCACATGCAACAGATGGCCAGGATCCCAAGAGACATCCTCCTCACATGCAGCAGATGGCCAGGATCCAGAGAGACATCCTCCTCGCATTCAACAGATAGCCAGGATACAGAGAGACATCCTCCTCACATGCAGCAGACGGCCAAGATCCAGAGAGACGTCCTCCTCACATGCACCAGATGGCCAAGACCCCGAGAAACATCCTCCTCACATGAAAGAGACGGCCAGAATCCCGAGAGAATTCCTCCTCACATGCAACAGATGGACAGGATCCCGAGAGACATCTTCCTCACATGTAAGAGACTGCCAGGATCCCGAGAGACATCCCCCTCACATGCAAGAGATTTCCAGGATCCTGAGAGACATCCCCCTCACATGCAACAGATATCCGGGATCCAGAGAGACATCCTCATTGCATGCACCCGATGAAAGGATCCCAATAGACATCCTCCTCACATGCAACAGATGGCCAGGATGCAGAGAGACATCCTCCTCACATGCAGCAGACGGCCAGGATGCCTAGAGACATCCTCCTCACATGCAAGAGACGGCCAGGATCCAGAGAGACATCCTCCTCACATGCAAGAGACAGCTAGGATCCCGAGAGACATTCCCTCACATGCACCAGATGGAAAGGATCCCAATAGACATCCTCCTCACATTCAACAGATGGCCAGAATCCAGAGAGACATCCTCCTCACATGCACTAGATGCAAAGGATCCCAATAGACATCCTCCTCACATGCAACAGATGTCCGGGATCCAGAGAGACATCCTCATCGCATGCACCCAATGGAAAGGATCCCAATAGACATCCTCCTCACATGCAACTGATGGCCAGGATGCAGAGAGACATCCTCCTCACATGCAGCAGACGGCCAGGATGCCTAGAGACATCCTCCTAACATACAAGAGACCGCCAGGATCCTGGGAGACATCCTCCTCACATGCAAGAGACAGCTAGGATCCCGAGAGACATTCCCTCACATGCAACAGATGGGCAGGATCCCAAGAGACATCCTCCTCACATGCTTCAGATGGCCAGGATCCAGAGAGACATCCTCCTCGCATTCAACAGATAGCCAGGATCCAGAGAGACATCCTCCTCACATGCAGCAGACAGCCAGGATCCAGAGGGACATCCTTCTCCCATGCAACAGATGGCCAAAATCCAGAGAGACAACCTCCTCGCATGCAACAGATGGCCAGGACCCTGAGAAACATACTCCTCGCATGCAAGAGATGGCCAGAATCCCGAGCTACATCCTCCTCACATGCAACAGATGGCCAGGATCCAGAGAGACATCCTCCTCACATGCAAGAGACTGCCGTGATCCCGAGAGACATCCCTTTTGCATGCAAGAGACTGCCAGGATCCCAAGAGACATTGCCTTTACATGCAAGAGACGGCCAGGAACCAGAGACACATACTCCTCACATGCAAGAGACAGCCAGGATCCTGAGAGACATCCTCCTCACATGCAACAGATGGCCAGGATCCAGAGAGACATTTTCCTCACATGCAAAAGACTGCCTGGATACCAAGAGACATCCCCCTCAAATGCAAGAGACAGCCAGGATCCAGAGAGACATCCTCATCACATTCAAGAGACAGCTAAGATCCCGAGAGACATCCCCCTCACATGCAACAGATTGCCAGGATCCAGAGAGACATCCTCCTCACATGCACCAGGTGGAAAGGATCCCAACAGACATCCTCCTCACATGCAACAGATGGCCAGGATGCAGAGAGGCATCCTCCTCACATGCAGCAGACAGCCAGGATGCCTAGAGACATCCTCCTCACATGCAAGAGACTGCCAGGATCCTGAGAGACATCCTCCTCACATGCAGCAGAAGGCCAGGATCCAGAGAGACATCCTCCTCGCATGCAGCAGATGGCCAGATTCCACAGAGACAACCTCCTCGCATGCAACAGATGGCCAGGACCCCGAGAAACATCCTCCTCAAATGCAAGAGATGGCCAGAATCCCGAGAGACATCCTCCTCACATGCAGCAGACGGCCAGGATGCCTGGAGACATCCTCCTCACATGCAAGAGATGGCCAGGATCCTGAGAGACATCCTCCTCACATGCAGCAGACGGCCAGGAAGCCTGGAGACATCCTCCTCACATGCAAGAGATGGCCAGGATCCTGCGAGACATCCTCCTCACATGCAAGAGACAGCTAGGATCCCAAGAGACATCCCCTCACATGCAACACACAGCCAGGATCCAGAGAGACATCCTCCTCACATGCACCAGATGGAAAGGATCAGAATAGACATCCTCCTCACATGCAACAGATGGCCAGGATGCCAAGAGGCATCCTCCTCACATGCAGCAGACAGCCAGGATGCCTAGAGACATCCTCCTCACATGCAAGAGACCACCAGGATCCTGAGAGACATCCTCCTCACATGCAGCAGATGGCCAGGATCCAGAGAGACATCCTCCTCACATGCAACAGATGGCCAGGATCCAGAGAGACATCCTCCTCACATGCAAGAGAATACCAGGGTCCCGAGAGACATCCCCCTTACATGCAAGAGACTGCCAGGTTCCCAAGAGACATCCCCTTCACATGCAACAGACGGCCAGGATCCAGAGAAACATCCTCCTCACATGCAAGAGACAGCCAGGATCCTGAGAGACATCCTCCTCACATGCAACAGATGGCCAGGATCCAGAGAGACATCTTCCTCACATGCAAGAGACTGCCTGGATCCCGGGAGACATCCCCTCAAATGCAAGAGACAGCCAGGATCCCGAGAGACATCCTCCTCACATTCAAGAGACAGCTAGGATCCCGAGAGACATCCCCCTCACATGCAACAGATGGCCAGGTTCCAGAGAGACATCCTCTTCACATGCACCAGATGGAAATGCTCCCAATAGACATCCTCCTCACATGCAACAGATGGACGGGATGCAGAGACACATTCTCCTCACATGCACCAGATGGAAAGGATCCCAATAGACATCCTCCTCACATGCAACAGATGGCCAGGATGCAGAGAGGCATCCTCCTCACATGCAGCAGATGGCCAAGATGCCTAGAGACATCCTCCTCACATGCAAGAGACGGCCAGAATCCTGAGAGACATCCTCCTCACATGCAAGAGAGAGCTAGGATCCTGAGAGACATCCCTTCACATGCAACAGACGGCCAGGATCCCAAGAGACAACCTCCTCACATGTAGCAGATGGCCATGATCCAGAGAGACATCCTCCTTACATGCAACAGATGGCCAGAATCCAGAGAGCCGTCCTCCTCACATGCAACAGATTGCCGGGAAACATCCTCCTCACATGCAAGAGATGGCCAGGATCCCAAGAGACATCCTCCTTACATGCAACAGATGGCCAGGATCCAGAGACACATCCTCCTCACATGCAAGAGATGGCCAGGATCCAGAGAGACATCCTCCTCACATGCACCAGATGGAAAGGATCCCAATAGACATCCTCCTCACATGCAACAGATGGCCAGGATGCCTGGAGACATCCTCCTCACATGCAAGAGATGGCCAGGATCCTGAGAGACATCCTCCTCATATGCAAGAGACAGCTAGGTTCCCAAGAGACATCCTCTCACATGCAACACACAGCCAGGATCCAGAGAGACATCCTCCTCACATGCACCAGATGGAAAGGATCAGAATAGACATCCTCCTCACATGCAACAGATGGCCTGGATGCAAAGAGGCATCCTCCTCACATGCAGCAGACAGCCAGGATGCCTAGATACATCCTCCTCACATGCAAGAGACCACCAGGATCCTGAGAGACATCCTCCTCACATGCAGCAGATGGCCAGGATCCAGAGAGACATCCTCCTCGCATTCAACAGATTGCCAGGATCCAGAGAGACATCCTCCTCACATCCTCCTCACATGCAGCAGAGGGCCAGGATCCAGAGAGACATCCTCCTCACATGCAACAGATGGCCAGAATCCTGAGAGACATCCTCCTCACATGCAAAAGAAGGCCAGGCTCCAGAGAGACATCCTCCTCACATGCAAGAGATGGCCAGGATCCCGAGAGACATCCTCCTCACATGCAACAGATGGCCAGGATCCAGAGAGACATCCTCATCACATTCAAGAGAATGCCAGGATCCCGAGAGACATCCCCTTGCATGCAAGAGACTGCCAGGATCCCAATAGCCATCCTTTTCACATGCAACAGATGGCCAGGATCCAGAGAAACATCCTCCTCACATGCAAGAGACAGCCAGGATCCTGAGAGACATCCTCCTCACATGCAACAGATGGCCAGGATCCAGAGAGACATCATCTTCACCTGCAAGAGACTGACTAGATCCTGAGAGACATCCCCCTCAAATGCAAGAGACAGCCAGGATCCCGAGAGACATCCTCCTCACATGCAACAGATGGCCAGGATCCAGAGAGACATCCTCCTCACATGCACCAGATGGAAATGCTCCCAATAGACATCCTCCGCACACGCAACAGATGGCCAGGATCCAGAGACGCATTCTCCTCACATGCACCAGATGGAAAGGATCCCAATAGACATCCTCCTCACATGCAACAGATGGCCAGGATGCAGAGAAGCATCCTCTTCACATGCAGCAGATGGCCAAGATGCCTAGAGACATCCTCCTCACATGCAAGAGACGGCCAGAATCCTGAGAGACATCCTCCTCACATGCAAGAGAGAGCTAGGATCCTGAGAGACATCCCTTCACATGCAACAGACGGCCAGGATCCCAAGAGACAACCTCCTCACATGTAGCAGGTGGCCATGATCCAGAGAGACATCCTCCTTACATGCAACAGATGGCCAGAATCCAGAGAGCCGTCCTCCTCACATGCAACAGATTGCCGGGAAACATCCTCCTCACATGCAAGAGATGGCCAGGATCCCAAGAGACATCCTCCTCACATGCAACAGATGGCCAGGATCCAGAGAGACATCCTCCTCTCATGCACCAGATGGAAAGGATCCCAATAGACATCCTCCTCACATGCAACAGCTGGTCAGGATGCAGAGAGGCATCCTCCTCACATGCAGCAGACGGCCAGGATGCCTGGAGACATCCTCCTCACATGCAAGAGATGGCCAGGATCCTGAGAGACATCCTCCTCACATGCAAGAGACAGCTAGGTTCCCAAGAGACATCCTCTCACATGCAACACACAGCCAGGATCCAGAGAGACATCCTCCTCACATGCACCAGATGGAAAGGATCAGAATAGACATCCTCCTCACATGCAACAGATGGCCAGGATGCAAAGAGGCATCCTCCTCACGTGCAGCAGACAGCCAGGATGCCTAGATACATCCTCCTCACATGCAAGAGACCACCAGGATCCTGAGAGACATCCTCCTCACATGCAGCAGATGGCCAGGATCCAGAGAGACATCCTCCTCGCATTCAACAGATTGCCAGGATCCAGAGAGACATCCTCCTCACATCATCCTCACATGCAGCAGAGGGCCAGGATCCAGAGAGACATCCTCCTCACATGCAAGAGACGGCCAGAATCCTGAGAGACATCCTCCTCACATGCAAGAGAGAGCTAGGATCCTGAGAGACATCCCTTCACATGCAACAGACGGCCAGGATCCCAAGAGACAACCTCCTCACATGTAGCAGATGGCCATGATCCAGAGAGACATCCTCCTTACATGCAACAGATGGCCAGAATCCATAGAGCCGTCCTCCTCACATGCAACAGATTGCCGGGAAACATCCTCCTCACATGCAAGAGATGGCCAGGATCCCAAGAGACATCCTCCTCACATGCAACAGATGGCCAGGATCCAGAGACACATCCTCCTCACATGCAAGAGATGGCCAGGATCCAGAGAGACATCCTCCTCACATGCACCAGATGGAAAGGATCCCAATAGACATCCTCCTCACATGCAACAGATGGCCAGGATGCCTGGAGACATCCTCCTCACATGCAAGAGATGGCCAGGATCCTGAGAGACATCCTACTCATATGCAAGAGACAGCTAGGTTCCCAAGAGACATCCTCTCACATGCAACACACAGCCAGGATCCAGAGAGACATCCTCCTCACATGCACCAGATGGAAAGGATCAGAATAGACATCCTCCTCACATGCAACAGATGGCCAGGATGCAAAGAGGCATCCTCCTCACATGCAGCAGACAGCCAGGATGCCTAGATACATCCTCCTCACATGCAAGAGACCACCAGGATCCTGAGAGACATCCTCCTCACATGCAGCAGATGGCCAGGATCCAGAGAGACATCCTCCTCGCATTCAACAGATTGCCAGGATCCAGAGAGACATCCTCCTCACATCCTCCTCACATGCAGCAGAGGGCCAGGATCCAGAGAGACATCCTCCTCACATGCAACAGATGGCCAGAATCCAGAGAGACAACCTCCTCGCATGCAACAGATGGCCAGGACCCCGAGAAACATCCTCCTCACATGCAAGAGATGGCCAGAATCCTGAGAGACATCCTCCTCACATGCAACAGATGGCCAGGATCCAGAGAGACTTCCTCCTCACATGCAAGAGATGGCCAGAATCCTGAGAGACATCCTCCTCACATGCAAAAGAAGGCCAGGCTCCAGAGAGACATCCTCCTCACATGCAAGAGATGGCCAGGATCCCGAGAGACATCCTCCTCACATGCAACAGATGGCCAGGATCCAGAGAGACATCCTCATCACATTCAAGAGAATGCCAGGATCCCGAGAGACATCCCCCTTGCATGCAAGAGACTGCCAGGATCCCAATAGCCATCCTTTTCACATGCAACAGATGGCCAGGATCCAGAGAAACATCCTCCTCACATGCAAGAGACAGCCAGGATCCTGAGAGACATCCTCCTCACATGCAACAGATGGCCAGGATCCAGAGAGACATCATCTTCACCTGCAAGAGACTGACTAGATCCTGAGAGACATCCCCTCAAATGCAAGAGACAGCCAGGATCCCGAGAGACATCCTCCTCACATGCAACAGATGGCCAGGATCCAGAGAGACATCCTCCTCACATGCACCAGATGGAAATGCTCCCAATAGACATCCTCCGCACATGCAACAGATGGCCAGGATCCAGAGACGCATTCTCCTCACATGCACCAGATGGAAAGGATCCCAATAGACATCCTCCTCACATGCAACAGATGGCCAGGATCCAGAGAGACATCCTCCTCACATGCAAGAGAATACCAGGGTCCCGAGAGACATCCCCCTTGCATGCAAGAGACTGCCAGGTTCCCAAGAGACATCCCCTTCACATGCAACAGACGGCCAGGATCCAGAGAAACATCCTCCTCACATGCAAGAGACAGCCAGGATCCTGAGAGACATCCTCCTCACATGCAACAGATGGCCAAGATGCCTAGAGACAACTTCCTCACATGCAAGAGACGGCCAGAATCCTGAGAGACATCCTCCTCACATGCAAGAGAGAGCTAGGATCCTGAGAGACATCCCTTCACATGCAACAGACGGCCAGGATCCCAAGAGACAACCTCCTCACATGTAGCAGATGGCCATGATCCAGAGAGACATCCTCCTTACATGCAACAGATGGCCAGAATCCAGAGAGCCGTCCTCCTCACATGCAACAGATTGCCGGGAAACATCTTCCTCACATGCAAGAGATGGCCAGGATCCCAAGAGACATCCTCCTCACATGCAACAGATGGCCAGGATCCAGAGAGACATCCTCCTCACATGCACCAGATGGAAAGGATCCCAATAGACATCCTCCTCACATGCAACAGATTGCCAGGATGCAGAGAGGCATCCTCCTCACATGCAGCAGACGGCCAGGATGCCTGGAGACATCCTCCTCACATGCAAGAGATGGCCAGGATCCTGAGAGACATCCTCCTCACATGCAAGAGACAGCTAGGTTCCCAAGAGACATCCTCTCACATGCAACACACAGCCAGGATCCAGAGAGACATCCTCCTCACATGCACCAGATGGAAAGGATCAGAATAGACATCCTCCTCACATGCAACAGATGGCCAGGATGCAAAGAGGCATCCTCCTCACGTGCAGCAGACAGCCAGGATGCCTAGATACATCCTCCTCACATGCAAGAGACCACCAGGATCCTGAGAGACATCCTCCTCACATGCAGCAGATGGCCAGGATCCAGAGAGACATCCTCCTCGCATTCAACAGATTGCCAGGATCCAGAGAGACATCCTCCTCACATCCTTCTCACATGCAGCAGAGGGCCAGGATCCAGAGAGACATCCTCCTCACATGCAAGAGACGGCCAGAATCCTGAGAGACATCCTCCTCACATGCAAGAGAGAGCTAGGATCCTGAGAGACATCCCTTCACATGCAACAGACGGCCAGGATCCCAAGAGACAACCTCCTCACATGTAGCAGATGGCCATGATCCAGAGAGACATCCTCCTTACATGCAACAGATGGCCAGAATCCAGAGAGCCGTCCTCCTCACATGCAACAGATTGCCGGGAAACATCCTCCTCACATGCAAGAGATGGCCAGGATCCCAAGAGACATCCTCCTCACATGCAACAGATGGCCAGGATCCAGAGACACATCCTCCTCACATGCAAGAGATGGCCAGGATCCAGAGAGACATCCTCCTCACATGCACCAGATGGAAAGGATCCCAATAGACATCCTCCTCACATGCAACAGATGGCCAGGATGCCTGGAGACATCCTCCTCACATGCAAGAGATAGCCAGGATCCTGAGAGACATCCTCCTCATATGCAAGAGACAGCTAGGTTCCCAAGAGACATCCTCTCACATGCAACACACAGCCAGGATCCAGAGAGACATCCTCCTCACATGCACCAGATGGAAAGGATCAGAATAGACATCCTCCTCACATGCAACAGATGGCCAGGATGCAAAGAGGCATCCTCCTCACATGCAGCAGACAGCCAGGATGCCTAGATACATCCTCCTCACATGCAAGAGACCACCAGGATCCTGAGAGACATCCTCCTCACATGCAGCAGATGGCCAGGATCCAGAGAGACATCCTCCTCGCATTCAACAGATTGCCAGGATCCAGAGAGACATCCTCCTCACATCCTCCTCACATGCAGCAGAGGGCCAGGATCCAGAGAGACATCCTCCTCACATGCAACAGATGGCCAGAATCCAGAGAGACAACCTCCTCGCATGCAACAGATGGCCATTACCCCGAGAAACATCCTCCTCACATGCAAGAGATGGCCAGAATCCTGAGAGACATCCTCCTCACATGCAACAGATGGCCAGGATCCAGAGAGACATCCTCCTCACATGCAAGAGATGGCCAGAATCCTGAGAGACATCCTCCTCACATGCAAAAGAAGGCCAGGCTCCAGAGAGACATCCTCCTCACATGCAAGAGATGGCCAGGATCCCGAGAGACATCCTCCTCACATGCAACAGATGGCCAGGATCCAGAGAGACATCCTCATCACATTCAAGAGAATGCCAGGATCCCGAGAGACATCCCCCTTGCATGCAAGAGACTGCCAGGATCCCAATAGCCATCCTTTTCACATGCAACAGATGGCCAGGATCCAGAGAAACATATTCCTCACATGCAAGAGACAGCCAGGATCCTGAGAGACATCCTCCTCACATGCAACAGATGGCCAGGATCCAGAGAGACATCATCTTCACCTGCAAAAGAGACTGACTAGATCCTGAGAGACATCCCCCTCAAATGCAAGAGACAGCCAGGATCCCGAGAGACATCCTCCTCACATGCAACAGATGGCCAGGATCCAGAAGGACATCCTCCTCACATGCACCAGATGGAAATGCTCCCAATAGACATCCTCCGCACATGCAACAGATGGCCAGGATCCAGAGACGCATTCTCCTCACATGCACCAGATGGAAAGGATCCCAATAGACATCCTCCTCACATGCAACAGATGGCCAGGATGCAGAGAAGCATCCTCTTCACATGCAGCAGATGGCCAAGATGCCTAGAGACATCCTCCTCACATGCAAGAGACGGCCAGAATCCTGAGAGACATCCTCCTCACATGCAAGAAAGAGCTAGGATCCTGAGAGACATCCCTTCACATGCAACAGACGGCCAGGATCCCAAGAGACAACCTCCTCACATGTAGCAGATGGCCATGATCCAGAGAGACATCCTCCTTACATGCAACAGATGGCCAGAATCCAGAGAGCCGTCCTCCTCACATGCAACAGATTGCCGGGAAACATCCTCCTCACATGCAAGAGATGGCCAGGATCCCAAGAGACATCCTCCTCACATGCAACAGATGGCCAGGATCCAGAGACACATCCTCCTCACATGCACCAGATGGAAAGGATCCCAATAGACATCCTCCTCACATGCAACAGATTGCCAGGATGCAGAGAGGCATCCTCCTCACATGCAGCAGACGGCCAGGATGCCTGGAGACATCCTCCTCACATGCAAGAGATGGCCAGGATCCTGAGAGACATCCTCTTCACAAGCAAGAGACAGCTAGGTTCCCAAGAGACATCCTCTCACATGCAACACACAGCCAGGATCCAGAGAGACATCCTCCTCACATGCACCAGATGGAAAGGATCAGAATAGACATCCTCCTCACATGCAACAGATGGCCAGGATGCAAAGAGGCATCCTCCTCACATGCAGCAGACAGCCAGGATGCCTAGATACATCCTCCTCACATGCAAGAGACCACCAGGATCCTGAGAGACATCCTCCTCACATGCAGCAGATGGCCAGGATCCAGAGAGACATCCTCCTCGCATTCAACAGATTGCCAGGATCCAGAGAGACATCCTCCTCACATCCTCCTCACATGCAGCAGAGGGCCAGGATCCAGAGAGACATCCTCCTCACATGCAACAGATGGCCAGAATCCAGAGAGACAACCTCCTCGCATGCAACAGATGGCCAGGACCCCGAGAAACATCCTCCTCACATGCAAGAGATGGCCAGAATCCTGAGAGACATCCTCCTCACATGCAACAGATGGCCAGGATCCAGAGAGACATCCTCCTCACATGCAAGAGAATACCAGGGTCCCGAGAGACATCCCCCTTGCATGCAAGAAACTGCCAGGTTCCCAAGAGACATCCCCTTCACATGCAACAGACGGCCAGGATCCAGAGAAACATCCTCCTCACATGCAAGAGACAGCCAGGATCCTGAGAGACATCCTCCTCACATGCAACAGATGGCCAGGATCCAGAGAGACATCTTCCTCACATGCAAGAGACTGCCTGGATCCTGGGAGACATCCCCTCAAATGCAAGAGACAGCCAGGATCCCGAGAGACATCCTCCTCACATTCAAGAGACAGCTAGGATCCCGAGAGACATCCCCCTCACATGCAACAGATGGCCAGGTTCCAGAGAGACATCCTCTTCACATGCACCAGATGGAAATGCTCCCAATAGACATCCTCCTCACATGCAACAGATGGACGGGATCCAGAGACACATTCTCCTCACATGCACCAGATGGAAACGATCCCAATAGACATCCTCCTCACATCCAACAGATGGCCAGGATGCAGAGAGGCATCCTCCTCACATGCAGCAGATGGCCAAAATGCCTAGAGACATCCTCCTCACATGCAAGAGACAGCCAGAATCCTGAGAGACATCCTCCTCACATGCAAGAGAGAGCTAGGATCCCGAGAGGCATCCCCTCACATGCAACAGATGGCCAGGATCCCAAGATACATCCTCCTCACATGCAGCAGATGGCCATGATCCAGAGAGACATCCTCCTCACATGCAACAGATGGCCAGAATCCAGAGAGACATCCTCCTCACATGCAACAGATGGCCAAGACCCGGAGAAACATCCTCCTCACATGCAAGAGATGGCCAGGATCCCTAGAGACATCCTCCTCACATGCAACAAATGGACAGGATCCAGGGACACATCCTCCTCACATGCAAGAGATGGCCAGGATCCAGAGAGACATCCTCGTCACATGCAAGAGACAGCCAGGATCCAGAGAGACATCCTCCTCACATGCAGCAGACCCCCATGATCCTGAGAGACATCCTCCTCACATGCAACAGATGGCTAGGATCCAGAGAGACATCTTCCTCACTTGCAAGAGACTGCCTAGATCCCGAGAGATATCCCCTCAAATGCAAGACACAGCCAGGATCCCGAGAGACATCCTCCTCACATTCAAGATCCAGCTAGGATCCCGAAGGATATCCCCTCACATGCAACAGATGGCCAGGATCCAGAGAGACATCCTCTTCACATGCAACAGATGGCCAGGATCTAGAGAGACATCCTCCTCACATGCAACAGATGGCCAGGATGCAGAGACCCATCCTCCTCACATGCAGCAGACGGCCAGGATGCCAAGAGACATCCTCCTCACATGCAAGAGACGGCCAGGATCCTGAGAGACATCCTCCTCACTTGCAAGAGACAGCTAGGATCCCAAGAGGCATCCCCTCACATGCAACAGACGGCCAGGATCCAGAGAGACATCCTCCTCACATGCACCAGATGGAAAGGATCCCAATAGACATCCTACTCACATGCAACAGATGGCCAGGATGCAGAGAGGCATCCTCCTCACATGCAGCAGACAGCCAGGATCCTGAGAGACATCCTCCTCACATGCAGCAGATGGCCAGGATGCAGCGAGACACCCTCCTCACATGCAGCAGACGGCCAGGATGCCTTGAGACATTCTCTTCACATGCAAGAGACAGCCAGGATCCCAAGCGATATCCTCCTCACATGCAAGAGACAGCTAGGATCCCGAGAGACATCCCCTCACATGCAACAGATGGCTAGGATCCCAAGAGACATCCTCCTCACATGCAGCAGACAGCCAGGATCCAGAGAGACATCCTCCTCACATGCAACAGATGGCCAGGACCCCGAGAAACATCCTCCTCACATGCAAGAGACGGCCAAGATCCCGAGAGACATCCTCCTCGCATGCAACAGATGGCCGGGATAAAAGAGAGACATCTTCCTCACATGCAAAAGACTGTCAGGATCCCGAGAGACATCCCCCTCACATGCAAGAGATGGCCAGGATCCCGATAGACATCCTCCTCACATTCTAGAGACTGACAGGATCCTGAGAGACATCCCCCTCACATCCAACAGATGGCCAGGTTTCAGAGAGACATCCTCCTCACATGCACCAGATGGAAAGGATCCCACTAGACATCCTCCTCACATGCAACAGATGGCCGGGATCCAGGGAGACATCCTCCTCACATACAACAGATGGCCAGGCTGCAGAGAGACATCCTCCTCACATGCAGCAGACGGCCAGGATGCCTAGAGAAATCCTCCTCACATGCAATAGACGGCCAGAATCCTGAGAGACATCCTCCTCACATGCAAGAGAGAGCTAGGATCCCGAGAGACATCCCTTCACATGCAACAGACGGCCAGGATCCCAAGAGACATCCTCCTCACATGTAGCAGATGGCCATGATCCAGAGAGACATCCTCCTCACATGCAACAGATGGCCAGAATCCAGAGAGCCATCCTCCTCACATGCAACAGATTGCCGGGAAACATCCTCCTCACATGCAAGAGATGGCCAGTATCCCAAGAGACATCCTCCTCACATGCAACAGATGGCCAGGATCCAGAGACACATCCTCCTCACATGCAAGAGATGGCCAGGATCCAGAGAGACATCCTCCTCACATGCACCAGATGGAAAGGATCCCAATAGACATCCTCCTCACATGCAACAGATTGCCAGGATGCAGAGAGGCATCCTCCTCACATGCAGCAGACAGCCAGGATGCCTGGAGACATCCTCCTCACATGCAAGAGATGGCCAGGATCCTGAGAGACATCCTCCTCACATGCAAGAGACAGCTAGGTTCCCAAGAGACATCCTCTCACATGCAACACACAGCCAGGATCCAGAGAGACATCCTCCTCACATGCACCAGATGGAAAGGATCAGAATAGACATCCTCCTCACATGCAACAGTTGGCCAGGATGCAAAGAGGCATCCTCCTCACATGCAGCAGACAGCCAGGATGCCTAGAGACATCCTCCTCACATGCAAGAGACCACCAGGATCCTGAGAGACATCCTCCTCACATGCAGCAGATGGCCAGGATCCAGAGAGACATCCTCCTCGCATTCAACAGATAGCCAGGATCCAGAGAGACATCCTCCTCACATGCAGCAGAGGGCCAGGATCCAGAGAGATATCCTCCTCAGATGCAACAGATGGCCAGAATCTGGAGAGACAACCTCCTCGCATGCAACAGATGGCCAGGACCCCGAGAAACATCCTCCTCACATGCAAGAGATGGCCAGAATCCTGAGAGACATCCTCCTCACATGCAACAGATGGCCAGGATCCAGAGAGACATCCTCCTCACATGCAAGAGAATACCAAGGTTCCGAGAGACATCCCCCTTGCATGCAAGAGACTGCCAGGTTCCCAAGAGACATCCCCTTCACATGCAACATATGGCCAGGATCCAGAGAAACATCCTCCTCACATGCAAGAGACAGCCAGGATCCTGAGAGACATCCTCCTCACATGCAACAGATGGCCAGGATCCAGAGAGACATCTTCCTCACATGCAAGAGACTGCCTGGATCCCGGGAGACATCCCCCTCAAATGCAAGAGACAGCCAGGATCCAGAGAGACATCCTCCTCACATTCAAGAGACAGCTAGGATCCCGAGAGACATCTCCCTCACATGCAACAGATGGCCAGGTTCCAGAGAGACATCCTCTTCACATGCACCAGATGGAAATGCTCCCAATAGACATCCTCCTCACATGCAACAGATGGACGGGATGCAGAGACACATTCTCCTCACATGCACCAGATGGAAAGGATCCCAATAGACATCCTCCTCACATGCAACAGATGGCCAGGATGCAGAGAGGCATCCACCTCACATGCAGCAGATGGCCAAGATGCCTAGAGACATCCTCCTCACATGCACCAGATGGAAAGGATCAGAATAGACATCCTCCTCACATGCAACAGATGGCCAGGATGCAAAGAGGCATCCTCCTCACATGCAGCAGACAGCCAGGATGCCTAGATACATCCTCCTCACATGCAAGAGACCACCAGGATCCTGAGAGACATCCTCCTCACATGCAGCAGATGGCCAGGATCCAGAGAGACATCCTCCTCGCATTCAACAGATTGCCAGGATCCAGAGAGACATCCTCCTCACATCCTCCTCACATGCAGCAGAGGGCCAGGATCCAGAGAGACATCCTCCTCACATGCAACAGATGGCCAGAATCCAGAGAGACAACCTCCTCGCATGCAACAGATGGCCAGGACCCCGAGAAACATCCTCCTCACATGCAAGAGATGGGCAGAATCCTGAGAGACATCCTCCTCACTTGCAACAGATGGCCAGGATCCAGAGAGACATCCTCCTCACATGCAAGAGAATACCAGGGTCCCAAGAGACATCCCCCTTGCATGCAAGAGACTGCCAGGTTCCCAAGAGACATCCCCTTCACATGCAACAGACGGCCAGGATCCAGAGAAACATCCTCCTCACATGCAAGAGACAGCCAGGATCCTGAGAGACATCCTCCTCACATGCACCAGATGGAAAGGATCCCAATAGACATCCTCCTCACATGCAACAGATGGCCAGGATGCAGAGAGGCATCCTCCTCACATGCAGCAGACGGCCAGCATGCCTGGAGACATCCTCCTCACATGCAAGAGATGGCCAGGATCCTGAGAGACATCCTCCTCACATGCAAGAGACAGCTAGGTTCCCAAGAGACATCCTCTCACATGCAACACACAGCCAGGATCCAGAGAGACATCCTCCTCACATGCACCAGATGGAAAGGATCCCAATAGACATCCTACTCACATGCAACAGATGGCCAGGATGCAGAGAGGCATCCTCCTCACATGCAGCAGACAGCCAGGATCCTGAGAGACATCCTCCTCACATGCAGCAGATGGCCAGGATGCAGCGAGACACCCTCCTCACATGCAGCAGACGGCCAGGATGCCTTGAGACATTCTCTTCACATGCAAGAGACAGCCAGGATCCCAAGCGATATCCTCCTCACATGCAAGAGACAGCTAGGATCCCGAGAGACATCCCCTCACATGCAACAGATGGCTAGGATCCCAAGAGACATCCTCCTCACATGCAGCAGACAGCCAGGATCCAGAGAGACATCCTCCTCACATGCAACAGATGGCCAGGACCCCGAGAAACATCCTCCTCACATGCAAGAGACGGCCAAGATCCCGAGAGACATCCTCCTCGCATGCAACAGATGGCCGGGATAAAAGAGAGACATCTTCCTCACATGCAAAAGACTGTCAGGATCCCGAGAGACATCCCCTCACATGCAAGAGATGGCCAGGATCCCGATAGACATCCTCCTCACATTCTAGAGACTGACAGGATCCTGAGAGACATCCCCCTCACATCCAACAGATGGCCAGGTTTCAGAGAGACATCCTCCTCACATGCACCAGATGGAAAGGATCCCACTAGACATCCTCCTCACATGCAACAGATGGCCGGGATCCAGGGAGACATCCTCCTCACATACAACAGATGGCCAGGCTGCAGAGAGACATCCTCCTCACATGCAGCAGACGGCCAGGATGCCTAGAGAAATCCTCCTCACATGCAATAGACGGCCAGAATCCTGAGAGACATCCTCCTCACATGCAAGAGAGAGCTAGGATCCTGAGAGACATCCCTTCACATGCAACAGACGGCCAGGATCCCAAGAGACATCCTCCTCACATGTAGCAGATGGCCATGATCCAGAGAGACATCCTCCTCACATGCAACAGATGGCCAGAATCCATAGAGCCGTCCTCCTCACATGCAACAGATTGCCGGGAAACATCCTCCTCACATGCAAGAGATGGCCAGGATCCCAAGAGACATCCTCCTCACATGCAACAGATGGCCAGGATCCAGAGACACATCCTCCTCACATGCAAGAGATGGCCAGGATCCAGAGAGACATCCTCCTCACATGCACCAGATGGAAAGGATCCCAATAGACATCCTCCTCACATGCAACAGATGGCCAGGATGCCTGGAGACATCCTCCTCACATGCAAGAGATGGCCAGGATCCTGAGAGACATCCTACTCATATGCAAGAGACAGCTAGGTTCCCAAGAGACATCCTCTCACATGCAACACACAGCCAGGATCCAGAGAGACATCCTCCTCACATGCACCAGATGGAAAGGATCAGAATAGACATCCTCCTCACATGCAACAGATGGCCAGGATGCAAAGAGGCATCCTCCTCACATGCAGCAGACAGCCAGGATGCCTAGATACATCCTCCTCACATGCAAGAGACCACCAGGATCCTGAGAGACATCCTCCTCACATGCAGCAGATGGCCAGGATCCAGAGAGACATCCTCCTCGCATTCAACAGATTGCCAGGATCCAGAGAGACATCCTCCTCACATCCTCCTCACATGCAGCAGAGGGCCAGGATCCAGAGAGACATCCTCCTCACATGCAACAGATGGCCAGAATCCAGAGAGACAACCTCCTCGCATGCAACAGATGGCCAGGACCCCGAGAAACATCCTCCTCACATGCAAGAGATGGCCAGAATCCTGAGAGACATCCTCTCACATGCAACACACAGCCAGGATCCAGAGAGACATCCTCCTCACATGCACCAGATGGAAAGGATCAGAATAGACATCCTCCTCACATGCAACAGTTGGCCAGGATGCAAAGAGGCATCCTCCTCACATGCAGCAGACAGCCAGGATGCCTAGAGACATCCTCCTCACATGCAACAGATGGCCAGGATCCAGAGAGACATCCTCATCACATTCAAGAGAATGCCAGGATCCCGAGAGACATCCCCCTTGCATGCAAGAGACTGCCAGGATCCCAATAGCCATCCTTTTCACATGCAACAGATGGCCAGGATCCAGAGAAACATCCTCCTCACATGCAAGAGACAGCCAGGATCCTGAGAGACATCCTCCTCACATGCAACAGATGGCCAGGATCCAGAGAGACATCATCTTCACCTGCAAGAGACTGACTAGATCCTGAGAGACATCCCCCTCAAATGCAAGAGACAGCCAGGATCCCGAGAGACATCCTCCTCACATGCAACAGATGGCCAGGATCCAGAGAGACATCCTCCTCACATGCACCAGATGGAAATGCTCCCAATAGACATCCTCCGCACATGCAACAGATGGCCAGGATCCAGAGACGCATTCTCCTCACATGCACCAGATGGAAAGGATCCCAATAGACATCCTCCTCACATGCAACAGATGGCCAGGATCCAGAGAGACATCCTCCTCACATGCAAGAGAATACCAGGGTCCCGAGAGACATCCCCCTTGCATGCAAGAGACTGCCAGGTTCCCAAGAGACATCCCCTTCACATGCAACAGACGGCCAGGATCCAGAGAAACATCCTCCTCACATGCAAGAGACAGCCAGGATCCTGAGAGACATCCTCCTCACATGCAACAGATGGCCAAGATGCCTAGAGACAACTTCCTCACATGCAAGAGACGGCCAGAATCCTGAGAGACATCCTCCTCACATGCAAGAGAGAGCTAGGATCCTGAGAGACATCCCTTCACATGCAACAGACGGCCAGGATCCCAAGAGACAACCTCCTCACATGTAGCAGATGGCCATGATCCAGAGAGACATCCTCCTTACATGCAACAGATGGCCAGAATCCAGAGAGCCGTCCTCCTCACATGCAACAGATTGCCGGGAAACATCTTCCTCACATGCAAGAGATGGCCAGGATCCCAAGAGACATCCTCCTCACATGCAACAGATGGCCAGGATCCAGAGAGACATCCTCCTCACATGCACCAGATGGAAAGGATCCCAATAGACATCCTCCTCACATGCAACAGATTGCCAGGATGCAGAGAGGCATCCTCCTCACATGCAGCAGACGGCCAGGATGCCTTGAGACATCCTCCTCACATGCAAGAGATGGCCAGGATCCTGAGAGACATCCTCCTCACATGCAAGAGACAGCTAGGTTCCCAAGAGACATCCTCTCACATGCAACACACAGCCAGGATCCAGAGAGACATCCTCCTCACATGCACCAGATGGAAAGGATCAGAATAGACATCCTCCTCACATGCAACAGATGGCCAGGATGCAAAGAGGCATCCTCCTCACGTGCAGCAGACAGCCAGGATGCCTAGATACATCCTCCTCACATGCAAGAGACCACCAGGATCCTGAGAGACATCCTCCTCACATGCAGCAGATGGCCAGGATCCAGAGAGACATCCTCCTCGCATTCAACAGATTGCCAGGATCCAGAGAGACATCCTCCTCACATCCTTCTCACATGCAGCAGAGGGCCAGGATCCAGAGAGACATCCTCCTCACATGCAAGAGACGGCCAGAATCCTGAGAGACATCCTCCTCACATGCAAGAGAGAGCTAGGATCCTGAGAGACATCCCTTCACATGCAACAGACGGCCAGGATCCCAAGAGACAACCTCCTCACATGTAGCAGATGGCCATGATCCAGAGAGACATCCTCCTTACATGCAACAGATGGCCAGAATCCAGAGAGCCGTCCTCCTCACATGCAACAGATTGCCGGGAAACATCCTCCTCACATGCAAGAGATGGCCAGGATCCCAAGAGACATCCTCCTCACATGCAACAGATGGCCAGGATCCAGAGACACATCCTCCTCACATGCAAGAGATGGCCAGGATCCAGAGAGACATCCTCCTCACATGCACCAGATGGAAAGGATCCCAATAGACATCCTCCTCACATGCAACAGATGGCCAGGATGCCTGGAGACATCCTCCTCACATGCAAGAGATAGCCAGGATCCTGAGAGACATCCTCCTCATATGCAAGAGACAGCTAGGTTCCCAAGAGACATCCTCTCACATGCAACACACAGCCAGGATCCAGAGAGACATCCTCCTCACATGCACCAGATGGAAAGGATCAGAATAGACATCCTCCTCACATGCAACAGATGGCCAGGATGCAAAGAGGCATCCTCCTCACATGCAGCAGACAGCCAGGATGCCTAGATACATCCTCCTCACATGCAAGAGACCACCAGGATCCTGAGAGACATCCTCCTCACATGCAGCAGATGGCCAGGATCCAGAGAGACATCCTCCTCGCATTCAACAGATTGCCAGGATCCAGAGAGACATCCTCCTCACATCCTCCTCACATGCAGCAGAGGGCCAGGATCCAGAGAGACATCCTCCTCACATGCAACAGATGGCCAGAATCCAGAGAGACAACCTCCTCGCATGCAACAGATGGCCATTACCCCGAGAAACATCCTCCTCACATGCAAGAGATGGCCAGAATCCTGAGAGACATCCTCCTCACATGCAACAGATGGCCAGGATCCAGAGAGACATCCTCCTCACATGCAAGAGATGGCCAGAATCCTGAGAGACATCCTCCTCACATGCAAAAGAAGGCCAGGCTCCAGAGAGACATCCTCCTCACATGCAAGAGATGGCCAGGATCCCGAGAGACATCCTCCTCACATGCAACAGATGGCCAGGATCCAGAGAGACATCCTCATCACATTCAAGAGAATGCCAGGATCCCGAGAGACATCCCCCTTGCATGCAAGAGACTGCCAGGATCCCAATAGCCATCCTTTTCACATGCAACAGATGGCCAGGATCCAGAGAAACATATTCCTCACATGCAAGAGACAGCCAGGATCCTGAGAGACATCCTCCTCACATGCAACAGATGGCCAGGATCCAGAGAGACATCATCTTCACCTGCAAGACACTGACTAGATCCTGAGAGACATCCCCCTCAAATGCAAGAGACAGCCAGGATCCCGAGAGACATCCTCCTCACATGCAACAGATGGCCAGGATCCAGAAGGACATCCTCCTCACATGCACCAGATGGAAATGCTCCCAATAGACATCCTCCGCACATGCAACAGATGGCCAGGATCCAGAGACGCATTCTCCTCACATGCACCAGATGGAAAGGATCCCAATAGACATCCTCCTCACATGCAACAGATGGCCAGGATGCAGAGAAGCATCCTCTTCACATGCAGCAGATGGCCAAGATGCCTAGAGACATCCTCCTCACATGCAAGAGACGGCCAGAATCCTGAGAGACATCCTCCTCACATGCAAGAAAGAGCTAGGATCCTGAGAGACATCCCTTCACATGCAACAGACGGCCAGGATCCCAAGAGACAACCTCCTCACATGTAGCAGATGGCCATGATCCAGAGAGACATCCTCCTTACATGCAACAGATGGCCAGAATCCAGAGAGCCGTCCTCCTCACATGCAACAGATTGCCGGGAAACATCCTCCTCACATGCAAGAGATGGCCAGGATCCCAAGAGACATCCTCCTCACATGCAACAGATGGCCAGGATCCAGAGACACATCCTCCTCACATGCACCAGATGGAAAGGATCCCAATAGACATCCTCCTCACATGCAACAGATGGCCAGGATGCAGAGAGGCATCCTCCTCACATGCAGCAGACGGCCAGGATGCCTGGAGACATCCTCCTCACATGCAAGAGATGGCCAGGATCCTGAGAGACATCCTCTTCACAAGCAAGAGACAGCTAGGTTCCCAAGAGACATCCTCTCACATGCAACACACAGCCAGGATCCAGAGAGACATCCTCCTCACATGCACCAGATGGAAAGGATCAGAATAGACATCCTCCTCACATGCAACAGATGGCCAGGATGCAAAGAGGCATCCTCCTCACATGCAGCAGACAGCCAGGATGCCTAGATACATCCTCCTCACATGCAAGAGACCACCAGGATCCTGAGAGACATCCTCCTCACATGCAGCAGATGGCCAGGATCCAGAGAGACATCCTCCTCGCATTCAACAGATTGCCAGGATCCAGAGAGACATCCTCCTCACATCCTCCTCACATGCAGCAGAGGGCCAGGATCCAGAGAGACATCCTCCTCACATGCAACAGATGGCCAGAATCCAGAGAGACAACCTCCTCGCATGCAACAGATGGCCAGGACCCCGAGAAACATCCTCCTCACATGCAAGAGATGGCCAGAATCCTGAGAGACATCCTCCTCACATGCAACAGATGGCCAGGATCCAGAGAGACATCCTCCTCACATGCAAGAGAATACCAGGGTCCCGAGAGACATCCCCCTTGCATGCAAGAAACTGCCAGGTTCCCAAGAGACATCCCCTTCACATGCAACAGACGGCCAGGATCCAGAGAAACATCCTCCTCACATGCAAGAGACAGCCAGGATCCTGAGAGACATCCTCCTCACATGCAACAGATGGCCAGGATCCAGAGAGACATCTTCCTCACATGCAAGAGACTGCCTGGATCCTGGGAGACATCCCCCTCAAATGCAAGAGACAGCCAGGATCCCGAGAGACATCCTCCTCACATTCAAGAGACAGCTAGGATCCCGAGAGACATCCCCCTCACATGCAACAGATGGCCAGGTTCCAGAGAGACATCCTCTTCACATGCACCAGATGGAAATGCTCCCAATAGACATCCTCCTCACATGCAACAGATGGACGGGATCCAGAGACACATTCTCCTCACATGCACCAGATGGAAACGATCCCAATAGACATCCTCCTCACATCCAACAGATGGCCAGGATGCAGAGAGGCATCCTCCTCACATGCAGCAGATGGCCAAAATGCCTAGAGACATCCTCCTCACATGCAAGAGACAGCCAGAATCCTGAGAGACATCCTCCTCACATGCAAGAGAGAGCTAGGATCCCGAGAGGCATCCCCTCACATGCAACAGATGGCCAGGATCCCAAGATACATCCTCCTCACATGCAGCAGATGGCCATGATCCAGAGAGACATCCTCCTCACATGCAACAGATGGCCAGAATCCAGATAGACATCCTCCTCACATGCAACAGATGGCCAAGACCCGGAGAAACATCCTCCTCACATGCAAGAGATGGCCAGGATCCCTAGAGACATCCTCCTCACATGCAACAAATGGACAGGATCCAGGGACACATCCTCCTCACATGCAAGAGATGGCCAGGATCCAGAGAGACATCCTCGTCACATGCAAGAGACAGCCAGGATCCAGAGAGACATCCTCCTCACATGCAGCAGACCCCCATGATCCTGAGAGACATCCTCCTCACATGCAACAGATGGCTAGGATCCAGAGAGACATCTTCCTCACTTGCAAGAGACTGCCTAGATCCCGAGAGATATCCCCCTCAAATGCAAGACACAGCCAGGATCCCGAGAGACATCCTCCTCACATTCAAGATCCAGCTAGGATCCCGAAGGATATCCCCCTCACATGCAACAGATGGCCAGGATCCAGAGAGACATCCTCTTCACATGCAACAGATGGCCAGGATCTAGAGAGACATCCTCCTCACATGCAACAGATGGCCAGGATGCAGAGACCCATCCTCCTCACATGCAGCAGACGGCCAGGATGCCAAGAGACATCCTCCTCACATGCAAGAGACGGCCAGGATCCTGAGAGACATCCTCCTCACTTGCAAGAGACAGCTAGGATCCCAAGAGGCATCCCCTCACATGCAACAGACGGCCAGGATCCAGAGAGACATCCTCCTCACATGCACCAGATGGAAAGGATCCCAATAGACATCCTACTCACATGCAACAGATGGCCAGGATGCAGAGAGGCATCCTCCTCACATGCAGCAGACAGCCAGGATCCTGAGAGACATCCTCCTCACATGCAGCAGATGGCCAGGATGCAGCGAGACACCCTCCTCACATGCAGCAGACGGCCAGGATGCCTTGAGACATTCTCTTCACATGCAAGAGACAGCCAGGATCCCAAGCGATATCCTCCTCACATGCAAGAGACAGCTAGGATCCCGAGAGACATCCCCTCACATGCAACAGATGGCTAGGATCCCAAGAGACATCCTCCTCACATGCAGCAGACAGCCAGGATCCAGAGAGACATCCTCCTCACATGCAACAGATGGCCAGGACCCCGAGAAACATCCTCCTCACATGCAAGAGATGGCCAAGATCCCGAGAGACATCCTCCTCGCATGCAACAGATGGCCGGGATAAAAGAGAGACATCTTCCTCACATGCAAAAGACTGTCAGGATCCCGAGAGACATCCCCCTCACATGCAAGAGATGGCCAGGATCCCGATAGACATCCTCCTCACATTCTAGAGACTGACAGGATCCTGAGAGACATCCCCTCACATCCAACAGATGGCCAGGTTTCAGAGAGACATCCTCCTCACATGCACCAGATGGAAAGGATCCCACTAGACATCCTCCTCACATGCAACAGATGGCCGGGATCCAGGGAGACATCCTCCTCACATACAACAGATGGCCAGGCTGCAGAGAGACATCCTCCTCACATGCAGCAGACGGCCAGGATGCCTAGAGAAATCCTCCTCACATGCAATAGACGGCCAGAATCCTGAGAGACATCCTCCTCACATGCAAGAGAGAGCTAGGATCCCGAGAGACATCCCTTCACATGCAACAGACGGCCAGGATCCCAAGAGACATCCTCCTCACATGTAGCAGATGGCCATGATCCAGAGAGACATCCTCCTCACATGCAACAGATGGCCAGAATCCAGAGAGCCATCCTCCTCACATGCAACAGATTGCCGGGAAACATCCTCCTCACATGCAAGAGATGGCCAGTATCCCAAGAGACATCCTCCTCACATGCAACAGATGGCCAGGATCCAGAGACACATCCTCCTCACATGCAAGAGATGGCCAGGATCCAGAGAGACATCCTCCTCACATGCACCAGATGGAAAGGATCCCAATAGACATCCTCCTCACATGCAACAGATTGCCAGGATGCAGAGAGGCATCCTCCTCACATGCAGCAGACAGCCAGGATGCCTGGAGACATCCTCCTCACATGCAAGAGATGGCCAGGATCCTGAGAGACATCCTCCTCACATGCAAGAGACAGCTAGGTTCCCAAGAGACATCCTCTCACATGCAACACACAGCCAGGATCCAGAGAGACATCCTCCTCACATGCACCAGATGGAAAGGATCAGAATAGACATCCTCCTCACATGCAACAGTTGGCCAGGATGCAAAGAGGCATCCTCCTCACATGCAGCAGACAGCCAGGATGCCTAGAGACATCCTCCTCACATGCAAGAGACCACCAGGATCCTGAGAGACATCCTCCTCACATGCAGCAGATGGCCAGGATCCAGAGAGACATCCTCCTCGCATTCAACAGATAGCCAGGATCCAGAGAGACATCCTCCTCACATCCTCCTCACATGCAGCAGAGGGCCAGGATCCAGAGAGATATCCTCCTCACATGCAACAGATGGCCAGAATCTGGAGAGACAACCTCCTCGCATGCAACAGATGGCCAGGACCCCGAGAAACATCCTCCTCACATGCAAGAGATGGCCAGAATCCTGAGAGACATCCTCCTCACATGCAACAGATGGCCAGGATCCAGAGAGACATCCTCCTCACATGCAAGAGAATACCAAGGTTCCGAGAGACATCCCCCTTGCATGCAAGAGACTGCCAGGTTCCCAAGAGACATCCCCTTCACATGCAACATATGGCCAGGATCCAGAGAAACATCCTCCTCACATGCAAGAGACAGCCAGGATCCTGAGAGACATCCTCCTCACATGCAACAGATGGCCAGGATCCAGAGAGACATCTTCCTCACATGCAAGAGACTGCCTGGATCCCGGGAGACATCCCCCTCAAATGCAAGAGACAGCCAGGATCCAGAGAGACATCCTCCTCACATTCAAGAGACAGCTAGGATCCCGAGAGACATCTCCCTCACATGCAACAGATGGCCAGGTTCCAGAGAGACATCCTCTTCACATGCACCAGATGGAAATGCTCCCAATAGACATCCTCCTCACATGCAACAGATGGACGGGATGCAGAGACACATTCTCCTCACATGCACCAGATGGAAAGGATCCCAATAGACATCCTCCTCACATGCAACAGATGGCCAGGATGCAGAGAGGCATCCACCTCACATGCAGCAGATGGCCAAGATGCCTAGAGACATCCTCCTCACATGCACCAGATGGAAAGGATCAGAATAGACATCCTCCTCACATGCAACAGATGGCCAGGATGCAAAGAGGCATCCTCCTCACATGCAGCAGACAGCCAGGATGCCTAGATACATCCTCCTCACATGCAAGAGACCACCAGGATCCTGAGAGACATCCTCCTCACATGCAGCAGATGGCCAGGATCCAGAGAGACATCCTCCTCGCATTCAACAGATTGCCAGGATCCAGAGAGACATCCTCCTCACATCCTCCTCACATGCAGCAGAGGGCCAGGATCCAGAGAGACATCCTCCTCACATGCAACAGATGGCCAGAATCCAGAGAGACAACCTCCTCGCATGCAACAGATGGCCAGGACCCCGAGAAACATCCTCCTCACATGCAAGAGATGGGCAGAATCCTGAGAGACATCCTCCTCACTTGCAACAGATGGCCAGGATCCAGAGAGACATCCTCCTCACATGCAAGAGAATACCAGGGTCCCAAGAGACATCCCCCTTGCATGCAAGAGACTGCCAGGTTCCCAAGAGACATCCCCTTCACATGCAACAGACGGCCAGGATCCAGAGAAACATCCTCCTCACATGCAAGAGACAGCCAGGATCCTGAGAGACATCCTCCTCACATGCACCAGATGGAAAGGATCCCAATAGACATCCTCCTCACATGCAACAGATGGCCAGGATGCAGAGAGGCATCCTCCTCACATGCAGCAGACGGCCAGCATGCCTGGAGACATCCTCCTCACATGCAAGAGATGGCCAGGATCCTGAGAGACATCCTCCTCACATGCAAGAGACAGCTAGGTTCCCAAGAGACATCCTCTCACATGCAACACACAGCCAGGATCCAGAGAGACATCCTCCTCACATGCACCAGATGGAAAGGATCCCAATAGACATCCTACTCACATGCAACAGATGGCCAGGATGCAGAGAGGCATCCTCCTCACATGCAGCAGACAGCCAGGATCCTGAGAGACATCCTCCTCACATGCAGCAGATGGCCAGGATGCAGCGAGACACCCTCCTCACATGCAGCAGACGGCCAGGATGCCTTGAGACATTCTCTTCACATGCAAGAGACAGCCAGGATCCCAAGCGATATCCTCCTCACATGCAAGAGACAGCTAGGATCCCGAGAGACATCCCCTCACATGCAACAGATGGCTAGGATCCCAAGAGACATCCTCCTCACATGCAGCAGACAGCCAGGATCCAGAGAGACATCCTCCTCACATGCAACAGATGGCCAGGACCCCGAGAAACATCCTCCTCACATGCAAGAGACGGCCAAGATCCCGAGAGACATCCTCCTCGCATGCAACAGATGGCCGGGATAAAGAGAGACATCTTCCTCACATGCAAAAGACTGTCAGGATCCCGAGAGACATCCCCCTCACATGCAAGAGATGGCCAGGATCCCGATAGACATCCTCCTCACATTCTAGAGACTGACAGGATCCTGAGAGACATCCCCCTCACATCCAACAGATGGCCAGGTTTCAGAGAGACATCCTCCTCACATGCACCAGATGGAAAGGATCCCACTAGACATCCTCCTCACATGCAACAGATGGCCGGGATCCAGGGAGACATCCTCCTCACATACAACAGATGGCCAGGCTGCAGAGAGACATCCTCCTCACATGCAGCAGACGGCCAGGATGCCTAGAGAAATCCTCCTCACATGCAATAGACGGCCAGAATCCTGAGAGACATCCTCCTCACATGCAAGAGAGAGCTAGGATCCCGAGAGACATCCCTTCACATGCAACAGACGGCCAGGATCCCAAGAGACATCCTCCTCACATGTAGCAGATGGCCATGATCCAGAGAGACATCCTCCTCACATGCAACAGATGGCCAGAATCCAGAGAGCCATCCTCCTCACATGCAACAGATTGCCGGGAAACATCCTCCTCACATGCAAGAGATGGCCAGTATCCCAAGAGACATCCTCCTCACATGCAACAGATGGCCAGGATCCAGAGACACATCCTCCTCACATGCAAGAGATGGCCAGGATCCAGAGAGACATCCTCCTCACATGCACCAGATGGAAAGGATCCCAATAGACATCCTCCTCACATGCAACAGATTGCCAGGATGCAGAGAGGCATCCTCCTCACATGCAGCAGACAGCCAGGATGCCTGGAGACATCCTCCTCACATGCAAGAGATGGCCAGGATCCTGAGAGACATCCTCCTCACATGCAAGAGACAGCTAGGTTCCCAAGAGACATCCTCTCACATGCAACACACAGCCAGGATCCAGAGAGACATCCTCCTCACATGCACCAGATGGAAAGGATCAGAATAGACATCCTCCTCACATGCAACAGTTGGCCAGGATGCAAAGAGGCATCCTCCTCACATGCAGCAGACAGCCAGGATGCCTAGAGACATCCTCCTCACATGCAAGAGACCACCAGGATCCTGAGAGACATCCTCCTCACATGCAGCAGATGGCCAGGATCCAGAGAGACATCCTCCTCGCATTCAACAGATAGCCAGGATCCAGAGAGACATCCTCCTCACATCCTCCTCACATGCAGCAGAGGGCCAGGATCCAGAGAGATATCCTCCTCACATGCAACAGATGGCCAGAATCTGGAGAGACAACCTCCTCGCATGCAACAGATGGCCAGGACCCCGAGAAACATCCTCCTCACATGCAAGAGATGGCCAGAATCCTGAGAGACATCCTCCTCACATGCAACAGATGGCCAGGATCCAGAGAGACATCCTCCTCACATGCAAGAGAATACCAAGGTTCCGAGAGACATCCCCCTTGCATGCAAGAGACTGCCAGGTTCCCAAGAGACATCCCCTTCACATGCAACATATGGCCAGGATCCAGAGAAACATCCTCCTCACATGCAAGAGACAGCCAGGATCCTGAGAGACATCCTCCTCACATGCAACAGATGGCCAGGATCCAGAGAGACATCTTCCTCACATGCAAGAGACTGCCTGGATCCCGGGAGACATCCCCCTCAAATGCAAGAGACAGCCAGGATCCAGAGAGACATCCTCCTCACATTCAAGAGACAGCTAGGATCCCGAGAGACATCTCCCTCACATGCAACAGATGGCCAGGTTCCAGAGAGACATCCTCTTCACATGCACCAGATGGAAATGCTCCCAATAGACATCCTCCTCACATGCAACAGATGGACGGGATGCAGAGACACATTCTCCTCACATGCACCAGATGGAAAGGATCCCAATAGACATCCTCCTCACATGCAACAGATGGCCAGGATGCAGAGAGGCATCCTCCTCACATGCAGCAGATGGCCAAGATGCCTAGAGACATCCTCCTCACATGCACCAGATGGAAAGGATCCAGAATAGACATCCTCCTCACATGCAACAGATGGCCAGGATGCAAAGAGGCATCCTCCTCACATGCAGCAGACAGCCAGGATGCCTAGATACATCCTCCTCACATGCAAGAGACCACCAGGATCCTGAGAGACATCCTCCTCACATGCAGCAGATGGCCAGGATCCAGAGAGACATCCTCCTCGCATTCAACAGATTGCCAGGATCCCAGAGAGACATCCTCCTACATCCTCCTCACATGCAGCAGAGGGCCAGGATCCAGAGAGACATCCTCCTCACATGCAACAGATGGCCAGAATCCAGAGAGACAACCTCCTCGCATGCAACAGATGGCCAGGACCCCGAGAAACATCCTCCTCACATGCAAGAGATGGGCAGAATCCTGAGAGACATCCTCCTCACATGCAACAGATGGCCAGGATCCAGAGAGACATCCTCCTCACATGCAAGAGAATACCAGGGTCCCAAGAGACATCCCCCTTGCATGCAAGAGACTGCCAGGTTCCCAAGAGACATCCCCTTCACATGCAACAGACGGCCAGGATCCAGAGAAACATCCTCCTCACATGCAAGAGACAGCCAGGATCCTGAGAGACATCCTCCTCACATGCACCAGATGGAAAGGATCCCAATAGACATCCTCCTCACATGCAACAGATGGCCAGGATGCAGAGAGGCATCCTCCTCACATGCAGCAGACGGCCAGCATGCCTGGAGACATCCTCCTCACATGCAAGAGATGGCCAGGATCCTGAGAGACATCCTCCTCACATGCAAGAGACAGCTAGGTTCCCAAGAGACATCCTCTCACATGCAACACACAGCCAGGATCCAGAGAGACATCCTCCTCACATGCACCAGATGGAAAGGATCAGAATAGACATCCTCCTCACATGCAACAGATGGCCAGGATGCAAAGAGGCATCCTCCTCACGTGCAGCAGACAGCCAGGATGCCTAGATACATCCTCCTCACATGCAAGAGACCACCAGGATCCTGAGAGACATCCTCCTCACATGCAGCAGATGGCCAGGATCCAGAGAGACATCCTCCTCGCATTCAACAGATTGCCAGGATCCAGAGAGACATCCTCCTCACATCCTCCTCACATGCAGCAGAGGGCCAGGATCCAGAGAGACATCCTCCTCACATGCAAGAGACGGCCAGAATCCTGAGAGACATCCTCCTCACATGCAAGAGAGAGCTAGGATCCTGAGAGACATCCCTTCACATGCAACAGACGGCCAGGATCCCAAGAGACAACCTCCTCACATGTAGCAGATGGCCATGATCCAGAGAGACATCCTCCTTACATGCAACAGATGGCCAGAATCCAGAGAGCCGTCCTCCTCACATGCAACAGATTGCCGGGAAACATCCTCCTCACATGCAAGAGATGGCCAGGATCCCAAGAGACATCCTCCTCACATGCAACAGATGGCCAGGATCCAGAGACACATCCTCCTCACATGCAAGAGATGGCCAGGATCCAGAGAGACATCCTCCTCACATGCACCAGATGGAAAGGATCCCAATAGACATCCTCCTCACATGCAACAGATGGCCAGGATGCCTGGAGACATCCTCCTCACATGCAAGAGATGGACAGGATCCTGAGAGACATCCTCCTCATATGCAAGAGACAGCTAGGTTCCCAAGAGACATCCTCTCACATGCAACACACAGCCAAGATCCAGAGAGACATCCTCCTCACATGCACCATATGGGAAGGATCAGAATAGACATCCTCCTCACATGCAACAGATGGCCAGGATGCAAAGAGGCATCCTCCTCACATGCAGCAGACAGCCAGGATGCCTAGATACATCCTCCTCACATGCAAGAGACCACCAGGATCCTGAGAGACATCCTCCTCACATGCAGCAGATGGCCAGGATCCAGAGAGACATCCTCCTCGCATTCAACAGATTGCCAGGATCCAGAGAGACATCCTCCTCACATCCTCCTCACATGCAGCAGAGGGCCAGGATCCAGAGAGACTTCCTCCTCACATGCAACAGATGGCCAGAATCCAGAGAGACAACCTCCTCGCATGCAACAGATGGCCAGGACCCCGAGAAACATCCTCCTCACATGCAAGAGATGGCCAGAATCCTGAGAGACATCCTCCTCACATGCAACAGATGGCCAGGATCCAGAGAGACATCCTCCTCACATGCAAGAGATGGCCAGAATCCTGAGAGACATCCTCCTCACATGCAAAAGAAGGCCAGACTCCAGAGAGACATCCTCCTCACATGCAAGAGATGGCCAGGATCCCGAGAGACATCCTCCTCACATGCAACAGATGGCCAGGATCCAGAGAGACATCCTCATCACATTCAAGAGAATGCCAGGATCCCGAGAGACATCCCCCTTGCATGCAAGAGACTGCCAGGATCCCAATAGCCATCCTTTTCACATGCAACAGATGGCCAGGATCCAGAGAAACATCCTCCTCACATGCAAGAGACAGCCAGGATCCTGAGAGACATCCTCCTCACATGCAACAGATGGCCACGATCCAGAGAGACATCATCTTCACCTGCAAGAGACTGACTAGATCCTGAGAGACATCCCCCTCAAATGCAAGAGACAGCCAGGATCCCGAGAGACATCCTCCTCACATGCAACAGATGGCCAGGATCCAGAGAGACATCCTCCTCACATGCACCAGATGGAAATGCTCCCAATAGACATCCTCCGCACATGCAACAGATGGCCAGGATCCAGAGACGCATTCTCCTCACATGCACCAGATGGAAAGGATCCCAATAGACATCCTCCTCACATGCAGCAGATGGCCAAGATGCCTAGAGACATCCTCCTCACATGCAAGAGACGGCCAGAATCCTGAGAGACATCCTCCTCACATGCAACAGACGGCCAGGATCCCAAGAGACAACCTCCTCACATGTAGCAGATGGCCATGATCCAGAGAGACATCCTCCTTACATGCAACAGATGGCCAGAATCCAGAGAGTCGTCCTCCTCACATGCAACAGATTGCCGGGAAACATCTTCCTCACATGCAAGAGATGGCCAGGATCCCAAGAGACATCCTCCTCACATGCAACAGATGGCCAGGATCCAGAGAGACATCCTCCTCACATGCACCAGATGGAAAGGATCCCAATAGACATCCTCCTCACATGCAACAGATGGCCAGGATGCAGAGAGGCATCCTCCTCACATGCAGCAGACGGCCAGGATGCCTGGAGACATCCTCCTCACATGCAAGAGATGGCCAGGATCCTGAGAGACATCCTCCTCACATGCAAGAGACAGCTAGGTTCCCAAGAGACATCCTCTCACATGCAACACACAGCCAGGATCCAGAGAGACATCCTCCTCACATGCACCAGATGGAAAGGATCAGAATAGACATCCTCCTCACATGCAACAGATGGCCAGGATGCAAAGAGGCATCCTCCTCACGTGCAGCAGACAGCCAGGATGCCTAGATACATCCTCCTCACATGCAAGAGACCGCCAGGATCCTGAGAGACATCCTCCTCACATGCAGCAGATGGCCAGGATCCAGAGAGACATCCTCCTCGCATTCAACAGATTGCCAGGATCCAAAGAGACATCCTCCTCACATCCTCCTCACATGCAGCAGAGGGCCAGGATCCAGAGAGACATCCTCCTCACATGCAAGAGACGGCCAGAATCCTGAGAGACATCCTCCTCACATGCAAGAGAGAGCTAGGATCCTGAGAGACATCCCTTCACATGCAACAGACGGCCAGGATCCCAAGAGACAACCTCCTCACATGTAGCAGATGGCCATGATGCAGAGAGACATCCTCCTTACATGCAACAGATGGCCAGGATCCAGAGAGACATCCTCCTCACATGCACCAGATGGAAAGGATCCCAATAGACATCCTCCTCACATGCAACAGATGGCCAGGATGCCTGGAGACATCCTCCTCACATGCAAGAGATGGCCAGGATCCTGAGAGACATCCTCCTCATATGCAAGAGATGGCCAGGATCCAGAGAGACATCCTCCTCACATCCTCCTCACATCCTCCTCACATGCAGCAGAGGGCCAGGATCCAGAGAGACATCCTCCTCACATGCAACAGATGGCCAGAATCCAGAGAGACAACCTCCTCGCATGCAACAGATGGCCAGGACCCCGAGAAACATCCTCCTCACATGCAAGAGATGGCCAGAATCCTGAGAGACATCCTCCTCACATGCAACAGATGGCCAGGATCCAGAGAGACATCCTCCTCACATGCAAGAGATGGCCAGAATCCTGAGGGACATCCTCCTCACATGCAAAAGAAGGCCAGGCTCCAGAGAGACATCCTCTTCACATGCAAGAGATGGCCAGGATCCCGAGAGACATCCTCCTCACATGCAACAGATGGCCAGGATCCAGAGAGACATCCTCATCACATTAAAGAGAATGCCAGGATCCCGAGAGACATCCCCCTTGCATGCAAGAGACTGCCAGGATCCCAATAGCCATCCTTTTCACATGCAACAGATGGCCAGGATCCAGAGAAACATCCTCCTCACATGCAAGAGACAGCCAGGATCCTGAGAGACATCCTCCTCACATGCAACAGATGGCCAGGATCCAGAGAGACATCATCTTCACCTGCAAGAGACTGACTAGATCCTGAGAGACATCCCCCTCAAATGCAAGAGACAGCCAGGATCCCGAGAGACATCCTCCTCACATGCAACAGATGGCCAGGATCCAGAGAGACATCCTCCTCACATGCACCAGATGGAAATGCTCCCAATAGACATCCTCCGCACATGCAACAGATGGCCAGGATCCAGAGACGCATTCTCCTCACATGCACCAGATGGAAAGGATCCCAATAGACATCCTCCTCACATGCAACAGATGGCCAGGATGCAGAGAAGCATCCTCTTCACATGCAGCAGATGGCCAAGATGCCTAGAGACATCCTCCTCACATGCAAGAGACGGTCAGAATCCTGAGAGACATCCTCCTCACATGCAAGAGAGAGCTAGGATCCTGAGAGACATCCCTTCACATGCAACAGACGGCCAGGATCCCAAGAGACAACCTCCTCACATGTAGCAGATGGCCATGATCCAGAGAGACATCCTCCTTACATGCAACAGATGGCCAGAATCCAGAGAGCCGTCCTCCTCACATGCAACGGATTGCCGGGAAACATCCTCCTCACATGCAAGAGATGCCCAGGATCCCAAGAGACATCCTCCTCACATGCAACAGATGGCCAGGATCCAGAGAGACATCCTCCTCACATGCACCATATGGAAAGGATCCCAATAGACATCCTCCTCACATGCAACAGATGGCCAGGATGCAGAGAGGCATCCTCCTCACATGCAGCAGACGGCCAGGATGCCTGGAGACATCCTCCTCACATGCAAGAGATGGCCAGGATCATGAGAGACATCCTCCTCACATGCAAGAGACAGCTAGGTTCCCAAGAGACATCCTCTCACATGCAACACACAGCCAGGATCCAGAGAGACATCCTCCTCACATGCACCAGATGGAAAGGATCAGAATAGACATCCTCCTCACATGCAACAGATGGCCAGGATGCAAAGAGGCATCCTCCTCACATGCAGCAGACAGCCAGGATGCCTAGATACATCCTCCTCACATGCAAGAGACCACCAGGATCCTGAGAGACATCCTCCTCACATGCAGCAGATGGCCAGGATCCAGAGAGACATCCTCCTCGCATTCAACAGATTGCCAGGATCCAGAGAGACATCCTCCTCACATCCTCCTCACATGCAGCAGAGGGCCAGGATCCAGAGAGACATCCTCCTCACATGCAACAGATGGCCAGAATCCAGAGAGACAACCTCCTCGCATGCAACAGATGGCCAGGACCCCGAGAAACATCCTCCTCACATGCAAGAGATGGCCAGAATCCTGAGAGACATCCTCCTCACATGCAACAGATGGCCAGGATCCAGAGAGACATCCTCCTCACATGCAAGAGAATACCAGGGTCCCGAGAGACATCCCCCTTGCATGCAAGAGACTGCCAGGTTCCCAAGAGACATCCCCTTCACATGCAACAGACGGCCAGGATCCAGAGAAACATCCTCCTCACATGCAAGAGACAGCCAGGATCCTGAGAGACATCCTCCTCACATGCAACAGATGGCCAGGATCCAGAGAGACATCTTCCTCACATGCAAGAGACTGCCTGGATCCTGGGAGACATCCCCCTCAAATGCAAGAGACAGCCAGGATCCCGAGAGACATCCTCCTCACATTCAAGAGACAGCTAGGATCCCGAGAGACATCCCCCTCACATGCAACAGATGGCCAGGTTCCAGAGAGACATCCTCTTCACATGCACCAGATGGAAATGCTCCCAATAGACATCCTCCTCACATGCAACAGATGGACGGGATCCAGAGACACATTCTCCTCACATGCACCAGATGGAAACGATCCCAATAGACATCCTCCTCACATCCAACAGATGGCCAGGATGCAGAGAGGCATCCTCCTCACATGCAGCAGATGGCCAAGATGCCTAGAGACATCCTCCTCACATGCAAGAGACAGCCAGAATCCTGAGAGACATCCTCCTCACATGCAAGAGAGAGCTAGGATCCCGAGAGGCATCCCCTCACATGCAACAGATGGCCAGGATCCCAAGATACATCCTCCTCACATGCAGCAGATGGCCATGATCCAGAGAGACATCCTCCTCACATGCAACAGATGGCCAGAATCCAGAGAGACATCCTCCTCACATGCAACAGATGGCCAAGACCCCGAGAAACATCCTCCTCACATGCAAGAGATGGCCAGGATCCCTAGAGACATCCTCCTCACATGCAACAAATGGCCAGGATCCAGGGACACATCCTCCTCACATGCAAGAGATGGCCAGGATCCAGAGAGACATCCTCGTCACATGCAAGAGACAGCCAGGATCCAGAGAGACATCCTCCTCACATGCAGCAGACCCCCATGATCCTGAGAGACATCCTCCTCACATGCAACAGATGGCTAGGATCCAGAGAGACATCTTCCTCACTTGCAAGAGACTGCCTAGATCCCGAGAGATATCCCCCTCAAATGCAAGAGACAGCCAGGATCCCGAGAGACATCCTCCTCACATTCAAGATCCAGCTAGGATCCCGAAGGATATCCCCCTCACATGCAACAGATGGCCAGGATCCAGAGAGACATCCTCTTCACATGCAACAGATGGCCAGGATCTAGAGAGACATCCTCCTCACATGCACCAGATGCAAAGGATCCCAATAGACATCCTCCTCACATGCAACAGATGGCCAGGATGCAGAGACCCATCCTCCTCACATGCAGCAGACGGCCAGGATGCCAAGAGACATCCTCCTCACATGCAAGAGACGGCCAGGATCCTGAGAGACATCCTCCTCACTTGCAAGAGACAGCTAGGATCCCAAGAGGCATCCCCTCACATGCAACAGACGGCCAGGATCCAGAGAGACATCCTCCTCACATGCACCAGATGGAAAGGATCCCAATAGACATCCTACTCACATGCAACAGATGGCCAGGATGCAGAGAGGCATCCTCCTCACATGCAGCAGACAGCCAGGATCCTGAGAGACATCCTCCTCACATGCAGCAGATGGCCAGGATGCAGCGAGACACCCTCCTCACATGCAGCAGACGGCCAGGATGCCTTGAGACATCCTCTTCACATCCAAGAGACAGCCAGGATCCCAAGCGATATCCTCCTCACATGCAAGAGACAGCTAGGATCCCGAGAGACATCCCCTCACATGCAACAGATGGCTAGGATCCCAAGAGACATCCTCCTCACATGCAGCAGACAGCCAGGATCCAGAGAGACATCCTCCTCACATGCAACAGATGGCCAGGACCCCGAGAAACATCCTCCTCACATGCAAGAGACGGCCAAGATCCCGAGAGACATCCTCCTCGCATGCAACAGATGGCCGGGATAAAAGAGAGACATCTTCCTCACATGCAAAAGACTGTCAGGATCCCGAGAGACATCCCCCTCACATGCAAGAGATGGCCAGGATCCCGATAGACATCCTCCTCACATTCAAGAGACTGACAGGATCCTGAGAGACATCCCCCTCACATCCAACAGATGGCCAGGTTTCAGAGAGACATCCTCCTCACATGCACCAGATGGAAAGGATCCCACTAGACATCCTCCTCACATGCAACAGATGGCCGGGATCCAGGGAGACATCCTCCTCACATGCACCAGATGGAAAGGATCCCAATAGACATCCTCCTCACATACAACAGTTGGCCAGGCTGCAGAGAGACATCCTCCTCACATGCAGCAGACGGCCAGGATGCCTAGAGAAATCCTCCTCACATGCAAGAGACGGCCAGGATCCCGAGAGACATCCTCCTCACATGCAATAGACGGCCAGAATCCTGAGAGACATCCTCCTCACATGCAAGAGAGAGCTAGGATCCCGAGAGACATCCCTTCACATGCAACAGACGGCCAGGATCCCAAGAGACATCCTCCTCACATGTAGCAGATGGCCATGATCCAGAGAGACATCCTCCTCACATGCAACAGATGGCCAGAATCCAGAGAGCCATCCTCCTCACATGCAACAGATTGCCGGGAAACATCCTCCTCACATGCAAGAGATGGCCAGGATCCCAAGAGACATCCTCCTCACATGCAACAGATGGCCAGGATCCAGAGACACATCCTCCTCACATGCAAGAGATGGCCAGGATCCAGAGAGACATCCTCCTCACATGCACCAGATGGAAAGGATCCCAATAGACATCCTCCTCACATGCAACAGATTGCCAGGATGCAGAGAGGCATCCTCCTCACATGCAGCAGACAGCCAGGATGCCTGGAGACATCCTCCTCACATGCAAGAGAAGGCCAGGATCCTGAGAGACATCCTCCTCACATGCAAGAGACAGCTAGGTTCCCAAGAGACATCCTCTCACATGCAACACACAGCCAGGATCCAGAGAGACATCCTCCTCACATGCACCAGATGGAAAGGATCAGAATAGACATCCTCCTCACATGCAACAGTTGGCCAGGATGCAAAGAGGCATCCTCCTCACATGAAGCAGACAGCCAGGATGCCTAGAGACATCCTCCTCACATGCAAGAGACCACCAGGATCCTGAGAGACATCCTCCTCACATGCAGCAGATGGCCAGGATCCAGAGAGACATCCTCCTCGCATTCAACAGATAGCCAGGATCCAGAGAGACATCCTCCTCACATCCTCCTCACATGCAGCAGAGGGCCAGGATCCAGAGAGATATCCTCCTCACATGCAACAGATGGCCAGAATCTGGAGAGACAACCTCCTCGCATGCAACAGATGGCCAGGACCCCGAGAAACATCCTCCTCACATGCAAGAGATGGCCAGAATCCTGAGAGACATCCTCCTCACATGCAAGAGAATACCAGGGTTCCGAGAGACATCCCCCTTGCATGCAAGAGACTGCCAGGTTCCCAAGAGACATCCCCTTCACATGCAACAGACGGCCAGGATCCAGAGAAACATCCTCCTCACATGCAAGAGACAGCCAGGATCCTGAGAGACATCCTCCTCACATGCAACAGATGGCCAGGATCCAGAGAGACATCTTCCTCACATGCAAGAGACTGCCTGGATCCCGGGAGACATCCCCCTCAAATTCAAGAGACAGCCAGGATCCAGAGAGACATCCTCCTCACATTCAAGAGACAGCTAGGATCCCGAGAGACATCTCCCTCACATGCAACAGATGGCCAGGTTCCAGAGAGACATCCTCTTCACATGCACCAGATGGAAATGCTCCCAATAGACATCCTCCTCACATGCAACAGATGGACGGGATGCAGAAACACATTCTCCTCACATGCACCAGATGGAAAGGATCCCAATAGACATCCTCCTCACATGCAACAGATGGCCAGGATGCAGAGAGGCATCCTCCTCACATGCAGCAGATGGCCAAGATGCCTAGAGACATCCTCCTCACATGCAAGAGACAGCCAGAATCCTGAGAGACATCCTCCTCACATGCAAGAGAGAGCTAGGATCCCGAGAGACATCCCCTCACATGGAACAGACGGCCAGGATCCCAAGAGACATCCTCCTCACATGCAGCAGATGGCCAAGATGCCTAGAGACATCCTCCTCACATGCACCAGATGGAAAGGATCAGAATAGACATCCTCCTCACATGCAACAGATGGCCAGGATGCAAAGAGGCATCCTCCTCACATGCAGCAGACAGCCAGGATGCCTAGATACATCCTCCTCACATGGAAGAGACCACCAGGATCCTGAGAGACATCCTCCTCACATGCAGCAGATGGCCAGGATCCAGAGAGACATCCTCCTCGCATTCAACAGATTGCCAGGATCCAGAGAGACATCCTCCTCACATCCTCCTCACATGCAGCAGAGGGCCAGGATCCAGAGAGACATCCTCCTCACATGCAACAGATGGCCAGAATCCAGAGAGACAACCTCCTCGCATGCAACAGATGGCCAGGACCCCGAGAAACATCCTCCTCACATGCAAGAGATGGCCAGAATCCTGAGAGACATCCTCCTCACATGCAACAGATGGCCAGGATCCAGAGAGACATCCTCCTCACATGCAAGAGAATACCAGGGTCCCGAGAGACATCCCCTTTGCATGCAAGAGACTGCCAGGTTCCCAAGAGACATCCCCTTCACATGCAACAGACGGCCAGGATCCAGAGAAACATCCTCCTCACATGCAAGAGACAGCCAGGATCCTGAGAGACATCCTCCTCACATGCAACAGATGGCCAGGATCCAGAGAGACATCTTCCTCACATGCAAGAGACTGCCTGGATCCTGGGAGACATCCCCCTCAAATGCAAGAGACAGCCAGGATCCCGAGAGACATCCTCCTCACATTCAAGAGACAGCTAGGATCCCGAGGAGACATCCCCCTCACATGCAACAGATGGCCAGGTTCCAGAGAGACATCCTCTTCACATGCACCAGATGGAAATGCTCCCAATAGACATCCTCCTCACATGCAACAGATGGACGGGATGCAGAGACACATTCTCCTCACATGCACAAGATGGAAAGGATCCCAATAGACATCCTCCTCACATCCAACAGATGGCCAGGATGCAGAGAGGCATCCTCCTCACATGCAGCAGATGGCCAAGATGCCTAGAGACATCCTCCTCACATGCAAGAGACAGCCAGAATCCTGAGAGACATCCTCCTCACATGCAAGAGAGAGCTAGGATCCCGAGAGGCATCCCCTCACATGCAACAGATGGCCAGGATCCCAAGATACATCCTCCTCACATGCAGCAGATGGCCATGATCCAGAGAGACATCCTCCTCACATGCAACAGATGGCCAGAATCCAGAGAGACATCCTCCTCACATGCAACAGATGGCCAAGACCCGAGAAACATCCTCCTCACATGCAAGAGATGGCCAGGATCCCTAGAGACATTCTCCTCACATGCAACAAATGGCCAGGATCCAGGGACACATCCCTCCTCACATGCAAGAGATGGCCAGGATCCAGAGAGACATCCTCGTCACATGCAAGAGAGCAGCCAGGATCCAGAGAGACATCCTCCTCACATGCAGCAGACCCCCATGATCCTGAGAGACATCCTCCTCACATGCAACAGATGGCTAGGATCCAGAGAACATCTTCCTCACTTGCAAGAGACTGCCTAGATCCCGAGAGATATCCCCCTCAAATGCAAGAGACAGCCAGGATCCCGAGAGACATCCTCCTCACATTCAAGAGCCAGCTAGGATCCCGAAGGACATCCCCCTCACATGCAACAGATGGCCAGGATCAGAGAGACATCCTATTCACATGCAACAGATGGCCAGGATCTAGAGACATCCTCCTCCCATGCACCAGATGCAAGGATCCCAATAGAGCATCCTCCTCACATGCAACAGATGGCCAGGATGCAGAGACCCATCCTCCTCACATGCAGCAGACGGCCAGGATGCCAAGAGACATCCTCCTCACATGCAAGAGACGGCCAGGATCCTGAGAGACATCCTCCTCACTTGCAAGAGACAGCTAGGATCCCAAGAGGCATCCCCTCACATGCAACAGACGGCCAGGATCCAGAGAGACATCCTCCTCACATGCACCAGATGGAAAGGATCCCAATAGACATCCTACTCCACATGCAACAGATGGCCAGGATGCAGAGAGGCATCCTCCTCACATGCAGCAGACAGCCAGGATCCTGAGAGACATCCTCCTCACATGCAGCAGATGGCCAGGATGCAGCGAGACACCCTCCTCACATGCAGCAGACGGCCAGGATGCCTTGAGACATTCTCTTCACATGCAAGAGACAGCCAGGATCCCAAGCGATATCCTCCTCACATGCAAGAGACAGCTAGGATCCCGAGAGACATCCCCTCACATGCAACAGATGGCTAGGATCCCAAGAGACATCCTCCTCACATGCAGCAGACAGCCAGGATCCAGAGAGACATCCTCCTCACATGCAACAGATGGCCAGGACCCCGAGAAACATCCTCCTCACATGCAAGAGACGGCCAAGATCCCGAGAGACATCCTCCTCGCATGCAACAGATGGCCGGGATAAAGAGAGACATCTTCCTCACATGCAAAAGACTGTCAGGATCCCGAGAGACATCCCCCTCACATGCAAGAGATGGCCAGGATCCCGATAGACATCCTCCTCACATTCTAGAGACTGACAGGATCCTGAGAGACATCCCCCTCACATCCAACAGATGGCCAGGTTTCAGAGAGACATCCTCCTCACATGCACCAGATGGAAAGGATCCCACTAGACATCCTCCTCACATGCAACAGATGGCCGGGATCCAGGAGACATCCTCCTCACATGCACCAGATGGAAAGGATCCCAATAAGACATCCTCCTCACATGCAACAGATGGCCAGGCTGCAGAGAGACATCCTCCTCACATGCACGAGACGGCCAGGATGCCTAGAGAAATCCTCCTCACATGCAAGAGACGGCCAGGATCCCGAGAGACATCCTCCTCACATGCAATAGACGGCCAGAATCCTGAGAGACATCCTCCTCACATGCAAGAGAGAGCTAGGATCCCGAGAGACATCCCTTCACATGCAACAGACGGCCAGGATCCCAAGAGACATCCTCCTCACATGTAGCAGATGGCCATGATCCAGAGAGACATCCTCCTCACATGCAACAGATGGCCAGAATCCAGAGAGCCATCCTCCTCACATGCAACAGATTGCCGGGAAACATCACTCCTCACATGCAAGAGATGGCCAGGATCCCAAGAGACATCCTCCTCACATGCAACAGATGGCCAGGATCCAGAGACACATCCTCCTCACATGCAAGAGATGGCCAGGATCCAGAGAGACATCCTCCTCACATGCACCAGATGGAAAGGATCCCAATAGACATCCTCCTCACATGCAACAGATGGCCAGGATGCAGAGAGGCATCCTCCTCACATGCAGCAGACAGCCAGGATGCCTGGAGACATCCTCCTCACATGCAAGAGATGGCCAGGATCCTGAGAGACATCCTCCTCACATGCAAGAGACAGCTAGGTTCCCAAGAGACATCCTCTCACATGCAACACACAGCCAGGATCCAGAGAGACATCCTCCTCACATGCACCAGATGGAAAGGATCAGAATAGACATCTTCCTCACATGCAACAGATGGCCAGGATGCAAAGAGGCATCCTCCTCACATGCAGCAGACAGCCAGGATGCCTAGAGACATCCTCCTCACATGCAAGAGACCACCAGGATCCTGAGAGTCATCCTCCTCACATGCAGCAGATGGCCAGGATCCAGAACGACATCCTCCTCGCATTCAACAGATAGCCAGGATCCAGAGAGACATCCTCCTCACATCCTCCTCACATGCAGCAGAGGGCCAGGATCCAGAGAGATATCCTCCTCACATGCAACAGATGGCCAGAATCCAGAGAGACAACCTCCTCGCATGCAACAGATGGCCAGGACCCCGAGAAACATCCTCCTCACATGCAAGAGATGGCCAGAATCCTGAGAGACATCCTCCTCACATGCAACAGATGGCCAGGATCCAGAAGACATCCTCCTCACATGCAAGAGAATACCAGGGTCCCGAGAGACATCCCCCTTGCATGCAAGAGACTGCCAGGTTCCCAAGAGACATCCCCTTCACATGCAACAGACGGCCCAGGATCCAGAGAGAACATCCTCCTCACATGCAAGAGACAGCCAGGATCCTGAGAGACATCCTCCTCACATGCAACAGATGGCCAGGATCCAGAGAGACATCTTCCTCACATGCAAGAGACTGCCTGGATCCCGGGGAGACATCCCCCTCAAATGCAAGAGACAGCCAGGATCCAGAGAGACATCCTCCTCACATTCAAGAGACAGCTAGGATCCCGAGAGACATCCCCTCACATGCAACAGACGGCCAGGATCCCAAGAGACATCCTCCTCACATGCAGCAGATGGCCATGATCCAGCGAGACATCCTCCTCACATGCAACAGATGGCCAGAATCCAGAGAGACATCCTCCTCACATGCAACAGATGGACGGGATGCAGAGACACATTCTCCTCACATGCACCAGATGGAAAGGATCCCAATAGACATCCTCCTCACATGCAACAGATGGCCAGGATGCAGACAGGCATCCTCCTCACATACAGCAGATGGCCAAGATGCCTAGAGACATCCTCCTCACATGCAAGAGACAGCCAGAATCTGAGAGACATCCTCCTCACACTGCAAGAGAGGCTAGGATCCGAGAGGCATCCCCTCACATGCAACAGACGGCCAGGATCCCAAAAGAGACATCCTCCTCACATGCAGCAGATGGCCATGATCCAGCGAGACATCCTCCTCACATGCAACAGATGGCCAGAATCCAGAGAGACATCCTCTCCTCACATGCAACAGATGGCCAAGACCCGAGAAACATCCTCCTCACATGCAAGAGATGGCCAGGATCCCTAGAGACATCCTCCTCACATGCAACAAATGGCCAGGATCCCGGGACACATCCTCCTCACATGCAAGAGATGGCCAGGATCCAGAGAGACATCCTCCTCACATGCAGATAAAGCCAGGATCCAGAGAGACATCCTCCTCACATGCAGCAGACCACCATGATCCTGAGAGACATCACTCCTCACATGCAACAGATGGCTAGGATCCAGAGAGACATCTTCCTCACTTGCAAAGAGACTGCCTAGATCCCGAGAGATATCCCCTCAAATGCAAGAGACAGCCAGGATCCTGAGAGACATCCTCCTCACATTCAAGAGCCAGCTAGGATCCCGAAGGACATCCCCCTCACATGCAACAGATGGCCAGGATCCAGAGAGACATCCTCCTCACATGCAACAGATGGCCAGGATCTAGAGAGACATCTTCCTCACATGCACCAGATGGAAAGGATCCCAATAGACATCCTCCTCACATGCAACAAATGGCCAGGATGCAGAGACCCATCCTCCTCACATGCAGCAGACGGCCAGGATGCCAAGAGACATCCTCCTCACATGCAAGAGACGGCCAGGATCCTGAGACACATCCTCCTCACTTGCAAGAGACAGCTAGGATCCCAAGAGGCATCCCCTCACATGCAACAGGCGGCCAGGATCCAGAGAGACATCCTCCTCACATGCACCAGATGGAAAGGATCCCAATAGACATCCTACTCACATGCAACAGATGGCCAGGATGCAGAGAGGCATCCTCCTCACATGCAGCAGACAGCCAGGATCCTGAGAGACATCCTCCTCACATGCAGCAGATGGCCATGATGCAGCCGGAGACACCCTCCTCACATGCAGCTGACGGCCAGGATGCCTTGAGACATTCTCTTCACATGCAAGAGACAGCCAGGATCCCAAGAGATATCCTCCTCACATGCAAGAGAGCAGCTAGGATCCCGAGAGACATCCCCTCACATGCAACAGATGGCTAGGATCCCAAGAGACATCCTCCTCACATGCAGCAGACAGCCAGGATCCAGAGAGACATCCTCCTCACATGCAACAGATGGCCAGGACCCCGAGAAACATCCTCCTCACATGCAAGAGGCGGCCAAGATCCCAGAGACATCCTCCTCACATGCAACAGATGGCCGGGATAAAGAGAACATCTTCCTCACATGCAAAAGACTGTCAGGATCCTGAGAGACATCCCCCTCACATGCAAGAGATGGCCAGGATCCCGATAGACATCCTCCTCACATTCAAGAGACTGACAGGATCCTGAGAGACATCCCCTCACATCCAACAGATGGCCAGGTTTCAGAGAGACATCCTCCTCCATGCACCAGATGGAAAGGATCCCACTAGACATCCTCCTCACATGCAACAGATGGCCGGGATCCAGGGAGACATCCTCCTCACATGCACCAGATGGAAAGGATCCCAATAGACATCCTCCTCACATGCAACAGATGGCCAGGCTGCAGAGAGACATCCTCCTCACATGCAGCAGATGGCCAGGATGCCTAGAGAAATCCTCCTCACATGCAAGAGACGGCCAGGATCCCGAGAGACATCCTCCTCACATGCAATAGACAGCTAGGATCCTGAGGACATCCCTCACATGCAACAGATGGCCAGGATCCCAGAGACATCCTCCTCACATGCAGCAGATGGCCAGGATCCAGAGAGACATCCTCCTCGCATTCAACAGATAGCCAGGATACAGAGAGACATCCTCCTCACATGCAGCAGACGGCCAAGATCCAGAGAGACGTCCTCCTCACATGCACCAGATGGCCAAGACCCCGAGAAACATCCTCCTCACATGAAAGAGACGGCCAGAATCCCGAGAGAAATCCTCCTCACATGCAACAGATGGACAGGATCCCGAGAGACATCTTCCTCACATGTAAGAGACTGCCAGGATCCCGAGAGATATCCCCCTCACATGCAAGAGATGGCCATGATCCCCAGAGACATCCGCCTCACATTCAAGAGATTTCCAGGATCCCGAGAGACATCCCCCTCACATGCAACAGATATCCGGGATCCAGAGAGACATCCCTCTGTCGCATGCACCCGATGAAAGGATCCCAATAGACATCCTCCTCACATGCAACAGATGGCCAGGATGCAGAGAGGACATCCTCCTCACATGCAGCAGACGGCCAGGATGCCTGGGAACATCCTCCTCACATGCAAGAGACGGCCAGGATCCAGAGAGACATCCTCCTCACATGCAAGAGAGCAGCTAGGATCCCGAGAGACATTCCCTCACATGCACCAGATGGAAAGGATCCCAATAGACATCCTCCTCACATGCAACAGATGGCCAGAATCCAGAGAGACATCCTCCTCATGCACTAGATGGAAAGGATCCCAATAGACATCCTCCTCACAAGCAACTGATGGCCAGGATGCAGAGAGCATCCTCCTCACATGCAGCAGACGGCCAGGATGCCTAGAGACATCCTCCTAACATACAAGAGACCGCCAGGATCCTGGGAGACATCCTCCTCACATGCAAGAGACAGCTAGGATCCCGAGAGACATTCCCTCACATGCAACAGATGGGCAGGATCCCAAGAGACATCCTCCTCACATGCTTCAGATGGCCAGGATCCAGAGAGACATCCTCCTCGCATTCAACAGATAGCCAGGATCCAGAGAGACATCCTCCTCACATCCTCCTCACATGCAGCAGAGGGCCAGGATCCAGAGAGATATCCTCCTCACATGCAACAGATGGCCAGAATCCAGAGAGACAACCTCCTCGCATGCAACAGATGGCCAGGACCCCGAGAAACATCCTCATCACATGCAAGAGATGGCCAGAATCCTGAGAGACATCCTCCTCACATGCAACAGATGGCCAGGATCCAGAGAGACATCTCCTCACATGCAAGAGAATACCAGGGTCCCGAGAGACATCCCCCTTGCATGCAAGAGACTGCCAGGTTCCCAAGAGACATCCCCTTCACATGCAACAGACGGCCAGGATCCAGAGAAACATCACTCCTCACATGCAAGAGACAGCCAGGATCCTGAGAGACATCCTCCTCACATGCAACAGATGGCCAGGATCCAGAGAGACATCTTCCTCACATGCAGAGACTGCCTGGATCCCGGGAGACATCCCCCTCAAATGCAAGAGACAGCCAGGATCCAGAGAGACATCCTCCTCACATTCAAGAGACAGCTAGGATCCCGAGAGACATCTCCCTCACATGCAACAGATGGCCAGGTTCCAGAGAGACATCCTCTTCACATGCACCAGATGGAAATGCTCCCAATAGACATCCTCCTCATGCAACAGATGGACGGGATGCAGAGACACATTCTCCTCACATGCACCAGATGGAAAGGATCCCAATAGACATCCTCCTCACATGCAACAGATGGCCAGGATGCAGACAGGCATCCTCCTCACATGCAGCAGATGGCCAAGATGCCTAGAGACATCCTCCTCACATGCAAGAGACAGCCAGAATCCTGAGAGACATCCTCCTCACATGCAAGAGAGAGCTAGGATCCCGAGAGGCATCCCTCACATGCAACAGACGGCCAGGATCCCAAGAGACATCCTCCTCACATGCAGCAGATGGCCATGATCCAGAGAGACATCCTCCTCACATGCAACAGATGGCCAGAATCCAGAGAGACATCCTCCTCACATGCAACAGATGGCCAAGACCCGAGAAACATCCTCCTCACATGCAAGAGATGGCCAGGATCCCTAGAGACATCCTCCTCACATGCAACAAATGGCCAGGATCCAGGGACACATCCTCCTCACATGCAAGAGATGGCCAGGATCCAGAGAGACATCCTCCTCACATGCAAGAGACAGCCAGGATCCAGAGAGACATCCTCCTCACATGCAGCAGACCACCATGCAGTCCTGAGAGACATCACTCCTCACATGCAACAGATGGCTAGGATCCAGAGAGACATCTTCCTCACTTGCAAGAGACTGCCTAGATCCCGAGAGATATCCCCCTCAAATGCAAGAGACAGCCAGGATCCTGAGAGACATCCTCCTCACATTCAAGAGCCAGCTAGGATCCGAAGGACATCCCCCTCACATGCAACAGATGGCCAGGATCCAGAGAGACATCCTCCTCACATGCAACAGATGGCCAGGATCTGAGAGACATCTTCCTCACATGCACCAGATGGAAAGGATCCCAGATAGACATCCTCCTCACATGCAACAAATGGCCAGGATGCAGAGACCCATCCTCCTCACATGCAGCAGGCAGCCAGGATGCCAAGAGACATCCTCCTCACATGCAAGAGGCGGCCAGGATCCTGAGACACATCCTCCTCACTTGCAAGAGACAGCTAGGATCCCAAGAGGCATCCCCTCACATGCAACAGACGGCCAGGATCCAGAGAGACATCCTCCTCACATGCACCAGATGGAAAGGATCCCAATAGACATCCTACTCCATGCAACAGATGGCCAGGATGCAGAGAGGCATCCTCCTCACATGCAGCAGACAGCCAGGATCCTGAGAGACATCCTCCTCACATGCAGCAGATGGCCATGATGCAGCGAGACACCCTCCTCACATGCAGCCTGACTGGCCAGGATGCCTTGAGACATTCTCTTCACATGCAAGAGACAGCCAGGATCCCAAGAGATATCCTCCTCACATGCAAGAGACAGCTAGGATCCCGAGAGACATCCCCTCACATGCAACAGATGGCTAGGATCCCAGAGACATCCTCCTCACATGCAGCAGACAGCCAGGATCCAGAGAGACATCCTCCTCACATGCAACAGATGGCCCAGGACCCCGAAACATCCTCCTCACATGCAAGAGACGGCCAAGATCCCGAGAGACATCCTCCTCACATGCAACAGATGGCCGGGATAAAGAGAGAACATCTTCCTCACATGCAAAGACTGTCAGGATCCTGAGAGACATCCCCTCACATGCAAGAGATGGCCAGGATCCCGATAGACATCCTCCTCACATTCAAGAGACTGACAGGATCCTGAGAGACATCCCCCTCATCCAACAGATGGCCAGGTTTCAGAGAGACCATCCTCCTCACATGCACCAGATGGAAAGGATCCCACTAGACATCCTCCTCACATGCAACAGATGGCCGGGATCCAGGGAGACATCACTCCTCACATGCACCAGATGGAGAAGGATCCCAATAGAACATCCTCCTCACATGCAACAGATGGCCAGGCTGCAGAAGACATCCTCCTCACATGCAGCAGATGGCCAGGATGCACTAGAGAAATCCTCCTCACATGCAAGAGACGGCCAGGATCCCGAGAGACATCCTCCTCACATGCAATAGACAGCTAGGATCCTGAGAGACATCCCTCACATGCAACAGATGGCCAGGATCCCAAGATGACATCCTCCTCCACATGCAGCAGATGGCCAGGATCCAGAGAGACATCCTCCTCGCATTCAACAGATAGCCAGGATACAGAGAGACATCCTCCTCACATGCAACAGATGGCCAGAATCCAGAGAGACATCACTCCTCACATGCAACAGATGGCCAAGACCCGAGAAACATCACTCCTCACATGCAAGAGATGGCCAGGATCCCTAGAGACATTCTCCTCACATGCAACAAATGGCCAGGATCCAGGGACACATCCTCCTCACATACAAGAGATGGCCAGGATCCAGAAGAACATCCTGCGTCACATGCAAGGGACAGCCAGGATCCAGAGAGACATCCTCCTCACATGCAGCAGACCCCCATGATCCTGAGAGACATCCTCCTCACATGCAACAGATGGCTAGGATCCCAGAGAGCACATCTTCCTCCACTTGCAAGAGACTGCCTAGATCCCGAGAGATATCCCCCTCAAATGCAAGAGACAGCCAGGATCCCGAGAGACATCCTCCTCACATTCAAGAGCCAGCTAGGATCCCGAAGGACATCCCCTCACATGCAACAGATGGCCAGGATCCAGAGGCATCCTATTCACATGCAACAGATGGCCAGGATCTAGAGAGACATCCTCCTCACATGCACTAGATGCAAAGGATCCCAACTAGACATCCTCCTCACATGCAACAGATGGCCAGGATGCAGAGACCCATCCTCCTCACATGCAGCAGGCAGCCCAGGATGCCAGGAGACATCCTCCTCACATGCAAGAGACGGCCAGGATCCTGAGAGAGCATCCTCCTCACTTGCAAGAGACAGCTAGGATCCCAGAGGCATCCCCTCACATGCAGCAGGCAGCCAGGATCCAGAGAGACATCCTCCTACATGCACCAGATGGAAAGGATCCCAATAGACATCCTACTCACATGCAACAGATGGCCAGGATGCAGAGAGGCATCCTCCTCACATGCAGCAGACAGCCAGGATCCTAGAGAGACATCCTCCTCACATGCAGCAGATGGCCCAGGATGCAGCGAGACACCCTCCTCACACTGCAGCAGGCGGCCAGGATGCCTTGAGACATTCTCTTCACATGCAAGAGACAGCCAGGATCCCCAGCGATATCACTCTCACATGCAAGAGACAGCTAGGATCCCGAGAGACATCCCCTCACATGCAACAGATGGCTAGGATCCCAAGAGACATCCTCCTCACTGCAGCAGACAGCCAGGATCCAGAGAGACATCCTCCTCACACTGCAACAGATGGCCAGGACCCAGAAACATCCTCCTCACATGCAAGAGACGGCCAAGATCCCGAGAGACATCCTCCTCGCATGCAACAGATGGCCGGGATAAAGAGGACATCTTCCTCACATGCAAAAGACTGTCAGGATCCCGAGGGACATCCCCCTCACATGCAAGAGATGGCCAGGATCCCGATAGACATCCTCCTCACATTCAAGAGACTGACAGGATCCTGAGAGACATCCCCCTCACATCAACAGATGGCCAGGTTTCAGAGAGACATCCTCCTCACATGCACCAGATGGAAAGGATCCCACTAGACATCCTCCTCCACATGCAACAGATGGCCGGGATCCAGGAGACATCCTCCTCACATGCACCAGATGGAAAGGATCCCAATAGACATCACTCCTCACATGCAACAGATGGCCAGGCTGCAGAGGAGACATCCTCCTCACATGCACGAAGGCGGCCAGGATGCCTAGAGAAATCCTCCTCACATGCAAGAGAGCGGCCAGGATCCCGAGAGACATCCTCCTCACATGCAATAGACGGCCAGAATCCATGAGAGACATCCTCCTCACATGCAAGAGAGAGCTAGGATCCCGAGAGACATCCCTTCACATGCAACAGACGGCCAGGATCCCAAGAGACATCCTCTCCTCACATGTAGCAGATGGCCATGAGTCCAGAGAGACATCACTCCTCACATGCAACAGATGGCCAGAATCCAGAGAGCCATCCCTCCTCACATGCAACAGATTGCCGAGGAAACATCCTCCTCACATGCAAGAGATGGCCAGGATCCCAAGAGACATCCTCCTCACATGCAACAGATGGCCAGGATCCAGAAGACACATCCTCCTCACCATGCAAGAGATGGCCAGGATCCAGAGAGACATCCTCTCCACATGCACCAGATGGAAAGGATCCCAATAGACATCCTCCTCACATGCAACAGATGGCCAGGATGCAGAGAGGCATCCTCCTCACATGCAGCAGACAGCCAGGATGCCTGGAGACATCCTCCTCACATGCAAGAGATGGCCAGGATCCTGAGAGACATCCTCCTCACATGCAAGGAACAGCTAGGTTCCCAAGAGACATCCTCTCACATGCAACACACAGCCAGGATCCAGAGAGGCATCCTCCTCACATGCACCAGATGGAAAGGATCAGAATAGACATCTTCCTCACATGCAACAGATGGCCAGGATGCAAAGAGAGCATCCTCCTCACATGCAGCAGACAGCCAGGATGCCTAGAGACATCCTCCTCACATGCAAAGAGACCACCAGGATCCTGAGAGTCATCCTCTCTCACATGCAGCAGATGGCCAGGATCCAGAGCGACATCCTCCTCGCATTCAACAGATAGCCAGGATCCAGAGAGACATCCTCCTCACATCCTCTCTCACATGCAGCAGAGGCCAGGATCCAGAGAGATATCCTCCTCACATGCAACAGATGGCCAGAATCCAGAGAGACAACCTCCTCGCATGCAACAGATGGCCAGGACCCGAGAAACATCCTCCTCACATGCAGAGAGATGGCCAGAATCCTGAGAGACATCCTCCTCACATGCAACAGATGGCCAGGATCCAGAGAGACATCCTCCTCACATGCAGAGAATACCAGGGTCCCGAGAGACATCCCCCTTGCATGCAAGAGACTGCCCAGGTTCCCAAGAGACATCCCCTTCACATGCAACAGACGGCCAGGATCCAGAGAAACATCCTCCTCACATGCAAGAGACAGCCAGGATCCTGAGAGACATCACTCCTCACATGCAACAGATGGCCAGGATCCAGAGAGACATCTTCCTCACATGCAAGAGACTGCCTGGATCCCGGGAGACATCCCCCTCAAATGCAAGAGACAGCCAGGATCCAGAGGACATCCTCCACTCACATTCAAGAGACAGCTAGGATCCCGAGGACATCCCCTCACATGCAACAGACGGCCAGGATCCCAGAGACATCACTCCTCACATGCAGCAGATGGCCATGATCCAGCGAGACATCCTCCTCACATGCAACAGATGGCCAGAATCCAGAGAGCATCCTCCTCACATGCAACAGATGGACGGGATGCAGAGACACATTCTCCTCACATGCACCAGATGGAAAGGATCCCAATAGACATCCTCCTCACATGCAACAGATGGCCAGGATGCAGACAGGCATCCTCCTCACACATGCAGCAGATGGCCAAGATGCCTAGAGACATCCTCCTCACATGCAAGAGACAGCCAGAATCACTGAGAGACATCCTCCTCACATGCAGAGAGAGCTGGGATCCCGAGAGGCATCCCTCACATGCAACAGACGGCCAGGATCCCAAAGAGACATCACTCTCACATGCAGCAGATGGCCATGATCCAGCGAGACATCCTCCTCACATGCAACAGATGGCCAGAATCCAGAGAGAGACATCCTCCTCACATGCAACAGATGGCCAAGACCCCGAGAAACATCCTCCTCACATGCAAGAGATGGCCAGGATCCCTGAGAGACATCCTCCTCACATGCAACAAATGGCCAGGATCCAGGGACACATCCTCCTCACATGCAAGAGATGGCCCAGGATCCAGAGAGACATCCTCCTCACATGCAAGATAAAGCCAGGATCCAGAGAGGCATCCTCCTCACATGCAGCAGACCACCATGATCCTGAGAGACATCCTCCTCACATGCCAACAGATGGCTAGGATCCAGAGAGACATCTTCCTCACTTGCCAAGGAACTGCCTAGATCCCGAGAGATATCCCCTCAAATGCAAGAGACAGCCAGGATCCTGAGGAGACATCCCTCCTCACATTCAAGAGCCAGCTAGGATCCCGAAGGACATCCCCCTCACATGCAACAGATGGCCGGGATCCAGAGAGACATCCTCCTCACATGCAGCAGATGGCCAGGATCTAGAGAGACATCTTCCTCACATGCACCAGATGGAAAGGATCCCAATGGACATCCTCCTCACATGCCCAACAAATGGCCAGGATGCAGAGACCCATCCCTCCTCCACATGCAGCAGGCGGCCAGGATGCCAAGAGACCCATCCTCCTCACGTGCAAGAAGCTGGCGGATCGCTGAGACACATCCTCCTCACTTGCAAAGAGACAGCTAGGATCCCAAGAGGCATCCCCTCACATGCAACAGACGGCCAGGATCCAGAGAGACATCCTCCTCACATGCACCAGATGGAAAGGATCCCAATAGACATCCTACTCACATGCAACAGATGGCCAGGATGCAGAGAGGCATCCTCCTCACATGCAGCAGACAGCCAGGATCCTGAGAGACATCCTCCTCACATGCAGCAGATGGCCATGATGCAGCGAGACACCCTCCTGCACATGCAGCTGGCGCAGGATGCCTTGAGACATTCTCTTCACATGCAAGAGACACTAGGATCCCAAGAGATATCCTCCTCACATGCAAGAGGCAGCTAGGATCCCGAGAGACATCCTCACATGCAACAGATGGCTAGGATCCCAAGAGGCATCCTCCTCACATGCAGCAGACAGCCAGGATCCAGAGAGAGCATCCTCCTCACATGCAACAGATGGCCAGGACCCGAGAAACATCCTCACTCACATGCAAGGACGGCCAAGATCCCAGGGAACATCATCTCTCCACATGCAACAGATGGCCGGGATAAGAGAGACATCTTCTCTCACATGCAAGAGACTGTCAGGATCTGAGAGACATCCCCCTCACATGCAAGAGATGGCCAGGATCCCGATAGACATCCTCCTCATTCAAGAGACTGACAGGATCCTGAGAGACATCCCCCTCACATCCAACAGATGGCCAGGTTTCAGAGAGACATCCTCCTCACATGCACCAGATGGAAAGGATCCCACTAGACATCCTCCTCACATGCAACAGATGGCCGGGATCCAGGGAGACATCCTCCTCACATGCACCAGATGGAAAGGATCCCAATAGACATCCTCCTCACATGCAACAGATGGCCAGGCTGCAGAGAGACATCCTCCTCACATGCACGAGACGGCCAGGATGCCTAGAGAAATCCTCCTCACATGCAAGAGGCAGCCCAGGATCCCGAGAGACATCCTCCTCACATGCAATAGACAGCTAGGATCCTGAGAGACATCCCCTCACCATGCAACAGATGGCCAGGATCCCAAGAGACATCCTCCTCACACTGCAGCAGATGGCCAGGATCAGAGAGACATCCTCCTCGCATTCAACAGATAGCCAGGATACAGAGAGACATCCTCCTCACATGCAGCAGACGGCCAAGATCCGAGAGGCGTCCTCCTCACATGCACCAGATGGCCAAGACCCCAGAAACATCACTCCTCACATGAAAGAGGCAGGCCAGAATCCCGAGAGAAATCACTCCTCACATGCAACAGATGGACAGGATCCCGAGAGACATCTTCCTCACATGTAAAGACTGCCAGGATCCCGAGAGAGATATCCCCCTCACATGCAAGAGATGGCCATGATCCCCAGAGCATCCGCCTCACATTCAAGAGATTTCCAGGATCCCGAGAGACATCCCCCTCCACATGCAACAGATATCCGGGATCCAGAGAGGCATCCTCATCGCATGCACCCGATGAAAGGATCCCAATAGACATCCCTCTCACATGCAACAGATGGCCAGGATGCAGAGAGACATCCTCCTCACATGCAGCAGACGACCAGGATGCCCTAGAGACATCCTCCTCACATGCAAGAGGCGGCCCAGGATCCAGAGAGACATCCTCCCTCACATGCAAGAGACAGCTAGGATCCCGAGAGACATTCCCTCACATGCACCAGATGGAAGGATCCCAATAGACATCCTCCTCACATGCAACAGATGGCCAGAATCCCAGAGAGACATCCTCCTCACATGCACTAGATGGAAAGGATCCCAATAGACATCCTCCTCTGCAAGCAACTGATGGCCAGGATGCAGAGAGACATCCTCCTCACGCATGCAGCAGACGGCCAGGATGCCTAGAGACATCCTCCTAACATACAAGAGACCGCCAGGATCACTGGGAGACATCCTCCTCACGTGCAAGGGACAGCTAGGATCCCGAGAGACATTCCCTCACATGCAACAGATGGGCGGGATCCCAGAGACATCCTCCTCCATGCTTCAGATGGCCAGGATCCAGAAGAGCATCCTCTCTCGCATTCAACAGATAGCCAGGATCCAGAGAGACATCACTCCTCACATCCTCTCACATGCAGCAGAGGGCCAGGATCCAGAGATATCCTCCTCACATGCAACAGATGGCCAGAGTCTAGAGAGACAACACCCTCGCATGCACCAGATGGCCAGGACCGAGAAACATCCTCATCACATGCAAGAGATGGCCAGAATCTCTGAGGACATCCTCCTCCATGCAGCAGATGGCCAGGGGATCCAGAAGAGGACATCTCCTCACTTGCAAGAGAACCTGCCAGGTCCCGAGAGACATCCCCTTGCATGCAGAGACTGCCAGGTTCCCAAGGAGACATCCCTTCACATGCAACAGACGGCCAGGATCCCAGAGAAACATCCTCCTCACATGCAAGGAGACAGCCAGGATCCTGAGACATCCTCCTCACATGCAACAGATGGCCAGGATCCCAGAGGAACATCTTCCTCACTATGCAAGAGACTGCCTGGATCCCGGGAGACATCCCCTCAAATGCAAGAGACAGCCAGGATCCAGAGAGACATCCTCCTCACATTCAAGAGACAGCTAGGATTCCCGAGAGACATCTCCCTCACATGCAACAGATGGCCAGGTTCCAGAGAGACATCCTCTTCACATGCACCAGATGGAAATGCTCCCAATAGACATCACTCCTCACATGCAACAGATGGACGGGATGCAGAGACACATTCTCCTCACATGCACCAGATGGAAAGGATCCCAATAGACATCCTCCTCACATGCAACAGATGGCCAGGATGCAGACAGGCATCCTCCTCGCATCGCAACAGATGGCCAAGATGCCTAGAGACATCCTCCTCACATGCAAAGACAGCCAGAATCCTGAGAGACATCCTCCTCACATGCAAGAGAGAGCTAGGATCCCGAGAGGCATCCTCACATGCAACAGACGGCCAGGATCCCAAGAGACCCATCCTCCTCACATGCAGCAGATGGCCATGATCCAGGGAACATCCTCCTCACATGCAACAGATGGCCAGAATCCAGAGGACATCACCTCCTCACATGCAACAGATGGCCAAGGCCCGAGAAACATCCTCCCTCACATGCAAGAGATGGCCAGGATCCCTAGAGACATCCTCCTCACATGCAACAAATGGCCAGGATCCAGGGACACATCCTCCTCATAGCACAGAGAATGGCCAGGATCCAGAGAGACATCCTCCTCACATGCAAGGCAGCCAGGATCAGAGACATCTCCCACATGCAGCAGACCACATGATCCTGAGGACATCCTCCTACATGCAACAGATGGCTGGGATCCAGAGAGACATCTTCCTCACTTGCAAGAAGACTGCCTAGATCCCGAGAGATATCCCCCTCAAATGCAAGAGACAGCCAGGATCCTGAGAGACATCCTCCTCACATTCAAGAGCCAGCTAGGATCCCGAAGGACATCCCCCTCACATACAACAGATGGCCAGGATCCAGAGGACATCCTCCTCACATGCAACAGATGGCCAGGATCTAGAGAGACATCTTCCTCACATGCACCAGATGGAAAGGATCCCAATAGACATCCTCCTCACATGCAACAAATGGCCAGGATGCAGAGGCCCATCCTCCTCACATGCAGCAGGCGGCCAGGATGCCCAAGAGACATCCTCCTC